>CAJGYO010000014.1:2166673-2706270 GCA_904845875.1 Miscanthus lutarioriparius
GTCCGCGTCTGGTAGTGCCGGCGGCCCCGGCGCCGGCAGCGGTACCGGCGGCTTCTTCGAGCTGCAGGCGCTCGCCTCGCTGATCGCGTAGCCGGCCGGGCATCGAACGTCTGAGGAAGAGGAAGCATGCACGTGCGGATCGTCTTTTTGACTGGGTCACCTCGAACGAACGAACTGATGAAACAAAGAGAATGAAAGGGCTCTTAAACGTAACCATGGATGACGATTTGAAGAGCCAGCAGGATATATATTCTTGTAGATATAGACCACTAGCATAAGCAAAGCAATTCTTGATGCAAAAATGATGAATTGCACCATGCATGATTTTATATATATGCACAAGGAGTTGAATTTGAACGACGTTCGTCCGATCCGGCCGGTTCTAACAAGAACGCATCCATGCATGCTTATTGCTTACAAACAAATCTGCGCGCAAACATGCATGACCTGTTTTCTCCGGCGAAAGAAATTTACTTACTTGTCCCGCGTGCACCGCGCCGTGTCCCGATTCCTCTTGATCGATCTCGGTAAATTAATTTCCGGGTTACCTCTGTCAAAGTAAGAAACCACGTACGTAAATCTGTGGTTATTACTAGTACTAGCTAGACTACTGGTCTGCTTGGAATGGCCAAACTCTCCCTCCATCTGTTCTGTGGGCCGGCCGGGCAAGACCGGGGGTAGTTTGGTACTTGTCACACTCAGAGGAGAATTTCGGGCACCACTGATCTGACGGTTGCATAGGAGTATACGCTTGTCGTCCCTTCCAGCAGGCATCTTCCCGCCCTCGTCGTCGTCTTCTCTTCTCACGCTCCTGATCGAGATGTGACGCGAAAGCGAGATATGCATGTCCCGCGAAGTTTCTTGGCCACGTTTAGTTCGCGAAATTTTTTGTTGCTCGGCTACTGTAGTACTTTCGTTTGTATTTAATAATTAGTGTTTAATTATGGACTAATTAGGTTTAAAAGTTTTGTCTCGTGATTTCTTATCCAACTATGTAATTAGTTTTTTTTTATTTATATTTAATGCTTCATGCATGCGTCCAAAAAATCGATGTGATAAAAAAAACCAAAATTTTTTGGAACTAAACGCGCCCCTTCAAAACAAAATTCCTTAGCATTCGATATCAGTATATACACATCGTGACGTTTTCAAGCTAGGTTGATCGAACGAGGAAGGACACAGGCACCAGCGAGACGTTTGCGGTGGCTTTATGTTTTTCACCCTGTCCTGCTAGTGTTATTTTGGCTGATTTAATAATGTTTCTGTGACGGAGAATAAACCAAAATAAGCATAAGCCGGCTAAAAAATAGATGAGTAGAACATGGTGTTTATTATAATCTGTGACGTATCACTGTCAGTGAATCGAAGAAGCTGCTATGGCTGGCTACGGTGGCTGCAGGTGGCTCGTCGCCGTCGCCACGTTCAAAGCAAAGCATCACACGCAGCGTTGTGGTTTACGTCTCCTAATAAGCTAGTAGCTAATTGTGGTTCGCCTTCGCTAATGGCGTACCGGTACTGTGTTCTCGACGACGACACCACCCACCTTTTCCAAGCTTTTCTAATTATTTTTTATCTTTGCAAAAAATAAAAATAAAAAGAGGTACGGTATTGGTCGGTCCTCCAGGACCTCCACTCCACCGATATGCGTATCTAGCTGCGATTCCTTAAACCGTACCGCCGTGTGAGAACGACATGCAGTACGTAGTAGCGAGTCTGACACGGGTGGCCCACACGCAACAGCATGCAATGTTCAATCTATTGGGATTTGGGATGGGAGTGTTTGCCAAGTGTCCATACATCTACCTTTGTGTATATGTCACCATGTCGCATTGTGAGACTATACTATACGTCGTCGTCTGCACAAACTCATCGATCGATGACTAAGGGTAGGGTGGTGTTTAATTGTAGGGGCTAAAGTTTAGAGGTAATCATCGGATGTTAGATGAAAGTGTTTGGATAGTAATAATAAAACATATTACATAAGTCCTTAGTAATCCGCGAGACGAATTTATTAAGCCTAATTAATTCATCATTAGCATATGTTTACCATAGCACCACATTGTCAAATCATGGACTAATTAGGCTTAAAAAATTTGTCTCGCAAAGTAGTTGCAATATGTGCAATTAGTTATGTTTTTAGTTTATATTTAACACTCTATGTATGTGTCAAACATACAAGGTGACAAGGACTAGGATGAGGAACTAAACAAGGCCTAGATATTGAGACCTCATCTAACTGGAATATTTATATATTATATATATAAAAGCAGTGAGAACTAGTAAAAGTAGTTTGAGGTGCATCTTCATTCAGATGCCATTCATGCATTCTTTGTTGCTTCCTTCTTGTAATCTACCGCCTGTCTTCATCTCAAGCAAAGTTGCCGCTCCATTATTGTTATCATTTAGTCTCCATCAGATGCATATGTACACACTCTGATGACGCAGAGGGTGTCGTATGAAGCAGAGCAACTACCTGCTAAGTGGAGCTAACACTACGTACTAGTACTAATCTTGTATACCAATGCAATATGGCTGGTTGTTCTTGTTGCATTATCACACATCTTTGTAAAAGTTGAAACTAATCTCCTGTGTATACGTAAAGTTTAACAGGGAGGTTTGAAATTATTAAGCCCTGCTGAATTTCTCTAGAATTTTGTATGGTGACAAGTTAGTTGTCCTTGAAAAAAAAAAAAACAAGAAAACTTGAATCGCTGAGCTCCCGTGAATAAGGGCAGCCAAAAAAAATGTTTAAGCTGGAGCAAATGGTTTGCAAGCAAGCACCAATTCAGCACGTCCCGTCACTTATGTCCTCTCACATCTATCAGCCAGTGGCGAAGCTACGTTCATGCGTCGGGGTCTGGCGACACCGACGACTTTGCCGTTTCACCTTATACACGCACTGTTCACGTCATGTGCGGATACTGTTCATCAGAGCCGTTTTCTCTCTCTTCGTTTCCTCTCTCACAGGGGAGAAGCTCGTTTTTTGGGCTCCTTCGGCTCCGGCTACAGTGTCGCTACAGTGCAGGAGCCGGAGCACGCGAGAGCCCAGCCAAACGGGGCCTTAAGCTGGAGCAAATGGTTTGCAAGCAAGCACCAATTTAGCACGTCCCGTCACTCATGTCCTCTCACATCTATCAGCCAGTGGCGAAGCTACATTCACGCGTCGGGTCTGGCAACACCGACGACTTTGCCGTTTCACCTTATACAGAGTAATTTTGACCGGCTTGGACCCCAGCAAAATTTACATGAGACCCCAATGGCCCGGCAGGTGGCAGCCCAACAGCAACAGTCCAAAGCCCATCGATCTGCTTCTGCTCAGCCCATCCGATCCATCAATCACATACGCCCACAACTCCACATATGTGAGTCGGTGAATGCTAACATGCTGCAGATACGGAGAGTGCTTGATAGCCCAGAAGGCCGAACGTCGCTTAGCTTCGTACCCGACGCATCCCAAAATCTTCCTGGCGGGCGTCGCCCCTGCCCGGCGACCGACGCTCAGCAGCCGCTCCTCATGGCTCAGTTCGTTCTCAATCTGACGATCTTGTGTTCTCCTGCTGTCTACTCTCAATCTAGATGAGGTACAGCCGTACAGGTACCCCACACAGCAAATACCCAATTATGCAATTTGTAATTAAATTAACGATCGTCTCAACATTGAGGTCTCAGGGTTTTTATTTTTTCCAGCTATACAATCTGAGATTAGATTCTCATAAAGAAGTATGTAACTTGCGTTCGAGCAATGAAGTGAAGAACATTCTCTTTCATTCCATCCAGCAAGAAGCCAGGTATCGATCTAGTAGTGACTTCTGTTAGGATGATCTCCACCAGTTGGCCCAACAGCCAATTAGGCCCTTGATTCGCGCCCTGATCAGGGGTGCTCAGCAGGTTCTCCTGGCTGATGAGCCATCGTCGCGCAGCGCCATAAAAGGACGGTGGAGGCTGGGGTACAAGACAAGAGGTTCACAACAGCCGCCAGCGTCTCACCGAAGTTCCTAGCTCTAGTCCGATCTAGAAGGACGCGCTGTAAGCGACGGGAAGCCCACACCGTCTTCACCGTCGCCACTGGTCTACGCCTACGCTGCCGCTACAGTCGACGACCTAGCGGGCGACTGCACGACTTCTCCTACTCCGACACGTCGCGACCACCTGAGTTAAGCAATTGGCGAGGTATATCACCAAGCCTATCTAAGTTAAGCAATTTACCCACTGATCTGCACCTAGAGGTTCCAGTAAATTCTATCAACTTTTACATTATACGCATAGTTGCTATCTGCTTTAGTTTTTTAACCACAATTCCAATGAAACATGTGATAATTCGCTTTCATAAGATGGAGGATCATAGTCGTAGAGAGAAAATGTAAGAGGTAACTACTGTTGCGAAACCTTATTTTGTCATAATATGCGGTTGTTATTTTATCAATGTCAAGTTATGCATGGTTGTATATTATCGGGGTCTATAAATCAGCAATTAATACTGCTAGGCGAAGCCCGCTATAAATTTATGGTGGTACACTACTAAGAGGATGTACTCCTACATAATTTGGTAGAAATACATGGTGAAAGTTTGTCTAGTTAGTGAAATTTTTTCCCCTTACCGTGGTGCATTGGCATCAGGCAAGCTCAATGTAGCTTCGCTCCTGGTACTGGTACTGTGAGTACCGACCCCGGCAGCCATTTCTCCTGGCTTCGCCCCTGCGTATCAGCTCTGGTCTCTCAGGCAGGCATCATGCATGGCAAGGCCAACAAAAGCAGGAAACATCACTTGTGCAGGCCTATAGAGCATCGTGGGTCCGCCTGGTCTGGTGAAAATGGTTAAGGGCTACTTAGTAATTCCTGATGAATACTAGTTCTTAGGAATTAGCAAGGGAAGAGGAGGTCAGGAGGGCTTTAAAAGTACTGGGCCTCAAGCCCATATTAGATAGCGAAGCCTAGGGATGCATCATTTTTTCCAGGCCCAGCTCGTGCCTTCGTCAGGAGCACTCACAGGCCTCAAAGGCCCATGGCCACACCAAACAACATCACAAAAGTGCAATTATGATGATCCAGTTACTATGCTCTAGCTGTTTAACGTTCCCTTAATCATCGGTGCCCCCCAAAATTACACCAGTAAATCACGACTGGATTACCAGACAGCAGCACTCTGGGTTGGGTTTGCACCGCCCCTGAAAAGGGAGCAAAAAAGAGGAGAAGCGGGGGATTCATATGAAAAAAAGAGCATTGTGGTAAAGTTGGATTTTTTAGGGCATCGTATTCATATGCAAGAAAATTGAATTGCACTGATTGCTTGCTAGTATTCTTAGGGCTTGTTTAGATGAAATTTAGGAAATGAAAGAGAGCGTTTTCGTTGGCATGGCAAATAGTATCAATCATAGTCAAGAATGGCGTATGTTATGAATGGATCAGCTGTTTTATTTTTTTATTTATATTTAATGTCTTCATTAATCCTTTCGGTGGAGATGGAGAGAGAGCAGAGTAGACATCACGCGACGCCGACGCGAGAGGAGCAGGGGAGAGGAAAGGAGAGAGAAGCAAAAGATGCTGCATTGCTAGCTGTGCAGGGCAGTGTTGTTTTTGTTCGTCTCGTCTCCTCTTCCTCGCCGACTTCACTGATCACCGACGATGGTATTAGCCGCTAGCCTGCAACGAACGAACTACTGCATCAAGCATGCATGGGCGTGGCAATTGGCCAATGGCCGGCCTGTCTGCCTGAGTGCCTGACGGTGTCGTGTCGTCTTGTCTGCGATCAGATCTGAGCTGGGAAAGCAAAGCAAAGGAAAAGCTGCATGCCCGGGACCGCGCCTGCTCTCTGCTCTGCATTTCTTTCTGCAACAACAACGAAAGGGGGGAGTGGACGGAGCCCATCTGTCTCTGGGAGTTGCAGGCTGCCTTTTGCTTCCTTGCACCTTGCTGTTGCAGCTGCACAGCTTGATGGGCAGTACAGCTACAGAGACAATTCATCAGACAGAGGACGAGGTGGTCAGGCCAGTCCAGCCAGTGGATACTGGATTATTGCTGTGCTTGGATAACATGAAACTTAAGTAAATGGGTGTTTAAATGTACATGTACCTATTTCAATCTATGTGTAAATGGGTGTAGAAATTAAACTAGGTTTCGCTCCAACCAACTTCGAACGTACATGGATTGAGGTGGACGTACTAGTGCATCTAAACAGGGCCTTAGATGGAATATTTTGTTAGACAAAAGTTGAAGTAGCTAAACTTTAGCCCGTTGCCGTTTGAATACATGGACTAAAACTAAGCAATGGACAAAGACGTATGTATACATTTTAGTCTAAATAATTAATGACCAGTTGGGTTGAAAACTAAAAGCTAGTGCACTTTTGGTCCACCTATTTGGATGGATACATAGGCCCAAAGTCTAGGTGACTAGAGTTTGGTATCATGCACCTGACCGCCATGGATGGAGCCGCCAATTTGCCACTGACATTGTATATTGTCGTCCTTGTGTCGCCTGAACACTGACTGTTCAATTCAATTAGAGACTGGGCACTGTTGCTTATTCTCATTTTTCCACTCTTCAGTCTTCACACCCACAGAGACAGAGAGAGAGAGAGAGAGAGAGATGTTGCGAGGATGGATATGGTGGCACCCGTAGAAGTTCTTCTCATGGTCCATCAGCTCATCTGGGACCTGGTGGAAGGCCCTCCCTTTTGCTTTGCCTTTATGTGTTGTTGTCTGTATGTAGACTAGAAGGAGAAGACATGTCTACCTTTTTATAAGCATCAGCTGATCAGCCGCTGTCGTGGCGACACTCGAGAGATCGCCATCCACAGCGTGCCAAGCCCATGCACTTATTTTGTTTCATGGCGACTGGCCACTAGAGACGAGAATGGGAGGGATGCCTGCCCTCGTTCACTAGCTGGTAGCTGCCACCTGCCACGCAATTGCACTCGCTCGCAATCCCATTGCCTCCAATCCAACCATCCCAATGGCCACCTGCTGCGGCACTGCCAGGCGTCTCTCGGACCTGCTCCAGGAGCAGCAGGAGCCCTTCCTCCTCCACCACCTCCTCCTCCAAGACCACGACGACAGCGCCACGCCGGCCCGCCCGCCCGCCGCCGAGAGGAGGAGCCTGCTGAGCGGGAGCACGGCCACCGTCACCAAGCTGGCTCTGCGCTGGGCGGACGACCTCCTCGCCGGCTGCTTCCCGTGCGCTGCCACGCGCCAGAGGTTCCGCCGCCTGCCGCGCGCCGACAGAGTCGGAGATGTCGTCGCTCCCGCCGACTGCCACGACGGCGCCGGAGACTGCGGGAGGCAGCTCAGCCCCGTGTCCGTCCTGGACCTGCACTCCGACGACGATTCATCGCCCGTGCCCAGCCACCGTAAGCACTCCTAAGTCCTGATTCGTCTCTGCATGCAATGCTGCATTTTCTTGCCGCCATCTCCGGTCTGCTCCTCCTGCGTTACAGCCAGACACTCACTCTGTTTCTTCCTCGATGACAATGCAGGGGATGAGCACAGCGACGTCGATGGCAATCGCAAGCCGTCGACCTCAGGGACAGGGACCTCGCCGTCGCCGCCATCCATCCACGACCTCGACCTCCCTGGCAAGACTCCCGCAATGGAGGTGGAGAGGTTTCAGAGGAAGAGCGTCGCGTCTGCCTGGGACTGCGAGTGGGAGAGCGTGGCAGCGGACATCTCCCGCATCCCGAGCCTGGTGGAGCTCGACTTGTCCGCGTCGCCGCTGGACGACTGGCGCCGCCTCGTCGTCGTCGGCGGGGAAGAGGAGGCCCGGCAGGTGGCGCAGAGCATCGAGGCTATGATCTTCGAGGAGGTCAGGTGGGAGGCCGTCCGTGACATGCTCTGCTCGCCACAACACTGACAGTTCATATGGTTGCTATCTTTCAGAGTTTGCGGTTAGTGTTTTCTTTAAAAAAAAACGAAAAAAAAAGAAATTTGCAACTAGTCATCGTGCACTGACAGTTGGGGGCCCACCTGCCTTTGGGACATGGAGTGAAAATTGGTCAAGCGAAATCATTGGAAGTTTGGACTGCCACTTTTGCTCCACCTGTATATTTATTGTGCTAAAGTAGTATAGCAAGTGGTGGTACAGAAAGTGAAAGAACGGAACTCTTTTTTCTTTCTGTCCTGTAGTGTTTCTTTTCCAAAAAAAGAAAAAAAAAAAAGAATAGTGAGTTGTAGCATTACTAGAATGCATGCTCTAGTCCTGAATCCTTGGAGTTTTTCCACACTTTGCTGCTGCTGTTACTTGAGTTCAGTCTGAACTCTGAACTTTGGTATGGTGAATGACTCTACTATGTTAAACAAATGGTGAATGTACTCCACCGACTGGTAGCAGCAAAAGGCAGATCACAGGTCGAGTTATGTTTTGGGCATTACATCTGGATGATCCTATCAAGCTATCACCAATTCACCATACTATTATGCTTTGGCAGCCCTGCTGCTCCCTCCTCAGTTCAGAGTCTCAACTTTCCTCCTCTTCATGCTTTGTATGGAATCTCAGGAGAGGAAAGGACTAGTACTTCTACTAGAGTATTGTCTGGTGATGCGCTGCCAGACTTGAAAACGATGAAACTGTCTGATAATGCACTGACAGGCTCTCTTTTTTTACCCTGGCACCAGGCTATGGCATAATCAACAGTTGACTTGATCGCCGCAGCACAACTAGCAGCGCATCACGAACTGGTGATCTTTGCAGTATCTGCATCAGCACGTCAGTTCACGACTGTCATTTTGTTTTTGTTTACCATCCTACTGTACTCCGTATCTCTGATCTCTGCATGCTTGAAAATGGAGAGGAAGTGATCCACTCCACTGGATCCATTCGAAGCAGCAGCTGGAGCAGATGAACAAAAGCCAGTGTTGTGCCAGTCAGAGCATGCCATGGAAGAAGCAGTTGGGTTCAGATAAAGGCGATATGCTGACATATTAACATTTAAGGAAATGAGCCCGTGGAGATGACTGTCTGACAGTGGTGAATGGTAGCTGCATCCCAGAGACGCAGTGACTCAAGCTTGAGCTGAAACTTATGGTAACAATAATGAAGCAATCCATGAACCATGGGCCGCTCTCCATAGCAATCAAGTATTGGGCCACTCTCAGTACCATCAGGTATTGGGCCACTCTTCCACGGAATATGGAGCAAAGCAGGGCCCATGGAAATGGATCACAAGGAACGTGGCGCGGCATGGCAAGTGCGCAGTCGTTGTCCACGACTGTAGTAGGATGCCAGATTTAACCGATCGACCTACTCTAGCGATGTCCTCTTCTTCCCAATTCAACAAGGTTTCCAAAACTGGTACAACTAATCCTAAACCTGAAACCTCAATTTTGTCAAGGAAACTGAATCTCAAATCTCTCTACTACCTTAAACCATGACTTCTCATCAGATTTCTCAAATCCCTCACACTCTTCTCACTGACTGACGTGTGCAGTTCGTTTGGAGTACGGGGCATCGGTTCAGTTGGAGTGGCTTGCAATCCAAAAAACTGTGCCTGCCTTATCTGTCATTCTCTCACTCAACTCTCTTCATGCCATTGGACTGATAAAACTGTTGGAGTGGTTTCCAAAGCATTGCAGGGTTGTCGGATAAAGAAATAATTTGGAGGACGAATATGCATGTATTCGGGAAAATGATCAGAACAGAACAACACATTGATCAACGGTTAATGCCCTGTTGGCTTGCTGATAAGGCATGACTGAAAGTACTATTGGTTGATTTGGTGTGAGAGAAAAATCCTATTCATTGGCTGAAAAAGTACGACTTATGAGCGAAGCCAACTGGACCTAAAGTCTCGGTCATTGCCCGTCTTTATCAAGTTGGCATTCAGTCAGAGGACACACGGATGCGTTCGCCGTCAGAAGGTAACCCATCTATCTATTATTACCAAAAAAAAGGAGATTTTTTTTCCACATAACAGACATTGATGCGACTCACATAATCCTGCCGCTGCCTAATCAAATTAAAAGGAAGATGAGATTGCAAATATGTATCTTTTCCATTCATTCACAAGTGATTCTTAATTCCATCACCACGCACTCATAAACCTCGCTAATTCAAGCTTGACACTGAAAGAAAAAAAAGAGAGCTAGAACTGAACATGAGACTGACTAGAAGAAGAAGCAGAGAAGAAGACGAACTGGCCGCGGCCGGTGGGCGGTGGATCAGGCATCTCTAGGATCCAGCTCCGGCCGTTTGGCCACCTTCACCATGCTCCGCTCGACGACGCCGGCGGAGCTCTTGCAGGAGAGCCCGAGGCGCGCCCACGTGAACCGGCTCCGGCCCTGCTTGCCCTCCCCCGGCGTGCCACCGGCACCGGCACCGGCGTCCCTGCTGCCGCCTCTGCTGCTCTTGGTGCACGCCAGGTACGCGGCCAGGAACGGGTCGTCCTCCGGCCGCACGGCGCGGCCGCCGGCCCTCGACGACAGTCTTCTCGTCGCGGCCCGGCCTGGCGGCGGCGGCACCGAGAGCAGGCGCGCCGGCGGTGCCGCTGCCGCCTTCTTCGTCTGGCTCCCGGGCGGCATGACGATGGTGTCCCCGCGGGCTTCCGCGGCGGCCGGCTTGGTGGTGACTGCGACTGGCTCCCACGAGAAGACCACGGCGGCCGGCGGCTTCAGCACGGCCGCTAATTCCTCCTGCTGCCCCATCGTTGCTCCGCCTCGTTGGCACGCAAAGACTGTGACGCAGTAATCCACCGACCTGCCGTCCTGTTTGTATATATGGATGGATTGTTGTCTGTGTGTTTCTTGGTGTGAGACTGAGAAGACGAAGATGGAGGAGAGGAAAAGACGGTGGTTGGCGCTCAGAGAGGAGGTTATCAGCAGCAGAGCCTTGGCATTTAGAGCTACTAGTGATGGTGGTGGTGGTGGTGGTCAAGCAAAGCAAGCGTCGAATGGATGCCTTCCTTCTCTTCTCTCTTCTCTCTGCACGACAAACGTGTGACCAAATGGTGGTGTTTATGCTCGAGCGGTTACGGGTTAGGAGTCAATTAGCTCTCCTCTATATAGTCGTCTCTAGGACTTGTTGCATGGAAGGCTAGTGGTCATCTGCAGGGTTCGAGATTTTAGCGAAATTCAGTAATCCTGGGGATGGCCGAAAGAAAAATCCGAATTTTTTTAATGACGCTAATACATGTGCTTTATTGTTAATGTACTCTCTCAGCCCAGAAAAATTGGTGTTCTAGGATATCTTAGTCAGATTAGTGGAGGAGAGAAATGACTCATATCTTGTTACAGGAGATTTCGAATCACAGAACAAGTTTTTTTGGGACAGAGGGAGCCTAACGCTAGACTCATATTTTCTATTGTGTTTATATTGCATATTCTTCTACTCAATAGATTTGTAGTCATAAATCATGGTAATATTTAGTTTAGAACTAAATAATTTAGAAAATCATACTTCATGTTTAAAATTCTCAAAAAAAAAATGGCACAATTCCGGTCAAATTTTGATAATTTTGGGGCCGTTCAGAAAATTATAATACAGAAATTGAAAACCTTGGTCATCTCTCTCATGAACATGCATGGGTTCTACTGCCTCTTCTTCCCTAGGATAACATAGGGATTAGGCTTATGCTATGGAAATACACACACATGATGTAATAGTATATGAGGATCTAGTATATAGAGAAGTATATATATACATAAAAGAGTACAAGAGGGCAAGGAATAATGGTTGGGATTAAGTGCAAGGAATTGCATGTTTGTTAGGGTGGATAGGCTTTCTTTCAACGGTGATGGCTTGACCATTCTCTCTCAACCTTTTCTTATTCTCCATTTGTGTGTATCTTCTTGATAAATTATATATTTTTGGCTCAGGGATTGCAACAAACATATGCAAAATTGTGGAGAAGAGTATACTGGCGGCAGGACTTGATTAGCATATCTGAAAATAAAATAAATTGTATTATAATAGTAGAATAAACATGTCTGATCATCATCCACACATCAGTCTTAGGAGAATCTAGTTCCCAAAATGTTTACAATGTCGTATTCAATATTGTGTTTTATATATAGGGACAAATGGAAGGTTGTTTGTATACATGGAAGCGCCCTCGTGGCTACCGCGAAATAACAAGGCAAGAGTCAAAGCACAAACCGTGACTTTCTACACACATGAGAAATGGACAAATACAGATTTGAGAGCGAAATGTGGAGTAAGATACACGGAGAGAATGTTGAAAAACTCGTAATTCTCTTGCCGCACATGCATGAAAAACCTAGTTAGGAAACAGATCGTCTAGACTCTAGAACACCAACTAGTTACCTACCAGTTACTACTGTCTTGTGGATTTCAGAATCCAGGATTGTTCAATTCGTGGTACATTTATAAACTACTACTATCTGAACGAGAAAACGTACTGAAGATATGCATGTGTTGACATGCTATCTGGGTTGGATTTACATTTTATTTAGATAACATATGGTAGGTTTTTAGATGCTGTTGATGAAATGGAATAATTGATCATTCTACATACACAGGAATACCACTGTACTGAAAGACAGTTTTTTTTCCTTCTATTTTTTCACTACCAAAATGGTGAGGTTCTTTTAGTGTTTTAAGTAGTAATAAAAACACTACATCAATCCTAGCACATGGAAATTCTCTCTAGGAGACATTTGATAGTAAAAAGCTCATACTAAATATTGAATGCTAAACACTAGGAGAACCTGCAAATTCTGGTTATGTTTACATTGTTCAGGTTTTGTTTATAGGAACAGACACAAATAATCATTCATGCAGTAGCCCCAGGCCGAGACAGTAGCTATCAAGGAGTTAGGAAATCCTTCTCAGGTACTGTGATAGGGCATTAAGAAATGACAAACCAGCTACGTTGACCGTTAGCTGCTAGTGGCATCGACAAGGATTATATCACCAAATTGACGGACAGATACAAAACTTCTTCACCAATTATAAATTTATATATTTAGTATGCAATTCTTCACCAATATATGTTTATATATATATTTAGCATTGTCGTGGACGAATTCAACTCAGAACACAGCATTGTCGTGGACGAATTCAACTCAGCCGCCATAATATGACCGTGATGTACCGGAATGTCTCCTGATTCCATTTTGTTAGTCATATAAACTAGTCGTACATGGCTGTTCCGGTGACGTGATAAAATGACCTACTGACTACTGTATATTGTGAATTGTAGTCTCTGATGAGATGAGCCATGTATCGTACAATAATAATACATGTCACATGTGTGGTATTTGAGGGAGTTTGGAACGTTGACTGGACTTGTTCACCCAATTATATATAAGCGATCAGTGGCGGATTTGCTATGATTAGATGTAATTTGCTATGATTATAAAACTCACATGATATGAATATCTTTGATGTTTGGGGAATCAATCCATGATGTATTGATGTCGAGCGGTCTCCCTGATACATAAACTAATGATAAATAATTAATCAGACAAGTTTTTAGAAAAATAAGAAGATTTCAAAACCGTGACCTGTGAGATTTGCAAGCATATGTTTGCCGGATTGATAGCAGCGGAAATGTTTCAGCTCCTTGCCCTATAGTCAATTCAGTACCGTCTCCTACCCAAATCCCAATCCATACCTAATTAACAACAATTAACCTCTGTATTCTAAAGCTTGGGATCGACCTGACTGGACGCCGCCTTCGGTGCTGGCGTGGCCAAGTCCAAGGCTCTCGGTGGGTGTTGGCGGTGCTTGGTGCCTTGGTGCCTTGGTAGCTTGGACAGGATCGCGACTCGCAAGTCTTGCGAGCAAGGCAGGCGAAGTGGCACGACCGCGCGGGTGTGCAACGGTGCATGGCTTGGGATCATGAATCATATCTACGGAGGTAGGTGACGCGTCAGGATTCTTTTACATTATTCTTATCTATCATGATGGGTTGGACGGCAGGGTATGCCAGTAGATCCGTCACTGTAAGCAACTTCCATAGTAAGTTTTGGTTTGCAGCCACAGGTAGGTAATTTATCAAAATGACTGGAATTAACGATGCAAACTTGTGCTTTCATCATCTGCGATATGCGACGAGGAGACCTAGCTGCAGAGATGACTTAATAATTCAGTAATTTGAATTTGATATATACCAGAATATGTGTGTTGTGTTTCTGAAAAGAAAAAGATAGCATTCTGAAGCAGCAGTGGAGCAGGCACATGAAGAAACAGTGCCGGTCCAAAATAGCAGGCCTATTTTTGTTGTGCCACTGATTTGTTTTAAGGAAAGGAAAGGAAAGGAAAGGGAATTGTTTTGTAGCTAGCTACCGGCTGCTGATTGCTGAATGAGAACACTTCTCTGCATGCATGTGAGCATAGCCATTTTTTGGATGGACTCAGGCATTCAAAGCGTCCTGATTAGATCACACCAGCTCAACACTATCATTGCATAATCACTTGGCCGTACCTCGGAATTTGTGGCCCCTGCTCACCAGGCCTTATTTAGATTACCACATTAAGACTCATGGAGTATTAAATATAGGTAAAAAAAACACTATCATTGCATAATCACGGATCTTTTGGCCTAGTATCGGACAAAGTTTGTCTCTAAAGCGAATTTGTGGCCCCTGCTCACCAGGTGAAGCTGAAGCACATAATGGGGCCCTAAAATTTGAAAATGCAGCAAAGCCAAAGCATACTTTCACATAAATTAATGACAAAAACAGTACTGACGGTTCTCGTTCAACATGGCGCAGACGTACGTCTCCTACACCCCAGGCCTCCACCTGGGCCGTATGACATAAACAGAATAAACAAAATTTAGTAATTTAGAATAAACAAAAGCCAAAATTTACTATATTATTAGTATGACATAAACAGAATAATCAAAATTTACTATATATATTATTCTGTTTATGTCATTAATTATTTAGCAAAGCCCAAGTTTTCTAAATTAGTATGACATAAACAGAAGAAACAAAATTTACTATATATACAAAATATACATTCCAGAATAAACTTTGGCTTTGCTACATAATTAATGACATAAGAAGAATAATGAAATTTACCTCACATCTAATTTCTAGAAGACATGCTGACGAATTGCAGATCCAATGAAATAAACAAATAAACCATTCCTGGTCATGATTATTACTCGTTAATTCGCTATATATATATATATATACTTCAAAAATTGGTACTACGTGAATCTTGCCGATCTGGGCCTTCGGTCCAATTGCAAGTGTCAATTGGGCTTTTAGTTTTTCACATGGCCTAGAAGATATGGTGGCCTTATTTTTTTTTTTTTTTGGTGATAAATTTCGACCTTAGATTGGTAGCACCCAAATAATGGCCTGGGTTGGGCTGTCCTATGCCTTTGCCTCGCTGTTTTGTTGAGAGTTATCGGACAAAATTATGGGAGCTAGGTTGTGCACGTCGAGCCCAGTAAAGGGCAAGCCTTGTTGGGCTCTGGTTTCACTCCAAACCCAATTTTGTACCTGATGAAGGATACTAGCACAATTCAGCCTGGAAGAGAGTGATGAACCACGAATACGCTACTTGTTCCAATTCGTCTTGGGATTATTTGCCTGAACACGCAGCTCTAACTCACATGGCACGGCAGAGAGGGAAGGACCATGGAAATGCTCCATACTTCAATATTATGTAGAGATAAGGTAGGTATAGGTTACAATATTGTTGAGGGCAAGAGAAGCCAAGAAATAAATATTTTCCAAATAGTTGATGAAGTATTTGGTATACCGATGAATTGTTTCCTCAGCATTTGTATTTTATGGATGTTTATTTAGAATCATCATAGCCTATGTATTCAAATTTATTTTGGGTATACCAATTGATCCTTCTTTTTTTATAGGGATACCAATTGAAGGCATCACTCCCCAGCTCTTTCCTTCTCCCATTCCGGCATCAGTTGCAAGGTTGAGTGGCGCATGGAAACATGCCTCTGCTTCAGCTTGCACAGGTGGTTCAGGCAGAAACGTGCATTAAACTATAGGGCCGTGCAGTGCAGGATCTCGCCGGCCGCCCGCCGCGGAAGATCGCCGGAGCTCCCAAGAAGATGACACCAAGCCACACGCACGGCAGACGCAGAGAGTGCATGAAGAGCCCAAGGGAAAGGCGCCAGCTCCAACCGCATATCCCTCCTGCATATTCCCCGTACCAATCCTCACGACGGACATCCCAAACACTAACCAACCGGCGCGCGCATGAATTATTTAATTAGCTATATAATAATCTTCATTAATCCGTTAGTTAACCCTGGTGTGCACTTATATAAGACCGACGCCCCTCATCCCGCTGCTTGCCAAGTTGCGTCGTGTGGTCTCCGAAGCACACGCACACTCACCCCCACCCCCACCTCATCATGGCCACCGGCGACGGCGACGATGACGGCCAGCAGCAGCGGCAGGACGGCGAGCAGCAGCCGGTGGTGCTCATCACGGGGTGCGCCAAGGGCGGGATCGGCTACGAGTACTGCCAGGCCTTCGCGGGCCTGGGCTGCCACGTGGTGGCCACCGACGTCCCGGACCGAGTCCCCAGCCTAGCCGCCGACCTCGCGGGCACGCTGTCCACGGAGGCGCTGCCGCTCGACGTGACCTCAGACGCCAGCGTCTCCGCGGCCGTCCGCGACGTGCTGGCGCGGCACGGCCGCATCGACGTGCTGCTCAACAACGCCGGGGTCGGGTGCACGGGCCCGCTGGCGGAGCTGTCCCCGGCCGCCGTGTCCCGCGCGATGGACGTCAACTTCCTGGGCCAGGTCCGCACCGTGCGCGCCGTGGCGCCCCACATGGCGGCGCGCGGGGCCGGGCGCGTCGTCAACATGGGCAGCGTGGTGGGCACCGCCGCCACGCCCTGGGCCGCGCCCTACTGCGCGTCCAAGGCCGCCGTGCACGCCGCCACCGACGCCCTGCGCCTCGAGCTCCGCCCCTTCGGTGTGCACGTCGTCAAGGTCGTCGCGGGCGCCGTCAGGTCCGGGCTGGGCCGCGCCAACGCCGCGCAGCTCGCCGCCGGTGGACAGGAGTGGCAGATGTACCGGGACTTCGCGGCGGCCATCGAGGAGCGGGGCCGGGCGTCGCAGACGAGGAAGTCCACGGACGCCGGCGTCTTCGCTAGGCACGTGGCGCGACGGGTCATGAGCGCGCGACCGCCCAGGGAGATCGTCTACGGCAACATGACGCTGCTGTTCGCCGCGCTCGCGGCGTCACCTGCATGGGTGCGCGACGCCTTCTTCGCATGGCGCTTCGGGCTCAACAAGAAGCCACGCTAGCGAGTTCAGTTCATCACAAGCGCGTCTTCTTGTTGCATTGGCCGACCCAGATCTCCACTCCGCCGAATAACCGACGAGTCACCCGGCCACCCTGCATCTTCTTCTTCTTTTTTTTTTTTTTTTTTATATTTTCTTTTGAAGTAACCATGCATCTTCTTGCTCCTGTACTAGTACTAAAGTTACATTTTCATTCAACTAAATAAATTTATATGAACTAGTAGTTCCTAGCAAATTATTATTATTATTATAATTAGTTGGTCTCTAATTTTTATGGAACTCAACAAATTGTACTATATAATGTGAAGGTTCTATTTTAGTAATGCGAAAGCCCAAGTGATATGTATATTTTGAAATATCTAATTTCAACGGTGGATGTGTGATTACTTATATAATTTAAAAGTATTCGATCCCCACCAAGTCACTTACTAGGGTTAGTTCACTTCTAGGGTAACATGCATTCTAACTTAATATTGAGGAATCGGTAACCATGATCTCAACCATGATTCTTTGAAAGTGGCACCAAATTGGTATTAATTGATTATCGAACAAAGTTGAGTATTTCAAAAAGTGACTCTTCTAGTACCTCAGAGTTAGGTCACTTCCAAAATGGCCCAATTCTCACGTGTAAAGAAATGGAGAGTGGCGAGGGCCTCTGCACGTCCTCCCCTCCAATGAGAGCCTAACACGTGCACGATGCGAGGCGTTTGTCTTGAACAAATTTCGAATGTGCAAGTGACATATGAGTTAAGTCTCTTTGGAAGTAACGTCTACCTTACATTTGTGAATTTGATGCCTCCTATGCTGAAAATGACTCTTCGAAAGTGACATAAGAATGTTGTATATTGATAATTGCACAGAGGTAGTACGTTCCTATAGGTGAGCTAACTCTAGCACCCTGCTTGACACATCTAAGGATATATGAAGAAGTTTTATTACATACAAGTTGGCATTGTACATGTTAAGAAAGTAGAATGTGTACACCTTATTCTTCGCCTCCGTAGAATTTTTTTTATCGTTAAACTTGAGTAATTCTTGTATCTGATTTTTAGTGGTTTGAAAAGCGTGACCTGTTTCTAAAAATTCCAATTTCCAACGCATCAAAATTTCAAGTCACCAAACTTAGTATATAATATCCATTGGCCAAATTCAAAATCGAATAGATTAAGTTATACAAAAATTGATGGTGTGGTCATAGTTGAAATGGAATAGCTACATGTCATTGCAATCCTAGTCCTTTGGATTGAAGGATTTTTGGAGGAAAAACAAAGGGTTCTACTTTCCATTAGTAGTACACTGTTCATCCATTTCGAATGGAGGATTCATCCGTAGGAAAAACAGAGGAAACTTTCTCATGCCAGAGATTTCAAAGGAAAACTGCAAGGAAAAAAGCATCCAGTCTGATCTCTTTATTTTGTTCCCATCGCGTAGGATCGAGGCAACCATGTGAGCTTGTCCGTTCTTTTTCTACTACCTATGTCCCTTCTCTAGGGATAAAATCATAATTTATTTCTCTAATCATATTTACTAGTACTGTTGTTTCCTATATTTTTCTTATGATCATCCAAACAGTTGTTCCTATGTCAATCCTCTGTTTTGTACCCGCATTCATATCTTATTCCTATGTTTTTCGTATTCCTGCGGTTTTTCATTCGTACGTTCTAAAGGAGAGGCCTAAGTTTTTAAATACACTGGGATTATTAACTAATTAATTTTTAGTGAAGAAGAGGGTAATTGAAATTATATTCCAGCACTTACAAACTATAAGTGATCTAGAAACATATAGTTAGTATTATTCTAAGTCACTATTGCAAATGGTTAAAAACAAACAAACAAAAAAGAAATTTTGCAAGGATGGTATCTAGAAACATATAGTTTGTAAAGAACCTGAGATTTTCAGGTTTGATTAGACGTTCAAGTGGACGGGGACGATAGCCCTTGAAAACGATGGTTCGGAGAACATTAATTATCACTGCTACAGTAATTATTTTTAGAGACGAGTAACAACAGGGCATCATCTTACGAACCGTCACTGGTAATAAGAGCGGGCTGCCTTACTACTCTAATGATTGTCGTCGTTCCTCGCTCTGTGGAGCTGGAGGCAGCCGAGGAGGATCTCTCCCGCGCGCTAGTCACGGTCGTTGGGGGAACACGGCCTGAGGTCACTACAGCTTCACGGAGGAGGCGATGGCCCGGCGGCAGAGGCGGGCGATGTCCACACAAACGGCTGCAGCGGTAGTTTCGACTGGTGTGCAGCTTGACGGGCCTCCTCTGCCTGGCCCAGGCCCATCAACTCCTCCACCGCTGGCCGTCCATGAGCTGCATGTTTCAAGCCCACGATCCGGTGGCTTGGCGGGGGTGGCATTTGATTCACCGCTCCCCCGGAATCTGGACTCCAGCCTGCACTCTCTAGGCTCCATGTCGTCTTTCATCAACACGGTGACAGTGGGTGGTGCCTTCACCACCGCACCTGAGAATCACCAAGCGGCGTGCCGACTCACGAGAAGATGCGGAGCTGGTGCCGAAGAGGAGTGCAAGGCTTGCAGCCAAACGCAAATTCCACGCCAACAAGCCAGACGCTCAGGCCAGGAAAATCTTGATGAAGAAGCTGGGCGAGGACGTTCCAACTGAGGAGCCGGACCAGGCAGCGTTCCAAGAGTTCCAAGAGACTTTCAAACTGCCTCTTGACCCGTCCAGACGAGAAGGGATGCGTGAACTCTTCCTAGGTCGCCGCGGACGCCGCCCCACGGCGGATGATGTCGTTGTTGGTCCCTCAGCTGCCCTGCACAGGTGAGCAGTAAGCTTACCAGCACACTCACTCATTATGGCTAGAGGTAGAAAAAGATATTGAGAATAACTCACACACACAGCACAAGCCCAGCGCCGACCGAACAACTCTGATTCTGGATGTGGCAAACTGAACTGATTTGCTATATTGCTTTTGGATAGAATATATACAACTCTAACTGTACCTCTACCAGGTACATAGTTGTTGGTGAGTACACCAACTACATACTACCGGAGTACAAGAGTACACCAACTACCTACTCCTAAGGTACAAGGGTACACCAACTATCTACTCATAAGGTACAAAGCTTAGCTCAGCCATCTCTACACTACAAGACTGAAATAAGCTATTTCTATCTACTGCCTCACTGCTGCTGCAACAGCAGTGAGTGATCAGCCAAGCCGACCAGTTCCATCTCCTAAACCAAGGAGACGACAACTGTGCCGACCAATCAAGAGAGACAGGAGCAGCAGATTATGTCTAACAATTCTTCCTCTAATCCTGCTGCTAACCTGATGCCTTGACCCCATCCATGCCAATCATCTTCCTCTACTCCATGAACCGCGGATGTCTGAGTGACTTGGTGAGGATGTCATCGAGCTATCTGCCGGTTTCGACAAACTCGATGACGATCAGCCCTCCATCAATGCAGTCTCAGAGGAAGTGGAACTTGATGTCGATGTGCTTGCTCCAGTCATGGAGGACAGGGTTCTTGGCGAGGGCGATGGCGGGCTGGTTGTCCACCATCAGAGCTGGCGGGTGAGCTTCCTCGCCGGTCAGCTCGCCCAGTAGCTGGCATAGCAAGACAACCTGGCACGCCGTCGTGGCCGCTGCGACGTACTTCGCCTCACACGTCGACAGCGCCACGATCTTTTGCTTCAGCAACTGCCAAGCATTGGGGGCCGCTCCAAAGAAGATGAGCACGCCGAAGGTGCTCCATCGCCCATCAATGTCGCCCACCATGTTCGCATCGTTGAATACAGTAAGCTCCGGTTCACCTTCCTTAGCCTTGGGGTGCCTCACTAAAGACCGTGAGTCGCAACCCACGCTTGCCGCCACTCTTGGGGAAGATGATCGCTTGATCGAGCGTCCCCTTGATGTAGCGCATCAACCTTTTCACTGCCGACCTGTGATCTTCGCGCGGGTCCTCCATGAAACGACTGACGTACCCAACCACGAACACAATGTCCGGTTGGGTATGAGTGAGGTAGCGTAGCCCGCCGACGGTGCTCCGGTAGCGCATCGCGTCCACCTTCGCAGCCATGCTATGCTTGCTCAGCTTCAGCCGCTCCTCCATCCGAGTCGCGCTTGGCTTGCACTCCGCCATGCCGCTGCGCTCCAGCAGCTTCTCTGCGTAGGCGCGCTGACCTCGGGAGATGCTCTGCTTCTCCTGCCTCACCTCGATGCCGAGGTAGTAGGAGAGCGCATCGAGATCGCTCATCTTGAAATAAGCCGCCATCTCGCTTTTGAAACTGTCGATGTCCTCTGCTCGCACTCTGGTGACGATTAAGTCATCCACGTACACGCCGACGACGAGCTCCTCCTTCCCCCGTCGCTGCGTGTAGAGCGCGTGCTCTGTAGCGCAGCGAGTGAACCCAAGCTCACCCAAGGTGGCGTCAAGCTTGGCATTCCACGCCCGAGGGGCCTGCCGCATCCCATAGAGCGCCTTGCGCAGCTGGAGCACCTTGTGCTCAGCGCCCTTGACGACGAAGCCCGGAGCTTGCTTGACGAAGACCTTCTTCGCGAGCTCACCGTTGAGGAACGCAGACTTGATGTCGAGGTGGTGGACATGCCAATTCTTCGCTGCTGCCATAGCCAACAGCAAGCGAACGGACTCCATTCGCGCCACCGGAGCAAAGACTTTCTCGAAGTCGATGCCCTCACGCTGCACGAAGCCGCGGGCGACGAGCCAAGCCTTGTAGTTGACAATGGTGCTGCGCTCATCTCGCTTCACCTTGTAGACCCACTTCAAGCTGATCGGCCTACAGCCCACTGGTGGATCTACCAGCTCCCACATGCCATTGTCCTCGATAGCCTTCATCTCTTCCAACATCGCCCGTCACCAATTGGCGTGACGTTCAGCCATTGCAAACGTCAGTGGCTCTTCGGCACTAACAAGGAGCAGCTCTGGGTCGTCGAGCAGCTGACTCACCAGTCCTAAGGCCCCTGCATTGCTAACGATGTTGTCCAACCTACGGAACCATACCTCCTCGCCATCGTGGAAGGCATCCACGAACTCGCTAATGTCGCTCGGAGGGAAGGTGAACTCGAGTGGAGGTGTCCCCTGGCCTCCCTGTTCTGTCGGAGTGGTCGGCATCGCTGCTAGACCACTCGGCACTATTGTCAGAGTGGTCGGAACCACCGCTGGAGCGGTCGGCACCACTCCTGGAGTGGTCGGCTCCACTGTTGAAGCGCTCGGCACTGTTGCTGAAGTGCTCAGCACCCACTATGGAGTGGTCAGCATTGCTACTGGACCGCTCGGCACCACTTCTGGGGTGGCCGGCACCTCTTCTCTAGCGTCTCCACCACCGTGGATGACTAAGTGTTCGACGATGAAGGTGCTGCTCAAGCTGCTAGCTTCCCCCGTGCCCGGACCCTCCTAGTCCTAGGCCGCCATCTCATCGAACACCACATCCCTAGAGATCACTACCTTGCCTCTCTTGGGATCATAAAGCTAATAGGCCTTGCTGCCCTCCTCGTAGCCCAGGAGCACCATTGACGTGCTCCTGTCTTCCAACTTGTCGAGGTGAGGCTTGGTGTTCTTCACATGGCTAACACAGCCAAATGTCCTAAGGAAGGACACATTAAGCTTGTGTCCATGCCAAGCCTCGAATGGTGTCTTGCCCTTCAGGGCCTTGGTGGGCACGCGGTTGAGGATAAACACCGCCGTGGTCATCGTCTCTCCCCAGAACTCTGCCGGCATCTTCTTGGCCTTCATCATGGATCGAGCCATGCCGACCACCGTCTGGTTCCGCTGCTCCACCACGCCATTCTGCTGTGGCGAGTACGACGCGGTGTGATGTCGCACCATGCCCTGATCCGCGCAATGCGCAGTGAACTCCATCGAAGTGAATTCGCCGCCATAATTAGTCCGCACCACGCCCAGCTTCTTGTTGCTCTCTGCCTCCATGCGCGCCTTGAACTTCTTGACCGCTTCCGCTGCCTCGGTCTTGCTGGTCAGAAGCTGCAGCCACATGTACCGGCTGCAATCATCTACCAGCAAGATGAAGTACTTGTGCCTGTCGGGTGTCGCCGGCGTGATTGGCCCACAGAAGTCACCATGGACCAGTTCGAGGGCCTCTGCCGCACGGTACTTCGCCGTCTTCGGGAACGACAGCCTTCTTTGCTTCTCGGCCAGATAGTTATCACATAGCTCGCCTGCGTGCTCGATGTGAGGCAGCCCAGTCATCATATTCTCCAGCCGACTAAGAGCGTCGAAGCTAAGATGTCCATACCGAGCATGCCACAGCCATGGCTCCTTCATCCACCGTGCAGCCAGGCAGATGGGCTGCTCCACCTTCAGGTTGAGCAGGTATAGCCGGTTCCAGGACCTCTTCACCTTGGCAAGAAGCCGTTGCTCCCGGTCCCTGATCCTGAGGACACCGTCCTTGATCAGTATCTCGCTGCCACGCTCATCCAGCTGGCCAATGCTGATGATGCTTGAATGCAGCTGTGGGATGTAATATACATCCGTCAGCGCGCGGTGCTCACTGTTCTAGCACCTAAAGATGATGGTGCCGTGCCCTCAGATCATCACCCTTGAGCCGTCACCGAACTTCACCGTGCCGGTTACGTCGCCATCGAGCTCGGAGAAGGCTGCCTTGGAGCCTGTCATGTGGTTGCTGGCGCCGAAGTCCAGGTACCACCGCTGCTCCTGCTCGTTGTCCACACGTCCAAGGTGGACTTGGGCACGCAGTTTGTCGAGGTTGACAGCCTTCA
Organism: Miscanthus lutarioriparius; assembly: GCA_904845875.1. NCBI lineage: Eukaryota > Viridiplantae > Streptophyta > Magnoliopsida > Poales > Poaceae > Miscanthus > Miscanthus lutarioriparius. The sequence continues at coordinate 2,190,589 of CAJGYO010000014.1, forward strand.
GAGCCTTCCCATGCCCTTCCACTGCCATCACATCTCCCTTTCTCCTTGGTCTCAAAGTCATGCAGTGCACAGAACGTCACCATCAGGAGAGTGGCCTCATCATCATCATCAGCCTTCTTCTCCTGCTTACGATTTGGGCACTCCTTTGCAATATGGCCTGTCTTCCCGTAGCGCCGGCAGGCATTGGGGTCGACCTTCTTCTTCTTCTTTTTCGAAGAAGCCTTGTCACGGCGCTTGCCATCACCACCGTGGCTGGAGGAGGCTTCCCCGGACTTCTTCTCCTTCATCCGGGCATCCCACTCCTCCTCTGTCAGCAGCAGCTTACCGCTGTCCATCGTTGCTGTGGCCTGCTCCATGCGTTCGTCCACCACCCGCAGATGGTCTGTCATATCCTCAATGGTGAGGGTGGCCAAGTCCAGCATCATCTCTATAGAGAGAGCAATCTGGATGTACTTCGTTGGCACGGAGTGGACGTACTTGGAGACCGCCTCTTCTTCATCGATGGTGACACCATGGCTCCTCAGCTTGCTGATGAGCATTTGCAGGCGGAGGGAGAAGTCCTCCACTGACTCACCATCCTTGAACTTGAGGTTGGCGTACTCTTGCTTCAGTAGCTAGGCCGTCGCCTTCTTTACGTGGTGAGAACCGATGCGCATCGCTGCAATGGCCTCCCATGCCTCCTTAGCAGAGCTCTTTGCCCCCAACGGGGATAGCCTCCAACACTGACATGTTGTCTTCTTCATTGTCGGTGCCCTTATCAATGGTATTTCAGAGCCATCGGGCTCTGAGCTTGATTTTCATGGTCACCGCCCACTCGCCATACTTGGTGCGAGTCAGCGTTGGCCAACTGGTGCCGCTGACCTCCCACACCGTGCGCACGATGACCTCCTATCATGGCTAGGTAGCCACAGCAGCACCACTGCTGTCGTCCATCTCCGAATAGTCCGTCATCGCCAGCGGTTAGTCCGGTAACGACGCTTGTATGGCTTTGATACCACTTGTTAGTCCCTCAGCTGCCCTGCACAGGTAAGCATTAAGCTTACCAGCACACTCACTCACTATGTCTAGAGGTAGAAGAAGATATTGAGAACAGCTCACACACACAGCACAAGCCCAGCGCTGGCCGAACAACTCTTATTTTGGATGTGGCAAACTGAACTGATTTGCTATATTGCCTTTGTATAGAATATATACAACTCTAGCTGTACCTCTACCAGGTACATAGTTGTTGGTGAGTACACCAACTATCTACTACCAAAGTACAAGAGTACACCAACTACCTACTCCTAAGGTATAAGGGTACACCAACTAACTATTCCTAAGGTACAAAGCTTAGCTCAGCCATCTCTACATTACAAGGCTGAAGTAAGTCATTTCTATCTACTGCCTCACTGTGAGTGGTCAGCCAAGCCGACCAGTTCCATCTCCTAAACCAAGGAGAGGATAGCTATACCGACCAGTCAAGAGAGATAGGAGCAGAGATTATGTCTAACAGTCGCTTAGACCGCAATGGTCTTCAGTCACAAACGTTTGCTATGGAAAGTTCCAAAATGCTTGTTTGGAATGTGTACGACATTAACATGCGTGTGCGTCGCTGTGTCGTCCGCGAGTTCATCTCGCAGGAACGTGTGTCTTGTATCTCTCTAGGAAACAAAAACTGATGTAATCTCCGCCACCATGGCGTCTGATCTAATGGGAACTTCCTTCGACTACTACTGCCTCCCCTCTCAAGGTGCCTTCGATGGCATTCTACTCGCTTGGCGCACAGATAGATGGGTCACTTCCTATCAGACGTGTCGTCGCTTCTCAGTCTCGATGCTCCTTACACACGCGGCAGATGACTCTGCTCCGTGGTGGCTGACCGCAGTGTATGGTCTGGTTCAGGACACAGATAAGGGTGCGTTCCTTGATGAATTGTAGGAGATACAGTGGGCGTGCGATGGCCCATGGCTCGTGGTCGGAGACTTTAACATGATCTACCAGGCAGCTGACAAAAACATCGACAGATTAAATCTTAGAGCTATGAGTCACTTTCGCCGTGCCATTGATGCTTTGGAACTCTCTGAGCTGTACCTACATGGCCGTCGCTACACCTGGTCGAACGAGTGTCGCCATCCGACGCTGGAGAGGATTGACAGAGCCTTTGCCTCGGTGCTGTGGCTCGAGGCCTTCCCGTGTCATCACCTCCGCTGCCTGTCGTCCGACTGCTCGGACCACGCACCTTTGCTGCTCGATCTATGCACTGAGCCCTAGGCTAAGCCCCGTTTCAGGTTTGAGTCGATCTGGGTGCGCTTTGAGGGTTTCATGGATATAGTCAGCACGGCATGGGTATGCACCCTAGTCAATGTTGACCATGCATTGCCGGGTGCTGGACTTCTTGCTCAGGAACACGGCTAAAGCCCCTAAAAAGCTGGAGTGCAAAATGTGTGCGCAGCGTCCGCTTCCAGTTGTTCGCCGCGCGTGAGCTAATTGAGCAACTGGACGCGGCGCAGGATTTTAAGGCGCTGACCGACGAGGAGCATGAGCTCAGAAGAGACCTCAAGCGGGAGTCCCTTGGTCTGGCGTCGCTGGCAAGAACTATTGCTAGGCAACGGTCGCGGATCAGATTCTTGGGAGAAGGTGATGCGAACACTAAGTTCTTCCACCTGCAGGCTTGTCATCATAGCCGTAAAAATGCAATACCGGCGCTGCAGCACGGTGGGCAGTGGTTCTCAGCTGAGGAGGCTAAATCGGATCTGGTTTATGAATACTACAACGATATCCTTGGCAAACCCTTTAACCGATCGCACGGCATCAACTTTCAGCAGCTTGGCATCCCACAGCTCGACCTTGAGCGACTGGGTGACTGCTTCACCGAGGCTGAGGTTTGGGACACAGTCAAGGAGTTACCCAGTGACAGGGCGCCAAGGCCAGACGGCTTCACCGGCCTATTCTACAAGGTCTCCTGGCCGGTCATCAAAGTCCAGATCGTGAACGCTTTCAACTAGCTTTGGTCTCTTGATACAAGAAGCTTCTACTTGCTCAACGACGCGCTAATGATCCTGCTACGCAAAATTTCGGACCCGACAACTTTGAAGGACTACTGGCCGATAAGCCTCATGCACAGCTTTAGCAAGTTGGTATCCAAATGCCTTGCCCGTCGCTTGGCGCCGTTCCTCAAGACCATCATGTGAAACAATCAGAGTGCGTTCATCAAAGGAAGATGCATCCAGGACAACTTCAGAACAGTAAGACTTACCTGCAAATGGCTGCATACCAGATGGATTCCTTGTGTGCTTATCAAGGTCGACATCACCAAGGCTTTCGACTCCGTGGCTTGGCCGTTTCTGCTGGACCTCCTCCGTCACATTGGTTTTCCACAGAGATGGACTGATCTGTTGGCCATCATGCTGTCCTCGGCTAGCACTAGGCCGCTTGTCAATGGGCAGCCAGGATGTCGTATCTTGCACGCGTGCGGGCTGTGCCAAGGCGATCCATTGTCACTCATGCTATTTGTCATAGTCATGGAAGTGCATAACTCCTTGATCGTCGAGGCTGATCGCCGCCGCATCTTCTCAAGGCTGCCGGGCAAGGTCATTCGACACCGTGTGTCTTTGACTCGTTGTACGCTGATGATTTGGTTGTCTTCCTGTCTCCAATGACCCGCGATCTTGGCTGCCTCCGTGCTATTCTTGATTGCTTTGCTGGGGCGTCGGGGCTGGTGACCAATAATGTTGACAAGTGCCTGGCGTCACCAATTCGGTGTTCTGACGAGGACATTGCTCAGGTCCAGAAGGTCTTCCCATGCCGGATTGCGCCATTCCTGTGCAAGTACCTCGGCTTGCCCCTGTCCATCTACAAGCTTCGTCGAGCTCAGGAACAACCTATCGTCGACACAATTGCAGCGAAAATTCTGACCTGGAAATCTGGGCTTCTGAAAGGATTTAGCAAGTGGCCTAGAGGGGGGTGTTAATAGGCCTTTTTCTGAAATTTAAACAACTTCACGAAACAGTCAGAACGCATAACCTTCGGGCTGGAGCGTGGAGGTTCCGGGGCTAAGCGTGAAACCTCCAGGGATCAGAGTATGAAATCGATCTACTGCGGAATTTAATGAATGAAAAACAGATCGAATGTAATACCAGTCTTCCTGGAAAGTACGTTGAGCTATCCAAATAGTCGGTTGCACCTAGAGGATGAGAGATTCATAGATCGGATGCAAACCCTCAAAATCAATTCAAATCATAAGCAATAGCAGCAACGATCACAATCACAAGAGACACGAGGATTTATCCCGTGGTTCGGTTCGCCACAAAGGCTGGCCTACGTCCACGTTGTTGAGGTTAGCCACAAAGGCTATGGAGTCTCTTGCAACTCGCTCCTCTTCTCCAACCTTCCACAAGGCAATAGGATAGAGGGTTCCACTAAGTCACAAAGGCTAATACAAATGTCCCGGTGCTCAACCACAGCAGATTGGGAGCTATCGGGCGACCGCTAGCCATCTAGGAGCCAAGCTCCAAGAGTAACAAACACACCAAGCGGCTAGGGCTTCACCAAGTGCACAAGAATAGAGGAGAACGATCTTCTCGAGCTTTCTCACACTCTCTAGAGCCAAATCCCTTAAGGAATCACAAAGATTTGAGCAAAGGAGTTTGGAGCACCAAGCTTGAGAGAGAGAGAGAGAGCTTCTGTTCGTCAGGAATGAAAGAATGGAGAAGATGACCGTTGGGGGCGAAGAGGTATGGTATAAATACCACCCACGTCACCCATAAAACGATGGGGTCTGACAGATCCCGGAGCCTCCGTGCCTAGGCGCGAAGGTTTCGCACTGGCCAGAACAGAAAAGATTTTAGCTCAGCTGGCTTTTTGTGGCTGGGATTAATTGAGTTGGAAAGGTGTTTTGAGCACTTAGTTCCACCCAGACCACTATTAGTATCCCCCTTGATAGTACGGTTTGTCTTAAGTCAGTTTCAAAATATAAAAAGAATTAAACTAGCTCTTGGAGCCGTTGCAAGCCATCCATTAGAGTTGGGGGTCTCCTCCTTTGTTTCTTTGCATCCACGATTAAAGATATGTTGTCAAATACTTGTCAAAGCCATTAGTCCTTTAATTATGTGGTCAACATCACCAAAACCCACTTAGAGCTTGATTGCACTTACAATCTCCCCCCTTTTTGATAAATGTTGACAACACAATTAAAGATTACATTTAATTAAAAGATTGAGCTTTTGATGGCATGAATACAAGGGCTCCCCCTTAATATATGCAAGATTTTTTTGGAATTATAAAAATGCCCCTTCAAGACATACTTTGCATATATTAAGAGCAAGTGTGAAAGATACATTGTATTCATTCCATCGTGGGGTGCAAAAGAAGTGTGTCAAATAATAATGCGTGATGCGTATGACAGTTTATATACAAAAAAATATCTTGGGTCTATAGACCGCGGAGCTGAGCCTAGGCGTGGAGCCTCCGCGTTCTGCACACTCAGAATATTTTAACAGAACAGAAAGCATCACATATATATAAACAAACACCACACAGACTAAACATGCTAGAGATATATAAGAAATATAAAGCAGTTCTAACATAGTTCTAGCATTCCATTACACATAAAGTTCACATATCCATGTCCATGACCACCAATCGCCACACAAAGGCGATACAAAGTAATATTACAGACCACTAAGATAGAAAGAGAGTTCAAAAATGACCTCGACTCTCACAACTCACAACGTCCACTACTACTACCACCATGACGAAAGACTATGACCACACAAAAGAAACATCTCAATCTTGCCTCTCCCCCTTTGTCAACAGAAGCCAAAAAGGGAAAGAACAAGAGAGGTAAAGCACTGTCGTCTCACTGCTCCCTACTCTAGTCACTGCCAACAGAAGCCAAAAAGGGAAAGAACAAGAGAGGTAAAGCACTGTCGTCTCACTGCTCCCTACTCTAGTCACTGCCAATGTCACTGTCATCATCATATGCCAGGTCGGTCTGCTGCCTGAAACAGTTCTCTCACCGGACTCCTCATCACTGTCACTCATAACAACCCTGCTAGCCCTATGTGTAGTAGCAGTGTGCCTCTGTGACCTGGACTGTCCTCTCTCCCACCTGAGGGAATTCATCCTCTCTCCAAGTGTCTCTCGATCATGTGGAAAATCCATCTCGGGCTCATCCTCACTAGAGTCCTCATAAGGTGGAAACACTAGTGGAGGTGGAATCTCTCTAGTTTCAAGTCACATCTGCCTCTTAATGTCATTGATGTCCTTTCTTCCTTCATAGGCAGTGTCCATGGCATACTGACACATGCAGAATATGTTCTTGAGCTTGCTCCTTCTAGACCAGTGGTGAGAAGAGGAAGGCCTGCTGCTGCTAGCTCTATGAGTGTGTCTACCCTCTGCTGCAGCTGACATGCCTACTGCCCCAACAAGTGCCTCCCATCCTGTATGCTGCCACTGAGTCAACTTGTAGGGCCTATGCTCCACATCCTCCTTGAACTCAATGCTAGACACCCTCTCAATGATATACATGATATAAGGAGAATACAGGAGATCATTCCTAGCATCATCTAGTGAGTCAATCAACTCAGCCCAAATAAACTTGCTAACAGAGAAAGCATCACTCCCTAGAGCCATCCTTGCAAGCAAGTTCTTAGCATACTTCCTTAGTGAAGTTGAGTCACCACCGTTTGGGTTGATTGTCTCTCTAAAAAGGTTGTTCATGGCATAGTAGAAAGACTTTAGCCCTACTGTCTTCCCATCAACTAGATCTCTCCTCTCATATGCAAATACAATATCCTCATCTTTTATGACATTCCCTATCTGAATGGTGTCTACATATCTATCTCCACTCCTAAACCCTAGAAGACGAACAAAAGTAGTGAAATCTACCTTGTAGTGAGCTCCTTCCGTCATCCAATGAATGGTCTCATTTGCCATGTCATGGAAGAAAGTGGCATAAAACTGAGCTAGGATCTCTCAATTCCAATCATATTGGAAACCCATGATGTCCTTCAGCCCATACTCAGTCACTGTATATATCACTCTCTTGGAATCTGGGGTGTTCATGCTCTCAATGTGATCCCAATCAATGTACTTCATCTGCACTATCTTCTTTTCCTTGGCAAGAATCACAGTCTTGTAGAAGTCAAACTGAAATAAAGACCAAAACATGTAGTCTATCCCTCTGTCATTCAACCACACATAGGGATTTTCTGCCCTAGCTCTCTTGACTTGCACTCCCAAATTGTGATAGTTGTTGTGCTGCCTCTGAACTGCATGATCATAGATCATTGGCTCTCTCCTCATTGGAGCACCCTAATGTTGAACCATATAGGATTGATCAAACTCTAGAAACTAAGGGGGTGTGCCTGGTGCACTAATAGCGGGAATAGTCTTCCCCTCTCTTCCTCCATCATCATCTGGTCCTTCGCCATGCCCAGCAGCACCAGCACCACGACCAGCACCACCACCACCAGCACCACTGCCGCTGCCTAGCCCTCCACCTCTCCTAGATGGAGGCTTGTGGCTGCCTCTGCCATGAGCCTGCTGCTCACTTCTATGGCCCTGCTGCGCACTGCCACCATCAAGCTCTCGAATCACAATGCCTCTGATTTCCCTATCAACTAGATCATGAGCCCCCTTTGATCTTTTCTCCCTTCTTCGTCCCGGATCACCTTCCATCTAGAGAAAAAGCACGTAGAACAGATAAGAAGCCAATGCCAAATGTAATAGCAACATTGAAGAATGTTCGAGTAGAGTTCTAAATCAAAGTAAGGCACTCTGTCTGCCCAGACTACGGAGCATTCGCGCTGGGGCATGGAACCTCTAGACCCCGGAGCCTCCACGCTCTGGCAGATGAGCCCTTAGTTTGATTCAACCCTCTACTTGAATCTACCACAATGCACTACCAAATCTAGCATTAGAGAACAAAACCAAACTCATCTACGCAAGGAATCGATAGAAGGAACGATCCAAATTGAATCCACAGTGGAAATAGGGTTTCACCTTGAATGTGAGAAATAGGGGAAGAGAAGATTGGCTGTAGTTGCGGACGGCCTCAAGGACTGCTCTTCTGCTGTGGTTGCAATTAGGGAGCCAAGGATTTGGCTGACGGCGTGGATTCCTTGGATGGCGACGAAGATGGCTTCTTCTTCCTCCTCCGTGGACTCCCCCGGAGTCTTGACCTCTAGCACCACCACCACAAACACCCATGTGACACAGGGGAGCGGGGCGACGGCACGGCGGCGGTAGGAGCGGCCACGTGACAATGGTGACGACGAAGGCGAGCGCACACGCGAGAGAGCAAGAGCGAATAGGGGGCATGACGCAGTGAATGAGAAGCCCAGTAACTCAGGATAGTTACTAGGAGCGGTAAAAAGGGAAAGATGAAAACCGTTTTTGATTTTACCCAAACCCTAGCGAAACTGTTAGGGCACGGAGCCTCCGCGCTAGGCTGCGGAGCCTCCGGGCCACGGAATCTCTGCGCAGAAACATGGAGCCTCCGCGATCTGACACCGAGCAGAAACTAGGTCTGTATTCTAAGGAATTTCTAAGTGTTTTAATTAATGGTCATGAACTTCTTCTCTTGTAGCTTGCCAGCAAAACAACAGTACATAACAATAGCTACTAGAGACAAGATTGGACATAAGAACCAACATTTTGAAACACTTATGAAAATTTTGCAAGCCTAACTAGTTGAAACATAAAGCAACAAATAGAGGCATGCATGATTTCAAACCACGTTACGAGAGTCAAGTATATTTAGTTCACTCCTCAAAGCATAGAACCTTGACTCGTCAAGAGGCTTTATGAAGATATCGGCTAGTTGCTTTTCGGTGCTCACATGGTGAATTGCGATATCTCCTTTGGTTTCGTGGTCTCTCAAGAAATGATGATGGATGTCTATGTGCTTAGTTCTTGAGTGGCTTACGAGATTGTTTGCAAGCTTTATGGCACTTTCATTGTCACACAAAAGTGGGATTTTAGTGAAGCGACATCTGTAATCATTGAGGGTTTGCTTCATCCAAAGTAGTTGGGCATAGCATGCACCGGCCGCCACATACTCGGCTTCAGCGGTGGAAAGGGCTATAGAATTTTGCTTCTTAGAGCTCTAAGACACTGAGACTGTCCAAAGAATTAACATGTCTCCGATGTACTTTTTCTTTCTACTTTGCAACTAGTGTCGGCTTTACCTATTTTAAAACCTTGCTTGAGCAAGAAATCCTTAAGACATTCATACCATGCTCTTGGTGCTTGCTTAAGCCCATAGAGCGCCTTATGGAGTTTGTAGACATGATGAGGATGCTTAGGATCTTTAAATCCACATAGACTAGCTCGGAGAGTGGGCCATTGAGGAAAGCATTCTTCACATCCATTTGATATAGCTTGAAATCATGATGGACAGCAAAGGCTAGAAGCATCCGAATTGCTTCAAGTTTTGCCACCGGTGCAAATGTCTCTTCGAAGTCTAGCCCTTCAACTTGAGTGAACCCTTGAGCAACCAATCTTGCCTTGTTCCTTGTCACCAGACCATGTTCATCTTGCTTATTTTGGAAGACGCACTTGATGCCAATCACATTAGTCTTGGGTCTTTCCACCAACTCCCATACTTGATTTCTCTCGAAGTTGTTCAACGCTTCTTGCATTGCCATCACCCAATCCGGATCCTTAAGAGCTTCATCTACCTTAAGTGGTTCCAAGGAAGAAACAAACGAGTAAAATTGGCAAAAATTCGTTAGACGAGATCGAGTTGTTACCCCCTTTCTTATGCTCCCAAGGATGTTGTCAACGGGATGATCCTGTTGTACACTTTGATGCACTCTTAGATGAGGTGGCCTATCTAAAGATTGATATAGGGGTTGGTTGTCATCATCTACATCAGCTTGAGGCTCATTATCTTGAATATGTTCATCCTCTTATTGATTGTTGTCCCAGACCCCGGAGCCTCTGCGTCCTGGTGTAGAACCTCCAAGCCCCGGAGCCTCCACCTCCTGGCACGGAGCCTCTGCATCCTGGCATGAAGCCTCCGCGTCCTGCATGTTCACAGGACCAGGGACAACAGTTGGCCCTTGGAGTGGTGTTGAAGCTTGGAGTGGAGGGTCTTCTTCTTCAGTTGCTTCAACTAGTCTCACATCACCTATGGCCATATGCTTGATTGCTTCATAAGGCGGTTCTTCTTTTCCTACAACATCTAGATCAACTTGCTCCACTTGAGAGCCATTAGATTCATCAAACGTCATGTCTACCGTGATTTCAGTTCTTCCGGTAGAAAGATTGAAAACCCGATAGGCGTGCTCGTTTGGACCACAACCAAGAAGAAATCCTTCATCAATCTTAGGTGAAAATTTAGAGCTTCAGGGCTTCTTGTTAAGAATGAGACATTTGCACCCAAATATTCTAAAGTATGACACCTTGAGTTTGTTACTAGTTAGGAGCTCATATGAAGTCTTCTTGTAGTACTTGTAAAGATAGAGGCGGTTGATAGCATGACAAGCGGTGTTGATTGCTTTGTCCCAATAGTTGTCTAGAGTCTTGTACTCATCAAGCATTGTTCTTGCCATGTCAATGAGAGTGTGATTCTTCCTCTCAACCACCCCATTTTGTTGAGGGGTATATAGAGCCGAGAATTCATGCTTGATGCCCTCCTCATCAAGGAACTCTTCAACATTGGTATTGCAGAATTCGGTGCCATTGTCACTTCACACCTTCTTGATAGGTAGCCCAAACTCCCTTTGTGCTCTTCTAATGAAGGTCTTCACCTTCCCTTGCACTTCACTTTTATCATACACAAAGAACACCCACGTGAAGCGAGAATAATCATCAACAATAACAAGACCATATTTGTTACCGCCAATGCTAACATAGGCAACTGGTCCAAAGAGATCCATGTGGATGGGCTCCAATGGGCTTGAGGTAGTGACGATGCTCTTTGGTCGGTGTGGTACGCATACTTGCTTTCTGGCTTGGTAAGCTTTGCATATCCTATCTTTCTCAAATTGAACATTCGTTAGTCCAAGGATGTGTTTCTCCTTTAGAAGTTTGACCAAGTTCCTCATCCCAACATGATCTAGTTGGCGATGCCATAACCAACGCATGCTAGATTTTGCCACTAAACAAGTCTCAGGCGTTGCTTTATTTTTGTTGAAATCAACTAGGTAAAGCTTGCCCTTCAAGTGACCCATAAAAGCAATAGAGGAATCCTCTCTTCTAATGGTGGTCACACCCTTATCCGTAAAGTGACAATCATAGCCCATCTCACATAATTGTGATACGGATAATAAATTGTAACTTAACGAATCAACATGTAAAACATTAGAAATTAAATGATCTTGAGTTATAGAGATTTTACCAACACACTTCTCCTTTTGAATTATCCCCAAATACTATGTTTTCACTTGGACCTTCCATTTGGGCATAAGATGAGAACATACTCTTCTCTTCGATCATATGATTTGTACATCCACTATCAAGCACCCAACTTGATCCACCGGAGGAGTATGCCTACAAAACAAGTTTAGTTCCTTCTTTTAGGTCCTCAATTAGCATTGGGGGCCTTGAGCGTTAGCCACTAGAATCTTAGGAACCCATAGAGATCTTTTCACATATATGTTAGGCTCATTCCCAACATACGTGGCAACAACTTTACCAAGGTTGTTGCGTCTCAACACATAGCTAGAGGGCATGCTCTCTTGGGATACATGGGTCTTGGGCTTGTGAGCATACTTGTTCCTCTTAGGCACAATTGGATTCTCTTTAACCTGCATATGAGTGTTAGAAGCCTTATGAGTTTGCTGCCTTGGTTGAGGTTGTGTCTTGTTCTTATTGGTGCTGCTGTGCTTCCAGACCCCAGAACCTCCATGTTTTGGCGCGGAGCCTCCACGTTCAGGCTCAGAGCCTCCACGGTCTACACTGGTAGCACCTCTCCAATGGTCTCCTTCTCGAACCTGAATGCAAGACACTCCATTTACCATGTGCCTCTTACTGGTCTTGTCACCCTTCTTGTGACCAAGTCCATCCTTGATGAATGGATGTCTTCCTTGAATGAACTTGGGCTTCTTGCTTGCATCATCCATGCACCCACTAGCTATGATATTGTTGAGTCTAGCAATCTCCTTCTTCATAGCTTCCATATTAGCAAGGTTAGTAGCACAAGCTTCTAAATCAACATTATAACATCTATCACAACCCTTGCTAGTAGATGCATTAGAGATCTCATTAGCTTTCGTAGGATGTGAGGTTTTATCCCAAAGGATGCTAAATTGCTCTTTAAGCTCCTCATTTCTTGTCTTGAGGGCATTATTCTTTTCTTGAAGAGTATTTAGATCATCCTTTAGGGTAGCTATGACACTTTCTGCTTGGTCAATTTCCAAACATAAAGTTTCAACCTCACTTCTTTCCGATGCAAGAGCTTTCTTGCAAGTAACATAGAGTTTCTCTTGTTTGGCAAGAGTAGCTTGAGTTCTCTCTAATTCATCTACCACCTTGGCTATGAAGTTCTTAGATTTTTTATCCATTTTACTTACCAAGTTGTTTACTTCATCATCACTAGATTCATCACTAGATTCTATATTGGATTCATCACTAGATGGAGGAGAGGGCTTAGGCTTGGATTTTGGTTTTACCTTTTCTCCTTTGCCCATGAGACAAAAGAGTGTAGATTTCTCCTCATCATCGGTCAAGTTGGTGAAGAGCTTTGGTGAAGAAGAATGCTTCTTGATAGCAATGATTGCAACTTTCTTTGTTTCTTCTTCACTTGAGCTATCATCATTTGAATCCCATTCATGACCGATATGAGCTTGACCCGAATAGTTCTTCTTCTTGTGTTGGGTCTTGTCATCTTTCTTGTAGTGCTTCTTCTTCTTGTCTTTATTATCCTATTTGTTCTCATAAGGACAATCGACAACGAAATACTCCATGCTTCCATAATTATAGCACTTTCTCTTTTGCTTGTTGGGGAACCTTCTCTTCACAAACTTGTACCCTTCTCTTTTTAGCCCCTTCTTGTACTTCCTCATGAACAAACCAACATCACCAATCTCACCGGAAGACACTTCATTATCTTCATCATCACTTGAGTCACTTGATAAATCAACCGTCTTAACCTTGCTTGATCTTGATCTTGGCGGCTTGCTTGAGGTGAAGGCCTTGTTTGATTTGTTTGCCTTGAGAGCCACCTCCTTGACCTTCAAGTTCTCCATCTTTGCTTCTAGCTCTCCAAACTTCTTCCTTTGTTGTATCTCTATCTCCATGAGCTCATGAGTGAGTATTCTTCCAAGGACATCACTAGGGGTGGACTCTTCAAATATCTTCTTCTCTCTAATCAATGCACAAGAGTTGGGTTTCTTGGTGCAAATGCTTCTAACATTACTTTTACGAACATGATGATCATCCAAGTCATCCCCACCCAAGCCTCTAATCTTGCCAACTATCATCATCAATCTATCAAACATCTCTTGAGGGCCTTCTCCATCCTTGATGACAAACCTATTGAGTTGAGCCATCAATAGATCAATCTTGGACTTCTTTACCTTACTAACCCCTTCATGTGCAAGGTGAAGAGTGTCCCAAATCTCTTTAGCAATCTCCAAACCAATCACTTTGTTGTACTCTTCCGGGCTTAATGCACTTAGAAGAGCACTAGTAGCTTGAGCATTACGATGTATCATGCGAATCTCTCTTGGTGTGGGATTTTTGGGATCAACGGGATCTTCAAAACCTACACACACGATATTCCACATCTCCGGATGGAGTCCAATAAGATAAGCCTTCATCATATGCTTTCACTTGGCAAAGTTAGTCCCATCAAATTAGGGTAACTTGCCCACGGGTATGTTGATGTGAGTGTTAGTAGGCAAATTTACGGAATCATAATTAAAGGATACACTCGAATATGATCTCTTGGTGTTAGATTTGAGTGTCCTCTTTGGTAGCCTTTGAGCATAGTACTCATCATCATCATCTCCATTCTCTGACTCGCTACTTGGTTGTGGGCTTCATTGCACCTTTCTTCTTGCTTTGTGTTTTTTCTTCTCCTTGTTCTTATTCTTGTCCCTTTGCTTGTCTCCCTTGGAGGATCCCTTAGCACCAAGCTTGAGCTTTAGAAGTCTCTTAAGCACTGCTGTGGGATCATCCTCAGGAGCTTCGGGTTCCTCTTCGCTAGGAACATCCTCAAAGCGGGCCTCTCCATCTTCCTCTGGTACCCTTTCTCTAGGACTTGCCATTTTCTCACACGGTTAAGTGCTATTATGAGGAAACCTGCTCCGATACCAATTGAAAGGATCTAGCAAGTGACCTAGAAGGGGGTGAATAGGCCTTTTTTTGAAATTTAAACAACTTCATGAAATAGTCAGAACACGGAACCTCCGAGCTAGAGCGTGGAGGTTCCGGGGCTAAGCGTGGAACCTTCGGAGATCAGAGTATGAAATCGATCTACTGTGGAATTTAACGAATGAAAAACAGATCGAATGTAATACCAATCTTCCTGGGGAGTATTTTGAGCTATCCAAACAGTCGGTTGCACCTAGAGGATGAGAGATTCGTAGATCGGATGCAAACTTCATTGGGAGTGGCTGCGCCGCGTCGAGCCAGACAAGGGGTGGGCTCGATTACCAGTGAAGCAGGAGCCAGTCGTCACGGCGATGTTTGAGGCTTCATGGACGGTTCGACTGGGCGATGACATGACTACAAGTTCCTAGATGGACCTGTGGCTAAGTGTTGGGCCACTACACTCATTCGCGCCGGCCCTCTTCAATGCAACTTCGAGGATTGGCCATGGTCGCTCTGTCAGTGACGCGTTGCTCAATCGGAGGTGGGTTAGGGACATCACCGGGGTGACGACAACTCATGTACTCTGAGCTTGGTTCAGAATACGGTCTTGGACCCCATGCAGTTCGATCGGTTCATCTGGAAGTTGTCGCCGGACGGGTAGTACTCGGTGTCCTCCACTTACCGTGCTTTCTTCACGGGGTCGACTGAGTTGCTAGGAGCTTAGGAGTTGTGGAGTACCAGAGCGCCTCCGAAGGTGAGGTTCTTCTTTTGGCCGTCAATGCACAACATGCTGTGGACCGTAGATCGACGAAAATGCCACGGCCTGTAGAACGATGACGGTTGTATACTCTGCAACCAGGCAACTGAAATGGAAGCCCACCTTCTGTCAGGCAATGCGGTGACTAAGGAGATTTGGTTCCGGGTTTCACAACCTGTTGGCCTTCATTAGCTCATGGTGGACTTGGGGGAGGGGGACCCAATCGAGTGGTGGCTGCGTCGAAGGCTCTTGCTTAGTTCGGAGCAGTGATGGGGCTTTGACTCCTTGGTGCTTCTCGTCTCGTGGGAGGTCTGGAAAGAACGGAACACGAGGATCTTCAGGAATGAGGTCTCCACTCCAATGGTTGTCGCGCAGCGCATCCATGGCGAAGGCGGACAGAGGATGGATGCGGGTTTCACGTCCTTAGCCTCTATCTAGGCGTTCCATGCCGGCGCAGGCATAGTCGCACCAACGACCGCCGTATAGTCTCTTAGGGCACTTTTGTCGTGGGTTGTTAGCCTTGCTAATGATATCGATTGCCACTCGCAAACGATTTGATGTAGCAGGCCTAACAACCGGTTGTACCAAAACTCCTTTCATTTTAATGAAACACGGGC
Organism: Miscanthus lutarioriparius; assembly: GCA_904845875.1. Classification (NCBI taxonomy): domain Eukaryota; kingdom Viridiplantae; phylum Streptophyta; class Magnoliopsida; order Poales; family Poaceae; genus Miscanthus; species Miscanthus lutarioriparius. The sequence continues at coordinate 2,206,210 of CAJGYO010000014.1, forward strand.
TGTAAACCCCGTTCGCGAAAAAGATTTGTAAATGTGGCCCACATCGGCGGGGCCAGCCGGTCAGGTCGGCATTGGGCGTTGTTGGGCATTGCCGACCCACCCACCCACACTGTGCAGCCTGTTGTGGGCTTTGGATGGATTCCATTCCATTTCGGCTTAGTTTGCGCACCAGGAACGCAGCCAGGGAGCAGAGCCCAGAGCCCAGAGAGCCCGTAGCGGCCTGCCTCACCTGACCCGGCCTGCGACTCATCAATGCGCCTGCGCGGATCTCACTGCATACTGTACACCACTTGCTGCTGCTGCTGCTGCTCCTGCTCCAGCATTCAGTTTACTGCACATCATCATCAGCAACTCGGGAGTCTTCAGTGCGTGACCTGGATGTTGTTGTCCGGGCCTAAAGTTAGCTTATTGGGCTGGGTCGTGAGACCGTAGAGTATCAGCTTGGTGCTGCAGCCCATCATCAGAAAACTAGAAACGAGCATCGCCAAACTATTTAATTTAATTAGCCTCTTTTCTGCACAAGTGCTCAAAATCATCTAGAGCCATCAGAACTAATGATCGATGCAGTTTCGTCAGACAAAAATAGAATGCTTCGTTTGCTGACGAGTAGTAGACACACGCGTCAGTCACTAGGTTAATTAGGTATAGGTTCGCTGCGCATTGATGATAATATCACTGTTCAGCCTCGTTGCCAAGGCATGTGGTTTGTGAAGAAACGAGTGGATGGATAGCAGTTGACGAAGAAGCAAGGAATGGAATGGTCGCTGTCATGATCGGTGTGCCAGTACTGCCATGCTTTTCCTTGCATCAATTGAGGCCCCGTTTAGATGTCCCCAAAACTCAAAAAAATTTGTATAAGCAGATCACATCGAATCTTGCGGCGTATATTACGTTTCAACTAGAAAAAAAAAAACTAATTACATGTTTGGCGAGAAATCGTGAGACTAATCTTTTTTAAGGCTAAACGGACCATAATTGGATAATTTTCTCCAAATATAAACAAAAAAGTAGGCTGATGAGGTGGTTGGCCCTCGTCGAAAACGCCGTAACTCAACATTCTGAATGGTGTCAAGTACGTACTCGCTAGTACGTAGGAAGCAGATAATCGCTGCCCGTAATTACGTTTCAACTAGTACTACTTTTTTTTGTTTTGTTTTTTACTCTCTTTGCTTGCTTTTTTCCGGCTAGACGGACGATGGCAGGAAAATCATCTCATCTCCACGTAACGAAAGTAAGGGGTGTTTGGGCCCAGTTTAGTTCGCTGAAAAGTTTTTAGAAAGTGTTCACAATACTCATGAACATTGAATATACTTATCACGCGTAGAAGTATTAAATGTAGATAATTAAAAAACTAATTACATAACTTACGATTGGAAATTGCGAGATTTAATCTTTTAAGTCTAATTAGTCCATAATTTGACAACGATGGTGCTACAAATAAAAGAAGAAACATGCTTAAAGAGCAAATTAATTAGGCTTAAAAAATTCGTCTCGCAAATTAGCCTCTATCTATGTAATTGATTTTATAATTAATCTATATTTAATGCTCTTTATTAGTATTTAAATATTTGATGTGACATGAATTTTAAAAATAACTAAAGAACCAAACACCGTTAATATAGGCTGATGAGGTGGTTGGCCCTCGTCGTGCCACGCTGCCGTCATCATTCTGCATATTCTTCGTGCTTGGCTTGACCAACACGACGCAGCAAGCCGCTGGACGGTTGCCAACCTACGTGTCGGCAGGGCGCCGGACCACGGACGCTCTGTGTGGGGCCTGGGAAGCCAACCCGCGCCCACCACGTGCTGTGCAGAGCAGCGCGCAGCAGCAGCAGCCGGCAAAATAGCGTACTCATCGGATATTACATAGAATATTGATATTGTATGGGTTGTTTATATACTAATAAAAAAATAAATTATAGAATTCATTAGTAAACCGCGAGACGAATTTGTTAAACCTAATTAATTTGTCATTAGCACATGTGTTACTGTAGCAATTTATTATCAAATCATAGACTAATTAGGCTTAAAAGATTCGTCTTGCAAAGTAGTTGCAATCTGTATAATTAATTATTTTTAGTCGATATTTAATACTCCATATATATGTCTAAACATTCGATGGGATAAGACGTAAAGTTTTGAGAGAGGAACTAAATAAGATCTTACTGTTTTTTTTTCACCCGTGCTTACTAATTTCTCGGTGTCATAGTATACTGTATCTCGTAGTCAATACTAGTTTTAAACTTACATATATTTATAAAAAATGTCGTATCAATATTTTATTGGGATTACCTAAATAGGTTTAGGTAAAAAGTATAGCATAATTAAAATACTAATGCTTATTTAGTATAATGAATATTGGTACCTTTTTTTTACATTTCATTAATTAAGGCTGATTGACTCCTTCAAATGTAAATACATACACTTATTTTGATATCGCGAGACAATACTATTCAATAGTTTAACTTAATGATGAATTTTTCTTTCCTTTTTATTCTTGATTAAAAATGCAGTACTTACAAGTAATCCTAGGATAAGAAGGAGAGAAACCAAGAAGCAGGTGGCCAGGTTCAAGTTCAACACAAACTGACTACTTACTCCAATTATCAAGAGAAACAGCCTGGTCAATCAATTACTTGCTATCACGTAAGCACCAGCATCAAACTGATTTTGATTTGATTACCTGTATGGAGTAGCATGTATTCAAACCCAATTTAATTCATTTAATGAATCTCATCCCTTTTTTTTGGCTATATACTATATCAGTTGTAATGCACCAGCATCAAACTGATTTTTTTGATTACGAATAATATTTTCTCTAGCATGTATTCAGACCCAATTTAATTCATTTAATGAAACGAACATACATTAATAGAAACAAAAGCACAGAATATAGAATTAGGAGGGTCGAAACAAACAAAGTGAGAATTAACTCCCCTCGCTGTCTCGTCTTCCCTGCTGGGCTGGGCTCTGCCTGGCACCAAACCGAACCGAACCCAAAGGGCCAAGGCAAGCAGTAGCAGAGAGGATTCTCGTTCGTTCTCCAGGTTGGTCTGGATTCCTGTTCCCACTGCCTCCCGGAGCCCCCCCGCTCCGTCCGTCCGTCCCTACCTTTCGATTTCGATTGGGACTCTGCTCCGCTGCGTGCCTGCGTCCACCCATCTCCTCGCCATTGCCGCAGCACGCACTCCTGCTACGCTTCTCTCCTCGAGGTACAGTGCCTATTCTACTGCTGCTTCCGCCGTCCGCCTTTCCCGCTCCAAATTCTTCCTCTCTTCTTCTTCTTCTTCTTCTTCTTCTTATTTCTTCTTCTAATCTGGAGCATATATCAAATCATGCTCTCTCATCTCAATGCTCTGCTCTACTAGGGCTTCTCCGGGAAGGAAGAATCGCTGCGCCGGTTCCTGCAACGCCCCGCCCGCCCACCCGCCCTTCCGCGCCGAGGTAACTGACGCCTTTTCCTTCCTTCCTCGTTTCCTCGTTTCCTGCTGCTGATACTAGTACTAGTCTACTCCGGCCGCCGCGACATTCGCTTCTCTCCTCGCCGAATCCACCCAGCATTCTGCCTGCTGTTGGACTAGTTCGCTAGTTTGTTCCCCTTCGATTCATGCCGCTTCTGCCTGCCCCCTCTTCCCTTCGCGCATTCGCTCGCCGCTTGCCCAAGACCGCAACTTTTTTGCTTCCCCCCAATCTTCTTCCTTCTTCTGCTCTATCTACCGATTGCTGTTTTTTCCCCTTCTTACCAATTTTTTTCTTTTATATATCTATTTATTTATTATTCGTTCATTCACAATAGGCACTCGAGTTTCCCCCCGTTTTTATACACCACAAAAAAAAATGTTGCGTAAATTGGTGCCAGCAATGATTCTGCGTCGCGTGGTTGCCCAGTGTTGCTCATGCTCGCACGCAAATATTGTTCCACCTATCAATCAATGGAATCCCAGCCGAATCGAATCTACTACTTGAGTAAAGTAATGGCCTTGCTCTGCCCTCATCCATTCTTCAGGCTTCACGTCTCCCTCTCTTCATGCCACTGCCAATCCACATGATAGAAAACAAAATGAAGTCCTCAATTTTTGGGTGCGCCACCCACCAACTCGCCTCAACTTCTTCCCCCAACAAGATTACAAGAGAGATTGTCAGCCCTTGTGTTGTGCAGAGTATTTGTTTGTTAGCATCAACCTTGTTTCTCTGCTAGTAGTGCCTAAACGGGACTAACTAATCATTAGGTGCAAGGTGCCACACAAGACACAACCAAGAGTTTGGAGTGCAACAGCGTTGCGCCCTTGCAAAGGTTGATCAGTTTAGCTTTGACCTGTAACCTGTTACCACTATTTATAGTCCTTCCGAATTCTGTAACTACACTGTCCAGTGTCCACCTGTTACCACTATGTATAGTCCTTCCAAATTTCTGCAACTGCAATTTGCTATGATGCTAAACATATAAACACACAGGCAGCTAGACAGTTAAGGTGTGCTTGGGTTGCAACAGAACATCAAACATGTGTCCTGTCCATCTTACCCAAGTAACACCATGTGTGTATGAGTATTAGGCGTTGGTTTATCTGACACTGACAGTATTCTAGTACTGACCTATGCAGCTCTTCTGCCACCTTTTATATTTGTAAATAAACTAAGTGTGCTAATACCAACCTTTTCCATTTGTAAATAAACTTTTTTTTTGGATAAAAGATCGAGGAAGGGGGGGGGGGGGAGGACCTGGTCCCAGATATAGTGGCTCTGAAAGCCAGAAGTTTGAAGTACAAGCGTCTCATTTTACAAGCTATGTTTTTTACGTTGCGCTAGCTAAAATAGAACACCGTACATCGGCGATTGCTCTGTCTTTCTTCAGCAAGCGTACCCTCCATAGGTGAGCTTCAGACTTGCAGGCCGTCAGCGCTCCCTGCAGAGTAGTTCGGTCATTCCTGAAGATGGTATTGTTTCGTAAATTTTCGTCTCTTCCAGATATGCCAGCAGCACAGCAGCGCGAATGTCTGGAAGTGTTTCCCCGGGATATTTGTAAATAAACTAGGTGTGCTAATACCAACCTGTTCCTGCAGCAACTGAACCGTGGCTATCGAGGATGATGCCGCGTTTCAGATGACATAGGCTGTGTCAGTGCGTGACACGCAGAGATGAAGATCAGCGCGCTTCTCACCTCCGCGGGCATCAACATTGGCCTATGTGTCCTCTTCCTGTCGCTCTACTCTGTTCTCAGAAAGCAGCCGGCCAATGTCAGGGTCTACTTCGGCCGCAGGATCGCTGAGGAGCATGATCGGCTCCGAGGGGCTTTTATCTTGGAGAGATTTGTTCCATCCACTGGATGGATAGTCAAAGCCCTGCAGTGTACTGAGGAAGAGATCCTGGCTGCTGCTGGGTTGGATGCTGTTGTTTTCAATAGAATTCTAGTATTCAGGTACGGTGTGCAAAACTTACTCCCTTTTCTCCTCCTTGTTTCATTTTGTCCTGAAATTTCATAATAGTGCATGTGTTTAACCTCAGCAACAAAATTGGCCGACTGATACATTTGTTTACATATTCAACAGCATGCGCATCTTCACACTTGCCGCCCTTTTGTGTGTCTTTGGGATTCTTCCGCTCAATTATTTTGGACAGGAAATACACCATGTTCGAATTCCTTCGGAATCACTAGATATATTTACAATTGGGAATGTAGAAGTGAAATCAAGATGGTAAGCCAAGCAACGTATTTTTTTAATCTATTATCTTTTGCTGCCATCGATTGCTGAAATGTTGTCTTGTTGTGCTTTTGTATATTATATATATGCCGCGTTAATTGCTGGCATTTTGAAAATGTTATTTGCCTTTGACTGTAATTCAACGTGCTTCTTCACTCCTTTAGAACTTGAGGATTGAGCATTGTACAATAGAACAAAGTGCATGTTTTGATGTTCACTTTGTATTCTGGGTTCCTTGCAGGCTCTGGGTCCATTGTGTAACCCTGTACATAATTTCTGGAGTAGCTTGCATTCTGCTATACATTGTAAGTTCGCTTCCATTTTGAATTGCTGGAACATACATCTCCTTGTATCCAGAATGTTTTTGATGATTCATTTTTTTCCTAATTCAGGAGTACAAGCACATTGCCAGGTTGAGGCTCCTTCATCTTACAAGTGCAACACCAAAACCAAGCCATTTTACAGTTCTTGTTCGGGGAATACCAAAGGCAGATAAAGAATCATGCAGTGATGTTGTTGATGGTTTCTTCACAAAGTATCACTCATCTAGTTATCTCTTCCATCAAGTAGTTTACAAAGTTGGGAAAGTTCAGAAGATAATGGTACTTAACACTCGAATGCATTTCACTTTTCCTAGTGACGAGCATTTACTATTATAACGCTGCTGCTTCTGTTCATTAGATTTTCGCACAGATGGATAATCATTTCTTTTTGTTTTTTTGACATGAATCCGTGGAAATGTCCAATTCCTCGAGTTCAATGTTTCTCTTTCTTTATGTAATTTGATTTTTTGGGCGAAAGTTGCGTGTATTTTTATTTCACTTTATTTATGCTTTTGGTGTAACTTTAATCTTTAACTCTGACAGACTGGCGCAAAGAAGGCATATAAGAAGTTCAAACATTTCACAGATGAAACAGTCGATCAGGGATGCAGAACAAGTACCTACCGCTGTTGTCTGTGTGGAGCCTCTTCAAATTCTTTCAAGTTATTGAACACTGAATGTGAGCAGAACAGGGGGAAAGCTGACAATAAATCCATCTTGGACTTAGATGATGAGGTTAAGCTTGCATGCATTTGTTCTTTTGCTTAATATATCAGTTATTTGGAATAAATTAGTAATTATTATGTGGGATCGCATGCAGGAATGCACAGCTGCTTTTGTATTTTTCAAAACTCGGTATGCCGCACTTGTTGCATCAGAAATACTTCAAACATCTGACCCTATGAAGTGGGTTGCTAATCTAGCTCCAGAACCAGAAGACGTGTATTGGTCTAATCTTTGGCTACCCTATAAGCAGCTTTGGGCTCGCCGTATCGCTACACTCCTAGGCTCTATTTGTTTTATGTTCATATTTCTGATACCGGTGACATTTATACAAGGGCTATCTCAGCTAGAGCAGTTGCAGCAGAGGCTTCCTTTCCTAAGAGGAATATTGAAGAAGTAAGTACAGGAATTTCAGTTGGGCTCTCCTAATGATAGTATCAAAATCATCTTGATAGAGTTTGACATATACTGTTATCTCATGTTGCTAGATGCTATTCATTTATCTGTCTCCACACTGCACCTATTGACTGTTATGTATGTGCAGGAAATACTACATGACTCAGCTAGTAACTGGATACCTTCCCAGTGTCATACTGCAAATCCTTCTGTACACTGTTGCTCCAATTATGATGCTATTTTCTACATTGGAGGGTCCTACATCACACAGTGAAAGGAAGAGAAGTGCTTGCTGTAAAGTGCTGATCTTCACAGTTTGGAACATATTCTTTGCTAATGTATTATCTGGTACTGTCATAAGTCAATTGAACGTGTTATCAAGCCCAAAGGACATACCTGTCCAGCTTGCTAAAGCTGTACCTGGACAGGTAAATCACATCTTTTTTTTTTGGTTCATGCCAAAGAAAGAACAAGACTTTGATTAAGATACATAAAATTTGTTGCATGTGGAAAGATACTATATTCATTCTGTATTTAATTTTCATCTAATTTGGTTTGCTTTTCTGTAAATCTAATTTTATTCCAGGCGACCTTCTTCATCACCTATGTCCTGACCTCAGGATGGGCTAGTTTGTCATCTGAAGTTATGCAGCTCTTTGGTTTGATATGGATCTTTATAAGGAAATATGTTCTGAGAATGAGAGAAGATACAGAATTCGTTCCCTCGTTTCCCTACCACACAGAAGTACCAAAAGTTCTGTTGTTTGGACTCTTGGGATTCACATTGTCTGTGCTGGCTCCTCTGATCTTACCTTTTCTGCTGGTGTACTTTTGCCTTGGTTATGTTGTCTACCGCAATCAGGTGAGAAGCTAGAATTTTTTTTTATTTACCTCAAATTTATCTGTAGCATGCTAATGTACTAGTTGTGTTCTTTTCAGTTGCTCAATGTGTATCGAACAAGGTACGACACAGGTGGTTTGTATTGGCCAATTGCATGCAACACAGTCATATTCTCTCTTGTGCTCACCCAGATCATCTGCCTTGGTGTATTTGGACTTAAAGAATCGCCAGTAGCTGCAGGCTTCACCATACCTCTTATCATCCTTACGCTTTTATTTAACCAGTACTGCAGAAACCGACTTCTTCCATTATTCAAGACTTTTCCAGCACAGGTAATATTAGTTCCTTAAATTATGTCATGTCAAGATCTACATGGGTTTTATTAGAGCATAGAAAACAATTGAGGACTAGAGTTTTCGTGACACTGATTTCCTATCTTTTGATGTTGACTGCTGCAATGTGATTGTGTAGGATTTAATCAACATGGACAGGGAAGATGAACGGTCAGGAAGAATAGATGAAATTCACCACGGACTTCATTCTGCTTATTGCCAGTTCCCTGACACTGTAGATGTACCCTTGGAGAAAATTGAAATTGTTGGTGGGGATGAGGAGCAAGGTTCTACCTCAGGTGAGTCCGGTGGCAAAGAAACCTGCGAGGATCCCAAGAAGGACCTGTCTCACCCAACACTAAAAGGACTCCCTGTTAACCGTCTCCGGCAAGCTGTGAGGTCGGTTACTTTCCTGATCAGATTGCAGAAAAGAGGTTTATCAGAACAGAAAATCGGATAGTTGTTAGCTGTTAACCCCCTTTGCCTGTTGGCTATATAAATGTACAGAGACATACATGCATATACGACCCTTCCTTAAGAAAAGAAAAGGGCTAACGTAGAAATCTATATGAGAGCATCATCATGAGTGTTGAGGTGCAATTTTGTTGTTTTGAGTTGTCGCATGGATGAGTTAGTGGTTCTGCATTTTAGTTATTATCTGGCAGATTCAGCTACTCAAACATTAGCCTTGCACATTGATGTAATGCTCATGGTTTTGTTGTAATTCAGCCACTCAAACATTGATGTAATGTTCCTCCTCTCCATTGGTTTCTGTGATTGAGCCTGGCAACTTTAGCAGGTCTGTTAGCCGTCATGCACCAATCATATTGAGGTATTGAGGATTATACTAATTGATCTTTCGAGCTGTCGTACTACCTGTAAGCATGTTAAATTGGGACTGTTGTCGAATCCATGTTGTCAAGGAGCATGTGCCATCGTCTTGTACTTAGTGGTGGAGGTTCTTAACATGTAGCATTGAGCTGGTATCTGCGTATCTGCAGCTGTTCGGAATCATATTCCTGCACCAAACTTCACAGCCACCATCGGCCTAGCCATCAAGATCTCTCAAGGGGATCATCTTTTGTATTGTTCTTCATACAGATGCAGGGATCACTGATTGCAGTGAATATTTGTTTTCTCTGTTGGTGTCCCTGCCCTCTTTATTACGCCTTGTTTAGTTGGACCCCAAAGTCCAAAAAGTTGCTACAGTACCTGTCACATCAAATATTTGCGGCCCATGTATGGAGCATTAAAGGTAGACGAAAATAAAAACTAATTACACAGTTTGGTAGGAAATTGTGAAACGAACGTTTTGAGCATAATTAGTCCATATTTGAACATTATTTGCCAAATAAAAACGAACGTGCTGCAGTAGCCCCAAAATCCAAATTCACCCAACTAAACAAGGGCTACAGTATCTTGCAATCTTTTTCACTGTTCCTTCCTTGAAAGGAAATAATTCTTCTTGCTGCTGCCGGTGCATAGGACAATGGTCTGACATTCTGGGGAACTTACCCGCAGCAACTTTTTTTTTGCTGTCTCCCTCAGATCGATCATGGCTTTGATTTGAGAGAGTGATCTGCAGCACATAATATCTGGCTGACCAACTATTTACATGTTTCAGAGTCTAATGTTGGTGTTTTTTTTTCATCTTTTTGCGCCCAATTCGTAAGTCAATTGTTGCATGGTATTTGTCTTGTATCTATTGCCTTCTCTTTCACAGGCTAAAAGGCTATGCTGGACCTAGCTTGGTTCGGCAGCAGCCATTTGAAACTGACATGGACATGTTATTCTACACGAGCTCATGTTGGTGTTTTTTTCTACAACGAGCTCATGTTGGTGTTTATAACCACATGGATGAGCTCCTGCCGTTGATAAGCTCTGACCATGAAATTCTACACGAGCTCATCCGATTCCAAGCTTGACCAAGAGTGGAGAAGCAGTTGCTGAAGTCAGTGATGACTTGTGCACTTCATATATGTATATTTTTTTGAAGTTTCCTGCACGATTCTTCAGAGGTACGTCATCACTAGCTCAAGTTTCGAAGGTACGGCGTACCAGGTCATCGATGGCGACCCTTGGTGATGTTGCAATTTCAGGCATGTGGCTCAATGGTTAGAGCCAGTGATCGAGCAGCTAGCTGGTCGGGAGATACTCTTGTTGTTTAGAACCTGACGAGGGCGACTAACAGTATACACACTGCTGACGCACGTATACATGATGTATGAATGTAGCTCATCTTTCTTGTGATTTTCTATGCCGACAGCCTAAACTTGTGCCTTGCAGGGTCATATGCCATCTCTTAACCCACCTATATAATAGTTGAGTATTAGAACATATAACATATTTCATCATTAATATATGGTTCATTTTCTTCTCCCACAAAGTTCCTTAGATCGTGCATCAATGGCTATAAATTTAGGTTTCACTTCGTTCTTTCTTCTCCACCCCAACAAATATAAAATTCATTTAAAACCTTTATTATATTTTCTCTTAGTTGAGCATGGTTTTTTTTAGTGTTTTAGGTGAGTATTTGTGGTTCTCTATGATAGTTGTGGTTTAGCATACGTTTTTTTTTTACCTCTATGCTCTACTGTCATAGACTCATTAGCCACGTACTCATATTAGTTGGACAAATAAAGTTGGGAAACAACGTATCAACGAAGGCCGAGTCGTAGTAACCAACAAGCTGTGTAAAAAGTGAGAACGTGTTGGGAGTTTTAACTCCTTTCTTAAAAACAAGGGTGACCGCTCCTGTCTTGTTTGATATGCATATATTCATCTCAATCTATATGCGTTGAAGTGGTTTGATGTGAAATTTAATTTAAATTCTATACCAAACCACTTCAGCACAATTCATGGGCGTCCAAACAGGCCCTCAATATGCTACTTGATAGCTGGGGTTTGAGAAAGGCTACCCTATCACTGCAAGCGGAGTATCTTGGCCCTATAGCTTCGAACGAAGTATCCGTTCATGTTTATTTGACAATCTATATCTTTATCTATAACTAACTTAAAATTCCTTTCTTTCATCTTTTCCTCTCTTACTCGTCCGTCTGTCTCACTCCTCTTGTCTTCCGTCCATTGGTCTATCAACGCTTTCTCTCACTCCTTCCGCTTTCCGTCCTTTGATCCATCATCGCTCTTTCACCTTTCTCGCTTTTAGTTTTGAGCTGCAAATCCTTCGTCGGCAGCTCGGCGCCACACCGCACTCATGTTATATATGGTCTAGCCGCTCATGCTTGTTAGTGTCATGATACACATGCAGAAACTTGTCTTTCACTTTTTCAAACTCAAAATAGGTCACACAATAGCCATCTAGGGCGCGTTTAGTTGGCCGGAATTTGGATGTGCAAAGTTTGCATAGTGTCAGATTCCCTATTGTAGCATTTCGTTTGTATTTGGTAATAATTGTCCAACCGTTAACTAATTAGGCTCAAAATATTCGTCTCGTAAAGTACAACCAAACTTTGCAATTAGTTTTTAATTTCATCTACTTTTAGTATTCCATGCATGTACCGCAAGTTTGATATGATGGAAATCTTCTTTTTACATAGTGCCAAAGTTGAGAGTTTGGGAGGAACTAAACAAAGGCCTATTTTAGTCAATCTCCTATCAGTTTCCGATACCAGATTAATCCTTTATTTACTAGCATTTATTACGAGTATTTGAAATTTATTTAGTTTAAGGTTGGGTCATGAAGCCCAATTAAATAAAAAATAAGTAACTCATTACTATTGGCATGAATGACGTACCACTAATTATACATCTAATTGCAACGTAAGAGCATATTTGCTAGTTAATTATAACGGAAGTGCTAGCGCCTGGACGTCCGATTCGGACGCTAGCGTCTGGATGCTTGCGCCAGCTGCGCCTGCCCGCGCGCCCGACCGCACGCCTATGTGCTTCATGTGGGGGCCCACGTTGCTCCTTTCCCCTCGCATGCCTCGATCTGCGCCCGCGCTCGTTTCCCGCGCCTACTGGTTGCGCCCCTCCGCTCCCACACGCATGCACACAGGCCCAGCAGCTGCAAGCAGATGGCTGTGGTAGGTGGGTCCCACTACAACATTTAAACACTAGATCTACTTTTATAAAATCCAGATGAAACCTTTGCAACATGCGTCTAAAACAGATGAAACATTTGTGACATATAGTTAAAACACCATTACAACATATGCAACATCCCGATCTACTTTTGAAACATCCAGATGCAACACTTGCAACATACAAAAAAGACAGATGAAACACTTGAGACATGCGTCTGAAACACTTGCAACATATGTGTACAAAAAATAGATGAAACATTAGGAATAGACACTTGCAACATACGTATACAACTATTGCAACATATGTAACATCCCGATCGACTATTGCAACATCCATATGAAACACTTGCAACATCCAGATGAAACATCTGAAACACTTGAAACATACTCTTGCAACATGCCTTTTCAGCGCGCAATGTCACCTTGCTGCTTGGACGAATCACGAAACTCGACGCCGCCGCAGCGCATGGAGCTCACCGATACTCCCGTAGGTGAGGACCTGCTTGGCGTCCTGGGTGAGCACCTGCGCGAGGCGCACGAGCAACCTAGGCGAGCACATGCTCGGTGGCCTGGGCCAACGCACCCTGAGCGCGGCGGAGGGCGGGCATGGCGCGGCAAGGGATGATGGTGACGGCGCGCCGGAGTGGCCTGGCAGGGTCGGCGCCCGAGCGCTGAGCTTCAGAGGCGGTCGCGCGCCGTGCCTGGCTGGGCCAGCGACCGAGCACTCGAGGCGGCAGGTGAGCGGATAGGAGCAAGTGAGCGGATAGGAACGAATACACGACGAGCGGATTTTTTTATTTAGAAATGGAGGGCAGGGGGTCTTGTCTGGCGTCGCGCAGCCCACCAACGGAGCGTCCAGGCGACGCCATTAAACGGTGAACGTTCATTCAAAATGAACCCAACGATCAATTCTCCGACCATGCTAGTTGCCTTAATAGGAAAGCATTCATTCCCACCTGACACTATTTTAGGATAGTATACTATTCTCTTTCTGTTTCTCTTTTAGATTTCAGGAGGAAGTTGCACACGTTTTTTTTCTCTTTTCGCGCGCAGCCGCACGACCGGCGGAAGTTTCACTTTCGTATTTTTTTTCTGAGAACTGCACGCATAGCTTAGAAAACTGAGTTATGTAGCATAACTTTCAGGATTAACTTAACAGTTCTAAGTTATATATTTCTTTTTGCACAAAATTTACATTTTTAAAACAGCTGCGAGAATAACATTCTCTTTAGATTTCATTAGCATTTTTTTCTTTTCAGAAACTAAATCATTCGGGAACATAGGAATAGGGTTAAAAAAAGGATTGGAAGCAAAATAAAAGTAACTTTTATAACCTATAATACACAACAAATTCCATAATATGATGCAAACTTGCAAACACCAGATAAATAATAACATTTATAACTTCTACAACTATGATGGTCTCAGCATCTCTGTAGTTATGATGTTGATCATTTCTGTGTCTTCAATTGGAACATCTGCAAAAATTATGAAACACATTTATGTACAAAATATTATATTGTCAAAGTTGTGAATATATGTTATGTGTATAACTTAGTATAAAAGTTACGTGAATATATTTGTACACAACTTATGTACAAAAGTTATGAAACACAACTTATGTTCATACAGCATGTTCGCTTGTTGGTTTCAGCCAGGGCTTATCAACCAGCCAACAGTATTTTTCTCTCACAACGAACCAGCACCAGTCGGGCTTATCAATCCAGAAACCAACCAGCGAATGGGCCGATAAATTATTCTACAATTTATGAACGTAAGTTTATTCTATACAACTTGCCAACGCTGCCCAACAAAAGTTCCGATAAAAACTCGTGCTAATAAGTTCTACTCTGCAAAATGTTATATTGTAAAAGTTAGGGTAAAAAGTTATTCATAAAAGTTATGTGCGTAACTTAGTAATTTTCCGAAAAAAGGAAAGTTACGTGTATAACTTGCTTGTATAACTTAGATATATAACTTGACGAATGACTTAGATGTAAAGTTGGACGCATAAGTTCTATTCATGAACTTAGACATACAAATTAATATCATAATATATTAACAGAAATACGAAACTATGTACGAAATAACTTGTATAAAAAAATAAAAAGGTCAAAGAAAAAAGTAGAAAATAAAATAAAAAAAGATGGATACACATGCAGTTAGTAGTAGTCTAAAGAGGCCCCGTTCGGTTTATCCAAAAACGATACTATTCAGCTTATTTTTTTTAGCTGGAACAATATTTTTCTCTCATAGTGTTTCAGCCGGAACCGTGTTTTTCAGCCAAATTCAGCCAGCCGTACGGGGCCTCTTTAGATTACTACTAACTGCATGTATGGTGTTTACCATTTGTTTTATGTACGGACAAGAAATACCGCGACGCATCCACCAGCCATGCAATGCAGCCACAGTAGCACGCCGTACGGTGGAGACGCGTGGACTAATTTCGGGTCTTGTTCGTTTGAATTTATCAGCCGTACCATTTTAGTGAAATAATAATGTTTTTCTTTCACAATAAATCAATATCAACATCAGCATCAACCGTTTTTTAGCCAGCTCCGGACAGGGCCTCGGTAGTTCTCATATAGCAGGGAAATCGATGAATAGCATTTTCACTAAGAAAGTGGGTCACCCATTGCAAAAAAGTTAGGAACACATATAGGCGAAAGTACTACTTTTTAATTCAACTATAAGCTGAACCTTCCTTTTGGGGCAAGGCACGGCAACAACGAAAAGAACATTGAGAAGGCTTTCTTTATTCGTAATCTAAAACTATAATCATAAGAGAAACATGAGGGACAAACTCTCCATTTGCTCTGTCTGCTAAACTGAAGAACGGAAATGGATCCTGTGCATACTGTACTGTGAGATTATTCTTAGTCAACCCGGTAGCTAGTTGGATAACAAACAAAAACACCAAAACCTCGTTGTCAAAACCACCAAATATGCAACCTGCAGTGTTCTCAAATGAAACCCCACAACCTATCTTGTAATGGTATATAGTACGTTTACATCACCAGCACATGTACGGCATGCTGCCTAGTTGCTGACAATGATACCAACTGGCCGTCTCAATCTCCGTGCTGCTCTGACGCATGTCAGAGAGGTCGCCGCCGGTCGTGGCCATCGAAGACCGGAACATCTCGTCGAGCTCTGTCGTCGCCGCAGGTCCACACGAGCCGCTGCTGGTTTCTGGAGGCTGCTGGCTCACGACGACGGCGTTCGTGCCTTCGGCGACCATGACCATGTCGTCGTCCGTGCCGTTGCCGCCTCCGCCGGCACCAATGCGCGTGTCATCAACGCCGCCGCCAGTACCGTATGGCAGTCCGGTGGTGATCCAAGGCGGCGGCACTGGTGCCGCACTAATAACGTCTGCGTTCCGCCCGGCGTCGTCGCGCGGTCGCCGTGGCGGCGGCATGCCGGCGAAGAGGGTTGGAATCGCTTCTTGAGGCGCGTGTTCCAGTAGTTCTTGATGCCGTTGTCGGTCCTCCCGGGGAGGTGCGCGGCGATGAGGGACCACCTGCTGCCGACGGCGGCGTAGAGCGCGCAGATGACGCGGTCCTCCTCGGGCGAGAAGCCGCCGTGCCGGACGCCCGGGCGGAGGTAGTTGAGCCACCGGAGGCGGCAGCTCTTGCCGCACCGGCGCAGCCCGGCCTTCCGCGGCAGCGCCATCCACCCCCCGGCGGCGCTGCCGCCGTGTCGCTCGATGTAGGACCGCAGCCGCGCGTCCTCCTCCTCCGACCACGGCCCGCGCTTCACCGCCGCCTTGTCGCAGCACGGCGATCGCCCCATTATACTATTCCCTGCGCCTGCAGCTAGCTAGTACAGAAAACTGAATGGGACTTGCAAGGGTGGGGATGTATAAAAACTACTAGAAATCTAGAATGGATGTGTGCGTATGCCTGCGGTTGGAGTTTGACTGCACCATCGCTTTCGTGTGTGTGTATGCCGACTACTACGCCCTTTGTCAACTACATTCGCTTTCATGCAACGTGTGGAGAACTGGAGATGCAAAACCACTGTCTACATATATGCATGGACGAGCTTATCACGGTACCATACTCAACCCACACCATTATGCCTTGAGGCATGCATTTCTTTTGCAGATAAACTGTAAGCGTGTAATTAAATCTACCAAGACAAGCGAAAACGCATGTAGCCTAGTGGTTACAAAAGCCCCTAGGTTCGCTGGGAGCGAATATTTCAGGATTTAATAGCTTTGTGCTTTCGGTGGTAGACGGCGTTACCTTCGACAGCGAGACACCACCTGTGGTGACTTCGTCAATCTCGTCTTGTGGATTTGTTGGCCTGGTCTTCGAAGGTGCTCATAGTGGTAGGGTTATGTGTGTGCGTGTGTTATGAGCGTCTGTGTTGTACCGTGTAATCTCAAAAAAAGTCTACCAAGACAAATACACTAATTCTCTTAGTATTATGTTATGAATGAGATTTGCCTTATTATGTTATGACGATGAAATTGAAACGAATTACCTTTTAGACTGCTGGTGAGAGAGATGTGGCGTAATATAAGATAGTATGAAGATGAAAAATGTGAGGCATGATAAAAGCAACCACAAATTATTACGAAGTAATCACACCGGAAAGTAAGTTTTTTTAGATAAGGAACAAAGTCAATGGAAAGTAGATGAGGGAGTAGTATTTAGGAGTCGTTAACCGTGTGGTCGTTGTCTACAGAGCTTTTGTGCTTTTGTCTACCGTACCTTTGATGCTTGGCTCAGCCGCAGCAAGTTCTACCGAGCATTGCCTCGGCTGGTATTAAAATCGGCTGATAAGCCAGTTAAAACTATTTTACTATGAGAGAAAAATAATATAGATTCTAACTGATAAACCGGCTGATAAGTTCAAACTAACATGGCCTGGACATAGATTCGAAGGGTTTTGCATATACAGTACTTTCAGGGACCAGAAGGCAGTATGTCATTATTGCACACAGATTTGAGTGCGGTCGTTGTTCCTTGTGGTCGTGGACGGAACGGTCTTGTCCCTTGTCTTGTTTGGTCAATACTCCGTGTAGCATTCTACTGCTCATGACTCGACCAAAAGAAAAAGGACTGCAGATTTGTACCGGTAATCAAGCTCTGATGCATCATTTCACGGCGACTTTTCGCGCCATATATAGCAGTAGTTGTTCAGCGATTGATAAACCAGCCGAGATAATTGTTTGGCAAACTATTATTCCCGGTTTTCAGTGAGGTACCGTATGAATACATATGTGGGCGCGCGCGTGTGACATTCTAATTCGAAGCAAAAATGGGTGGAACGTCCCGTTCCATGAAAGCATCGTGAGAAGTGAGAACCTGTCGTGGATTCATAAATAAAACATGTCCACACACGCAATCACCCCAACATCTAACGTAACAGAGCTACGATCGATCTTCCTGAGTTTATGGAATTGTTTTTCTTTTAAACTACTCATTGATTAATGTTTTTATGAACACATGTCATATGAATCTACAGGTCCTCACAGTGTCTTCGTGGGTTATATTGCCACCCTTTTTTTCTAGAAAAATAGGCCAAATATTACAGATATATGCAACTTGAGTTGACCCACCTACCATTCTGTGGTGTCGAAGACTTTATAGAGCAGTCATCTGTATATTTGCTTAAAGAAGAATAATCAACCAGTAATTGATTTGTGCATATATATAATATATAGAGAGAGTAGCTAGGTGTAGCTAGGTAGGTACATATATATATATATTATATGGACACTATGTCACAAACTTCTAATTGGAAGGAACTGACCAAGCGTTTAGCTTAGACCAGTCTCTTTGAAAGAGACTTGTCATCATCATACTACTTCAGATCACGTCACTTCGCCGCCGGAATTAGACTCGCCAGCATATCCAATGCCAATGCACAAGAAAACACCCCTATTGACTGTTGGCTTGTTCCAAGGGATTCTGTTTCCACATGGTCATGCATGTTTCCCCAATTGCCTCCATCAAGAGAGATCAAATGGTGAAAAAATAGAAGGTACTAACAGGAAAATGTTAAAAGATATATGTGATGAGTCACTCATTTAAAACTTTAAAGTGAAATGTCAGAATCAGCATGCAAATTGGGACTTGGGAGGATGGGCCACAAGGCCCGTTAGGGCGAAACCCTGACCTCGGCCCCGGCGCCGGTGGCCCCCTCCTCCTCCTCCCGTCCCCTCCCTTCTTCCACCACCGTCCTGCACCATCTGTGCGAGGCCAGCCATGGCGACCCCGCTACACCATCGCCGTTCGGGAGGGCGTCGTCCATGACGGCCGCCCCCTCCTCGTCGCCGCCTCCTCCTCCCTCGTGCTACTCCCTTCCTCGGCCGGAGAACTCGGCGCAGCCACCTGCCAGCGCGCGAGCGGAGCCGCGCTGCAGTCCGCCTCCTGCGTGCCAAAGCAGCCCGGCGAGCCTAGGTCTCGTGGCGCACGGCCCGCCACCGGGTCACCGCTTCTGGGGGCCTCAGGGGCATCGCCGTAGCCGGAGCCGGTAGCTGCCATGGCAACGACGTCCTGCTCTCCCACCGAGGGTGCCCTTCACCAGCTGCACGCGCCTCTGAAGTGCGCGGACGTCGACGCCCGTGAGGCTCCGTCTTCGGGGCTAGATTCCGCGGCCGTGGCAACATCCCAGCTACGCGAGGGGGCCGAATCTGGCGGCGCCATCGACCGTGATGGCTAGTCCGTTGCGCAGCCGCCGCCACAGGGCAAGGGTCCCTCGCCCATGCCGGGGACAGCGGCCGCGATCCCTGTTCCAGGGCAGTCGCTCTTCCTCTCCCCCTTTGCCGCCCCCTTTCACCCAAGGGGTTCGGCGGGGTGCTCCAAGTTTCTACGATGTGCCGTCGACCTCCTTGACGATTCCGATGCGGATGCGTCACCGATCTCCCTAACCCCCTACCTCGACGCGGTTCTTTATGAGTCGCAGCCGTCGAGGGCGTCGCCGTCGTCTGTGATGGCCCACCCCACGGCTATTGGTGGCGTCGGCCATGCCGGGGGGCGGTGCAGGCGCATCAACCATTGTTGGCCATTGCCGAGGCTCATCCATGGGCTTCTTGTACGGGGCAAGGATGCGCACGCCGATAGCAGTCGGGTTGCATGGCGCGTGCTAGCCCACGTGAGGCTCGGACCACGCTCCGGCGGCAGCAGGCGTATCTTCGCTCTAGATGCTGATGGCGGGCGTGAGGTCCTGTTGCGGGGAACGCCAAGCGGCTCCGATGGGGCACGCCCTGTGCGTCCTGCACGTTCGGAGGAACGTCCACCCTCCGCACGCTTTCCACCAGACCTACATGGAAAGTGCTTCAACTGTTTCTCGCCCTCGCACCGGGTGGTGACCTGCAGGCTACCTCCGCGTTGCCTACGTTGCAGGGGGTTCCGACACCTCGCGCGCGACTACAAGCGGCGGCGGCGGAAACCTCCTACAGTTGTCGGCACAGGCGGCCGGCCACGACCACTTGCCCGGGACCGTACCTCGACCATCCAGCCACCGCCCATGGGTCCGACAGAGTCGGGTGGAGCTATGCCTGTGGCGACTGCTGCTGCGTCTATCGGCCGCGGGTGGCGGCGACAGACAAGATGCTAGAGACGGCCGGTGGTTGACACCATCAACTCCTCCAGCGAATGTTGTAGCCGACCGCGTCGAGACCGCCGCCGACGCTGCGGCGCTGGAAACCACTGCCACAGCCAACTGTGCTACCTAGGAGGTTCACGGTGAGCCCACCAGTGAGGTATGGGGCTTTTCCGAGCTCGATCTGTTGCTCACACAATACATGGAGGCCACGCACACCGCACGCGATGTCTCAGAGGACCTGATGATGGAGGAGATTGCAGCCTCGCTTGCGGTCTGTCGGATGGTCGCCGGTGACCTACTCGGTATCCTTGCTCAGACGGCAACAGGCTTCGCTCCACTTATTGTCAGGCTCAGGCCACGCCACTTCGGGTGGCGTAGACCACCCCATCAGGAGTTGCCGCCCCTACGGAGGACGAGGAGGGTGCTCCGCCTAGCTTTGGTCTGCCCGAGGCCACGTCGGATGCTGAAATGTTCAGTACGCCGCATCGGGAGGACCGCACGGTCGACGTCAGCGACAGCTCCGCCGCACGCTGCCTCAAGAGCTTCACCAGGCGTGTGCTGAAAAAGCTCGACTCTCCGCTTATTCGTGAGCCTCCCAAGCAGCCTCCTGCTAAGCCGGTGCTGTCGTGGTGGAGCAGACGGTTGGTGGCTCAGAGCCTCTCTCGAGTACCTGTCTCCAAGCGAGGTGAGGTGCTGATCATGCAGCGTATGTGCTACACCAAGGGTCCATCAGTGCCATCCGTGTCGGAGCTAAAGGCCTTTGACAAGATCTTCGATGGCAACTTAATTGCGTCCAACGTCGAAGCACTGGACGCGCTCTTCCCGGATGGTGGAAAGTGCTCGTCAAGGCAGCCGCGAAGACGCAAGGCCACCTCCTAGGTCGCACCGCTGCGTCGGTATTGGTTGTTTCCATTTATGTAATATCGAAACTAGAGATCTTTTGCTAGGATGGTCTACCTCCTTCGGCGCTCGGTAGAAGCGTGTTGTCTGTATGTTTAAACTCATCTTCTTAATACAATGATACGCAAATCTTTTGCGTATTGGAGAAAAAAAGAAGATATATATGATAGGTAGAACAGTCCAAAAGATGTGGGACCCATACCTATGTTTTTTTGTTTTTAAATAAAAAGTAACTAGGTAATTCATGTCTATTGTATTTGTTCACATCTCGCGGCATAAAAAAAACCGTCATTGTCGAGCTCATCACTGAGTGCCCTTGAATCCGTAGTGACGCATGGAAGAATCCTCAGTTGTTGAATCCCTATGAGCACACACCTATGCCAACATGAATGCCTGTTTGGTTGGTGTCGTAGTCTGTCACGCTTAATTAACCTTTGGCAAAGCGTGGCTGGCATATAAAGTGCGGTGAGCAAAATCACACTACCAGGTTGGTGCGCTTCGATCTCCTAGCCTAGTAAAGACTAGCGTACCAACTGTGCAAGGCACATGGAAATGGTCTTTTTAAATGCTAAAAGCCGCATGATTATTAAGTGCCAGAAGAATCCCACTTCACTAGGAGAAGTTACATATTTCGGTTATGGAAGCCACACTTGTGGCAAAGTTTGTCAAAAAAAAGAGAGTCTATGACATGTAGGAGGGTGCTAATAAGAAAGTTGGCACGTCGTAGTTGTGGTAGTTAATCAAATAGTTGCCCAAAAAACTATGGCATAGCTAATCCGTGTAAACAGGTCCAACATGAATGGCCTCTGATTGGTTGTATGAGTTTTTTCTTGGATTGAACGCGAAGCATTGACATGACCTACAAAAACCATGTTATATACATGCAACGCTGCATGACGATCGACCCTAGCTAATGTGTTGAAAACAAGTTACTATTCATCAAGTTGAAAGTTCACTCATGCAAGCACATTTGCCGCCTGCTGCGCTCGATGGAGTCTTTCTTGGACCGATTTAACAGGAGGAAGAGACTTGTCGGGGCTCCCTATGCTATACGGCAGCCTGGGCCGTGTTCGGCTTTCTTGGCTGATTGTCAGGCTGACCAGCCATCTGATTCTCGAAAGCAGGCAGCAGCTCCCAAACATGCTGAGATCTGAAGCAGGCAGCAGCTTCCTGAGCTGACCAAGTTTGGTATCTGTGATGTTATGAATTATTACTTCTGAATACTGATGGCAGACAAACCAGATGTTGTTGTCGTACCTGGCTAATAATTAATGCACTAGTTTATTTATTTTCAGGATGCTGGAAATTAACATGGGCCATTTGATATACTGCTACATTTGAGGCCCAATAATCCAAGGCAGGACCGAGGCCGAGAAGACGTTTGGGCCCAGTCGAGCGAGGACCCTACCGTCTGTTCCGGCGCGCGGCTGACGGCATGGGTCGCGTGGCCGTCCGTCGAAGAATAGCAGCACTCGTCGGTTCTCGTCGGTTACCTCCGCACCACCTGTCCGGCTGTCACTGCCATGCATGCCGAGAATAGCAGCGATGCCCTGCTACAAAGAGCATCTGGAGCAGAGGCGAATGCATATCGGCCGGCAAGATGCGACGCCACGCCACGACGATGATAGCCGCCGTGCTCTGCCTGCTCCTCTTCTCCGGCCGCCTCGCCGCGGCGGAGAAGTCCTTCGGCGGAGGTGGCGGTGGAGGCTACGGCGGGTTGGAGGCCGGTGGTGGCCAGCAGCCGCAGGCGGAGGCCACGGCCACGCCGCAGCCGGAGGTGGGTGGAGGCGCCGGTGGCTACTCCACCCGGAGCGAGGCGACGCCATACACGCCTGCCGCTGAGGAGACGACGACGACCCCGGCGGGGGCTTCGTCAGGCGGCGAGGCTGCTGCTGCTGCTTCCGGCGGCGAAGCATCCGCGGGTGGAGGCGGCTACTCCACCCCGAGCGAGGCGGCGCCATCCACGCCTGCCGCTGAGGAGACGACCCCGGCGGCTTCGTCCGGCGGCGGGGGTGGTTACGGTGCACCCGCCGGCAAGGCTGGCGGTGGGCTGGACCCCGACGGCGACCCGGAGGTGGGTCTGAACGAGAAGGCGATCAACGAGATCGTGGACGAGCACAACCTGTTCCGCGCCAAGGAGAACGCAGGTTTGCCGCCGCTGGTGTGGAACGCGACGCTGGCCAAGTTCTCGCAGCAGTACGCGGAGACGTTAAAGGGCAACTGCCAGCAGATCCACTCGTCGTCGCCGTACGGGGAGAACCTCATGGAGGGCACGCCGGGGCTCACCTGGAAGATCACCGTCGACGGCTGGAGCGAGGAGAAGAAGAACTACCACTACGACACCGACGCCTGCGACGCCGGCAAGATGTGCGGCCACTACAAGGCCGTCGTCTGGAAGACCACCACCAGCGTCGGATGCGGACGCATCAAGTGCAACAGCGGCGACACCATCATCATGTGCAGCTACTGGCCGCCGGGGAACTACGACGGTGTCAAGCCATACTGATCTAATAATCTAATACTCCATTACTAGCTGCACACATATATCCATTATTATCCATGCATGCATGCAGCATCAGTAATCTGCTTTTGTTTTAACTAATAATTTTCACCTCGCTCCCACAAATATATTTGTCTCTCTCTCTCTCACTCACTTGCGCTACAAATTGATCATTCATTTCTAAAGTTTCTTGTTTGCTATGATTTTCCTGAGTTCAACCTGAAAATGAGGTGTCTGTCAGTCTGTGGCATCACCACCATCTTACCACTCTGTTGAGTCTGTTCTCGCCACCATCTTTCTGCACACCAAGGATCGCACCGGCTCATGGATGTTAAAATATACCAATGACCATTGCAATTCTCTGCTAAAAATATATCAATCCACTGCATTGCACCGCTTCTTCCTTATGCGCAACTAAAAATACAGAACAGACCAGTTTACATAACCATCAACGTTGTGATCAATAAGATACCTGAACTGTTAAAAGGAGTATTATATTATATAAAAAACAAGCAAATACAAAAAGTCTAATGGCTACACAGGATGGAAACCATGGTGCTCAGACAACTAAGAAAGCGCATTGATACTAATCGGGCACTCATCTCACTGGCGAGTGATGCCCTTCCCTTATATTTACACATTTCCGGCTGCCTGTGCCTTCTTGCCTGGAACTGCAACTGCAACTTGAGCATCAAGGTGGGCCATGTCATATTTTTCAGTGTGCTCACCCTTCAATTTTAGTATCACATACAGCATCAGTCCAAAGTATGGCGTCACGAAAGCAATTAAACCCAGGGACATCCATTTACTGTCGCAATACTTTAGGAGAACATACACAGTACCAATGTACTGTACAGATATCAACAGAAGGCCAACATTCTGAAAAAAAAAATACACAGCGGGGACGACAATATTAGACATCGTCATGAAAATGGAGAAACAAATGATGAGATTGGAAAACATTTTAATAAAAATGGTACTAGCCAAATATGGCCACATCATGCCTCCAATTGACAAGTGACACGTTCAATTTCGGGCCTCCTCTCCGTTCTTCCTTGTACAGGTAGAAGGCAGCAGGTAAAAGCAGGTGTTAACAGGTGGAGAGAGATATGATGATGGGAAGGACGAAGACAACGGCATTGTTTCCCTAATTTGTACATAATTTCATATGCAGAACGAGAACAATGCAGTGGCACATATCTAATAATTGGCCAATTAATAAATGGAAAAATCCATTTCCATACACAAACAATTCACTTTATTCAATCGAGCATCTCCCAAATATCACTGTCTCCAACGAACAGCTAACAATAATGACAACACAGTGCTAGAGGCCTTGGTGACCACTCGGCGACGCTGTGCCAAGGCGAGGCGAGTTAAGGTAAGTATATTTTCATCATTGAGGGCTTATTTGACTGCACTCTAATACACCTCAATCCATATGTATTGCGAGGGATTGCAGTGAATGAAAAATAGCTAACTATTCACCCCCTCCCCCAACACATGTGGATTGGGCCTGAAGGAAAAAACAGTGATGGTATGCTTGTGCCAACTGCCAATCCTTCTATATAAGCAAAATGATATTTTTGCAAACATTGAAGTTAGTTTTTTTATCCAAGTAGGATGTATTCCCCAACTAGGACTGCAAGGGGGGCAGGTCGACCCGCTAGAAAACACGATCCAACCCTAAAAATTTGCAGCAGGTCGGAGCGGATCGACCCTAAACTAAAATGGTTACTCTAGGGTCATGAGTCCATCAACCCCGGGTCGAACCGACCCCCATCCCCTTGCTCTACGGCTCCCCATCGCCCCCTCCGCCTCCATCTCTCTAGCAACAACTGGATCTAGAATGCTGTCGATCTGACGTGAGGCAACGCTATATAATGGGCACTCGCTCCCCAACCTATGCCTCCTCGCTTGTTGCCTCCCGCAATCCCGATCCTCCTGTCCGTCTCGTGGTCTCCAGTAGCCGACGACTACATGGCTTTCCACTTCTCCCTGCCGCATCATGGTACAACTTGTTTAATAAATTTGAGCTTATCCCATATAAAGATGTCATGATTCCAGAAAACACTAACATTGTACTTGCACAATCACTTTTGAATTAATGAGTGCTACAAATTAAATCGTGTAATTTGGAGCCTGATTCTGAAGTTTGCAAAGATCGTACCAAAACAGTTCACACATGTTTTGTTACTTGAAAGGGAGTAGAGTAAGAAAGCAGGATAGCAGTAGAGTAGCATGTTAATTTGATGTCTCAACAAATTTTGTTAAGGGCACTAATGATAACCCATGCATAGCCATGTTGTTTCAACAGATCAATGCGTGATTTTTATGGAAGATAGGGCAAAGCTCTATGTACTGAAGTGTCTGAAAAATAAGTGCCAATAAAGACAAGATATGTTAATGCATTACAGCTCATCTATATTGGTCATCAATTTGCACTCTAGCTAGCGTTGTTCTTTCATTATATGCTTGCGGCCTTGCACTTGTTTAGTTAATTAGTGGAAATAACAGCAGAGTAAAAATAATCCTTACATGTTGTTTACGTACTTTTATGCAAGTACGTATCCATTTACATTTTCTACCCAAAGTCTGTTTTCAATCCTAATGATTCTAGTTTATAGCTATGTTCTTTTTTTCCCGAAAGATCCGTTACCGGCTTTCATCGATAAGAATGGAGATGCCCCGCTCGGTGTTCAGATGCTGAACCCCTCGCCACCCTGAGAATTACATGATCAGTTTACATACTAGGAATAACAACTACTGCAGTTTGCCATTCACATATAGTTCCTGACTTCCTGTTGAGTCTAGTTTATTATGACAATGTTACTCAGAAATGCAATTTGCCATTCACATAGAACCTGCTAAATATCTAATGTTATATTACTAATTTGCACTGCTTTGGATTTGATAATCTGATCACTGTTTCTCAGTAAAAAGATGACATGTGTAGCCCATACAGGTAAATAAATGCTGCCCATTAATTATTGCCAACAATTAAAATGTCTTCAATCAATCGTTCTACTTAATCTGGACGTCTCTTGTGTTCCTGAAACACACACTCTGTTTTTGCAGGAAAATTTCAACCAGAGTGAACCGTCAATTTATTTATGTATTTTTTATTTTTAAATAGGAAAAACATCTTCTAAATCCCAACAGGGTAAATCTTCCTTATTAGATCTGACTTGCATATCCTATTAGATCTAACTTGGAGGTCTAATTGTGATCAACATGATTAAGGTGATGTGTGAGGTGCGTTGGGATGGTCAACAATTCAACATGAGGTGATCTGTTCAGTTGACATTGACGAGTCGCGGTACATGGTAACGTGAATATACTCCTACTTAAAACATTGTATACTTTTTCGATCGTGAAAAAAAAAACTTGAGGTGTATCCACTTTGGAGATAAAAATTGATTTAGCCTTATCGTGAAAATCGACCCCAAAAAAAAAATCAATGGTGCATTGCATTATTGTGTAAAGATTGCCCAAAAAATGTTTTTAGAACCTTGACGTAACAAGCGAGTTAGTTTTGTAACATAAAAAGAGATAGATGTACGGTGGCTACGTGACATATAGGGGGCAGCACTTAATATCTTTAAGGAAATCAATGATTAAAGCATTCTAATGGCCATGTATAACACCAAGAATCGTGGATTGATTGCTTGAGACTAGATACTGAATCATGGATTGATCGCTTGAGACTACATATTGGAATATTTAACTTTTTATCATTATAACGGATGTCATCTCTTCATATAGTACTCTTAAAATTGCTCCTACATATTTACCATCGAGAGAGAGCATTTGATACATTCTTTATTTTCGCTGACGTAGCACGCCAACTCGACCTGACAGCATAGACTGACCACGGGAAATGATATTTTTGCCCCTTCTCTATTTCTTCTATCTCTATCCCTTCCTCGCTCGAGCTCCGGCCATGGCCGACGATGGGGTCCATGGCGGCGGCTGACAGGACATAGGGGAAGTTGGGGACGAGACAGCCGGAGCTACGGCCTGTAGGTCCACAGCCACGCCCGACGCCGGCGACGAACATGGCGGCACCTGGAGCACGCACAGGAGCACGGCCTCCTCGGCGCCGGCGACGAACATGGTGGCCCCGTGCCTCCTCGTGCTCGTGCTCCTCTGCTTCCTCGCCGGTGGAGGACGCGCATCACCGGCCACAGACGAGCTGCGCCTGTCACTTCGTGCGCGATCGCTGCCGGTACCGGCGAGCTAGCTTCCCCCGCCGGCGATGAACATGGTGGCACCTCACCGGACTAGGAGCTCGCGCGGCCAGAAGGGGAGGAGCCGGACCTCGCGCGTGCCGCCGGGGACGGGGGAGCAGCGACCGGAAGGGGAGGACGCGGTATTCTGTGGACCGTACAGCCCCTGGGTGTGCCTCGGTTGGGGCACTGCAACCCACTCCCCGGTGGCCGGATTGCACACGACGTAGAAGGGCGGTGGTGAAGGCCATTCCCTTGTGTCCTGGCCCCGCAAGAGGAGCAGCCCGTTGCAAGAGTCCAGCAGACCCATGTCCCAGCAGGTGGGGGGCAGGAAGGAGAGAGCCGTATCGACCCCAGGCGGAGACGTGGGCAGGCCGACGAATCCATGGGGCCAGGGCGGGTGGCTGACGCGGTGACGGGAGAAGAAGAGCCCCGACAGCGTCTGCGCGAACCTGCCGCGGTGGTCCGGATCGGAGATGAGGGTCCGCCAGGCCCGCGACACGCACTTGCAGCGGCAAAGCGACTTGGCCGGCAGCCGCGCGAGGATCTCGACGATGAGCTCGTCCGGGAGGACGGCCGCCCGGCTGCTCCCACCTTCCTCCATCCCGAGCAGCTAGGCGCGGCCGAACCTGCGATTGGGTTGAGGACCCGATTGGATTCACTGCGCTTATTTTTCTCTGGGGTTTCGGGGGATCGAGACTCACTTGATTGCTTGCTCAGCTCTCGTACGGCCCGGAAGAGGAATAAACCCCGCCGTTGCAGATCGTCGCCGGCGTCACCAATCAACAGGCCCCGCAGCAGGATGTGTGTTCAGTCTTTGTCTATGGGATGCATCTATACCGAGCGACGAGGACGAGACCGACGAGGAAGAAATAGATGAGGGATAATAAAGTCATTTCGCATTCTACAGACACGCTGACTTTCCTACGTGTCCGTATGTAAAAATGGTTTAAAGTTGTGAATTCATCTATCTCGATGGTAAATATGTAGAAGCAATTTTAAAAGTGCTATCTGAAGAGATGACATCCGTTATAATGGTAAATAGTTAAACATCCCCCAGATATTGGTTCTTTCCTTTTAAAAATAATCCTTTTTATTTCTTTTACCTTTATTTGATTCAATTAAATTTTGTTATGTCTTGTATAATTCAATGGTCCATATTTATCTAAGCTCTTACCTCTTATGAGGTAACGGGGGTACCGTAGCATTGCCCAATGTGGTATGACTGAGCTTGTGAATTTATGCTTGTTGGTTCTTATAAACGAGGCCGTACAGATTTTTTATATCACTCATAATTACTCTGTAGTATCTAAGTTTCGATCACTTTTGTTGTCTATATATTCATGTTAATCTATATAGTTCATTGGTTTGGCAGTGTAGCAATGCGCATTGCGAAGACGTGGCCTTAGGATGGCAATACACAAGCAGTCAAGCAAAGCATATCCAAATCAATAAAATAATCAAACACATGGCCTCACAAGAAGAGAGGAGCACAGCCGAGGAAGGATGGGGGAAGGGACCGAGGGGGAGGGAGACGCAGGAAGATTCGGAGAAGAAGGAGGTCACGGATGGGGCCGCCGCCGCCACCACCGGATTCCACCCTCTTCTCTTGTCTTTCGCTCTCTCTGTCCTCCCTTAGAGCTCATTCAGTTTTCCTCAGGAATGAGATCTTTTGAACAATTCCCCGTTGGAATGGTTCACTAATCTGCTGGAACTAGGTCCAATCGTAAGAAATAGAACGGACCCTTAATTAGCTTTTTCCCGTGAGGCGACGCCTATAGCCTATAAGCACGACGCATGCAGCATGCCGCGATTGAAAAATCGCTCGATCAGACAACTAGGCGACGAGAGGAATAAATAGAGAAGAGGATCAATGAGCTTACGAAGCAATGCTCGAAGAATACAGCCGAAATTATCTTCATCTGACATTGTATCGAAGGGTTTTATATTTTTTAAAATTTATTTTATCGCGTGATGAGACTTAAATTTTAAAAAATAGAAAACCCTTCAATACGATGTCGGATGAAGATAATTTTTATATGTAAATTGTAGACCTCGATGAGATCTACAACTTTATAGTTTTATTTTTTTTCATTTGAGAAAAGTAAGATGCTCGAAAAAATAATATAAAATTTCAGCACCATAATAATCGCCTACTAGCGTTTGCCGTATTAGAGCACTAATATAATATTTGTATGGAGTTAAATAAAAATACTTTTTATACCAAAGTTGTAGCTCTCAATGAGATCTACAACTTTGTAGTTTTGAGTTTTTTTATTTGAGGACATTAAGATGCTTAAAAAAATAATATAAAATTTCGACGCATCCCAAAAATATCAAAAGTTACTGTTTATACACCAAAACCGCCCAGAAGGTTGAAAGTTGAACGGTTTCAAGGGTTGGAGGGCCAAAGTTATCCGGTTTTAAAGTTCGAGGTTGAAATTCGGACTTTGACGAGAGTTGGAGGGTGTAAATTGGACTTTACCTGAAAAAAAAAGATGCCGACAAGAGAGATCGATAGCATAACACAGATGAAGTTGTCTTGTAGTTCACATAGGTATACTTCACTGGTTATCGATTAAGAAGATGTTAGTTCTTAGCAGCAATGTTCCTACAAGGGAAGAACGGAGACCGGAATAGATATTTTATAACATGGTAATGTAAGTGTTTCTGAAATGGCATTCCACGGACTAAGAATATGGTCATGTTCTACGTTTCTGGCCGGTAAGTTTTAGTTAATGGAAGGACTAATATATGTTGCACGTAAAAAAAAAGATAAGATTCTCTTAAAAGGGTGCATAGCTGAGCTCTCTTTGATTAATTTGTAACAAATTCTTATGACATATAGGTTTCCCATATATAGCAATTCTTTTTTGCATAGTACATTTTCTACGGCACCTTCACTGCTTTTGGCTTCCAACTTTCTGCTTTAACTAGCAAAAGTCTGCTTTCAAAAAAACTAGCAAAAGTGCACGTGCATTGCATGAGCCCAAGACGTCTTTGCAATCAGACTCTGTATGATCAATTAGACGTTTGTTATTCCAATTTGTGTGAACACGGGTTTTGAATCCATAGGATATGAGGGGCAATTTGGGAAGGTAAAAAAAGTAGGTTGAACAACAGAAGATGCCGCCTGTCTATCATGCTCCATCGGAACCGGCTGCATGCAGTAATTCGTATTACTGTCATGTTTGGCACGTTTCCACCTCACTGTTGAAGCTATTTTTTTTTAGTTTCAGTTCCATGAACAGCTTTATCGGTGGAGCTGGAGCCGTTCCAGTGGCAAAACAGCTACGCATCGAGTTCTTTAAAACATGCCCTCATAGACATGCTCTCACAGACGCCGTGCAGGATGAAGTGAAGCTGGGTGAAGCCACTATTTTTAGTTCCATCCCACCTCAAACATTTGTGAGACCACGATTTAAGGGGCTTCCTGGATGAAGCTGTTTTGTTTTACCCCGTTTGGCACAAAACAGCTGCAAATGGCTCTTTAAGCCCATAGAGAAGCTCTGCCAAACGAGGTTGTCGGTGTTTCGAGTTACCACCGACGAGTAAATTTGTATTATTGCGCGTCTAATCTGGATAGTGTGCTAAGAGGACACGAGATTTATACTGGTTCAGACAGAATGTCCTTACGTCCAATTCGTTGTTGTTGCTCGCGTTACTAGCACTGAAGGTTCATAATAGGGGTTACAAACGGTCGAGAGAGGGACTGGTTCCAAGTCTCTAGTGGTGTGTTGCGGTGGGCTCTGATTCAAGTCGAGTCGAGTCGAGTTCGGATGTGTTGATTCGGTTGTCCGATACCCCCTAATAGGACGCCCTGCTTTCCCTTTTATAGGCCAAGAGGAAGCAGGGGTTACAGTGGAGGGAGAAGAGGAGATTCAGAAGGAGACAGCTTCACTTCATGTGCGGGTCCCGTCGACCCTGTAGACGTCAATAGGGACAGCTTCACGTCGTGGCCCTGTCCGTCACTGGCGTCATGTGCGGGTGTCGTCTGCCGGTCATGGCGCTCCACTTCATCCTGGCACTTGTCGTGGTGAACTGACGCGCCCATTAATGTCCGTACGGAGGTTAGGCAGAGCAGCACCGGTACACCCGACGCTGTTCCTAACATGAACCCCCAGGTATGGCCCGTTGTGGGTCGTGGGCTACATCGAGACGTGCCGGTCTCTTCCCTGGCGTCAGAGCTTTGACCTAGACCCATACGCTTGTACTTGAGTGGTTGGCGGCAGTATGGGTCTTCGTCGGGTGAGGCAGAGCCCTCCCCTAGAGGCCGGGCGAGGCGGAGCGCAGAGCCAAGGGTCGGGCGAGGCAGAGCGCAGACCTAAGGGTCAAGCGAGGAAGAGTCCACGTCCTTGGTGTCGGACGAGACGGAGCCCGCCGCCAGAGGTCGGGCGAGGTGGAGTTTGCCCTCAGGGGTCAGTCAAGGCGGAGCGCGGACCTAAGGATCAGGCGAGGCGGAGCCCGCGGCCTTGGTGTCGGACGAGACAGAGCCCACCCCCAGAGGTCGGGTGAGGCAGAATCCGCCCTCAGGGGTCAGTCAAGGCGGAGCGTGGATCGAAGGGTCGGGCGAGGTGGAGCTCATGGCCTCGCTGTCGGGTGAGGCGGAGCCAACCCTCAGGTGTCGAGTGAGGCGGAGCCCGCGGCCTCGGTGTTGGGCGAGGCGGAGCCAACCCTTAGGGGTCGAGCGAGGTGGAGCTCGTGGCCTCGGTGTCAGGCGAGGCAGGGGTTGGGCGAGGCAAAGCCCACGACCTCGGTGTCGGGCGAGGCGGAGCCCGTGGCCTCGGTGTCGGGCGAGGCGGAGCCAACCCTCAGAGGTCGGACGAGGCGGAGCCCACAACCTTGGTGTCGAGCGAAGCGGAGCCACGCTTAGGGGTCGGGCGAGGTGGAGCTTGCATACCTAGGGGCGGCTAAGAGCTGTAGTCGCGCTCTTGGCCGCTCGGATAAATCTACATTGATGGTTATTAGTTCCTCTTCGGGTACCCTAGTATTGGTCCCCGACAGTAGCCCCCGAGCCTGCGGAGGAGTAGAATACTCCTTTGGAGGTTTTTTCGGAAGGGATGACTCTGAGGGCCCTGGCCTTCTTTTGTTGTCCACGGCATGTTCTGGGGATGGTGATTCCCTCTTGTAGAGGTCGGACCCTTCACGGGTACGGCCGTGAGATTTGGTGGTTTGTTTGTCGGCTAGTTCGATTGGGGTCCCGGCATCCCATTCGCGGGGATCCGGCTAGGGCCAGCTTAGCGATCGACTTTAGATTCTCAGCAGTCAATCCATATAGTTCTCGGGTTCGTTCGACCGGTCCCGAGGGCTTTCCGCCTTTCTTCAGAAAAAAACCATGGATCATACCAGGCTGAGACTCGATTGTGGTTTGGGATGCCCGTGGTGCTCGTGCGCCTTGGTATTGGTCTCTTGCGGGCCCATCTCTTTCTATCCCTTATCCTAGGGGTGCCTAGAGAGGTTGTCAAACTCGTTGATGGGTCAACCTTCAAACTCCTGGGCCCAGGCGGGCCGTAGAGGTGTTTTTTGATCCGTATTCCTCTTACTTGTGACGAGTCGTGACCCGTCCGGAGAGGCGAAACGTCCGGTGAGTTTTCCGAGGGGATGGACAGAGATTGCGTGCGCACTTCCCATGGTGGGACGTTGTGGCAGATCATGGCAGGCATGGAGATCTAGGCGGACAGTTGGTTTCCTCGCATCCGTCGTCCCTATAAAATCAAAGGGTTCGTCCCCAGGGTTATATACCTTGCATCCTTGCCTCCACAGCCACGACCGCCGCCACTAATCGCCTAGGGTTCCCTGTCTCTGCATCCCCGCCACCATCGAGACATCATCCAACCACCACCACCTTCGATGGATCCGTGGTGCCGCTCTGACATCACCTTCCAGCGCATGGAAGGTCTCGTCCGTCGCGGCCTTCTCTGTGCGCGGACCTCGGCCGAGGAGTGGCTGCTGCCCAGCGAGGAGGAGCTATCATCGCCACTCGACGACTATGTGGTGTCGTTCGCCCACTTCTATGAGCGTGGGTTTGTGACTCCCACCCACAAATTTCTTCGGGGGCTGCTGCACTACTACAAGATCGAGCTGCAGCACCTCAATCCGAACGTGATCTAGCATATGGCGGCGTTCATCGCCCTGTGCGAGGGATTCCTAAGGATCTGTCCCCACTTTGATCTGTGGAGGCACTTCTCCACCGTCACCCTTGTAACACCCTAAAATTTGCTCCTTTCGAAATAGATGTAAATTGAGCTAATTTTGAATTTTTGTGCTCATGAAAACATAGGGAAATAATAATTTTTCATTAAATTAAAATTTATCATAAGGAGAAGCAACATGGATGTGCATACATGCCGATGCATTTGATCTATTGTAATGAGTGGTTGAATCCAAAATTCAAAATGAATTTAAAATGCTTTTGAAATTGGCTTTGAAGTAAAAAGAAAAGAAAATTAGAAAATAAAAGCTTTTAAAAAGTTGTAAAAATCTATTTTTGAAAACTTACCAAAATTGCTCATTTTTATTTGAATTGAAAAGTGTATTTGAAATAATATTTAAATTTGGTCTTGATTCAAGGTTCAAATAAATTCAAAACCCATTTGAAAAAGTATTAGGAAAAACAATTTGGAAAAAAAAGAGCAAGCCCTTGCCTTCTGGCCCACGGTTTGCTTAGGCCGACCTACTTCTCTTCCTCTCCTGCGGCCCATTCTCTCCTCCTCTTCCTCAGCTCTTCCCGCGCAGGCCCACTCCCTTTTCATCATTTCGCTGAGGCTTCGGCCCACGACGACGCGCAGGCCCACGCACGAAGCCGCGCACCCATTTCCCTCTCACGTCGTCACTGCACCGTGGCCCCACGCCTCCTCTGTCGCTGATAGGTAGGGTCCCCTTGTCAGATTCGTCGTTCTCCCCTCGGACTCCTTCACCACCGCCGCCGGATTCTGTCGCCGCCACGATTCCTCGCCATGACGTGCACCCCAAGCCACGCCGGCTTCATAAATAGCAGACGCGCACGCACCGCAACTCCTACCCGCGACCCTAGCACGCCCAGCCGCCCTCGCTCAAGTTTGCCGCACTCCGCAACCCTAGCTCACCGCCGCCGCATGTGATTCCGCCGCTGCTGTGCCCCACCATTGATCAGAGCCACCTTCAAGTCTTCGTCCTGAGGTAATGAAGCTCCTGGTGCCTTATCTTGTTCTCTCTCACTTCCTGTTGGTTGCACGTCGCCGCCGAATCATCACTGGCCGCCAAATCAAGCACCTTGTTGCCACCGTGCCGTCGCAGCCACTCTTAACCCTTCCGTCGAGTTCGGCTCAAACTCCTCTTGCTTCTCGTGCCTTTCCCATGTCCAACGGTGGTTGGAGTCGCCTAAACCGATCACGCCGGCGTGGTGCTCTGCTTTCCGGCCACGGCGCCGCCGTCTGCTATAGTGCCGGCCACTCCTGGCCCCCCCCCGAACGCTCTCGGCCATCCATCTGGAGATCTATGGCCCAGATTAGAAGATACCCTTTCGTTGGTATTTTATTAAAGAGCCCCTCGGCTTTCGGATATTTGCGCCTACCGTCCCTGGTTTCTTTGAAAAGGACCCCTACGCTTTTCAATTATCGAACCCGCGGTCCATTGCGTATTCCACATATTATGCCTTCTTCTTTTAAAAGCGTATTTTGTTCGGTTGATTTCAAAAATATGTTTTCAGTTATTTATAGTTTTGCGACTAGATTTATTTAGGCTATAACTTTGTCGTTTTAACTCTATTTTGACCCGTTCAACTTGCGTTAGGTTTGTGATTCCATAATCTACGTGTTCATACTACTGTTAAGTATGTTTTTAACTTTTAAAATTTGAGGTTAGCTTTAATTTATTATTTTACTAAAGGAAATCTGGTTTAATTCAATTTCTTCGTTTTAGCCCCGATTTTTGTGATCTTCGCGTCTGTGTGCTCGTAGCATCACGTAGAACAGTTTTAAAACTTTTTTAACTTCTATTTCTACTGTTTGGTGTATTGTTCTAATTAGCTTATGTTTGTTTGCTATGCATGTATGGATGGATGCATGTGTGGTGCTGTTTGATCTCGAGTAGATAGTGAGTTTTGTGTTGGTGATCTAGAGCAGCTCTTTGAGGATCAAGTCTAGCAGCGATACTTTGAATTAAGGCAAGTATAATATGAGGCTCCTTGTTACCTATTCACGTTAATGCAACCTCAATTCATATACATATGTTAATGAACCGCTTAGAGTCTGGTTATCTTGATATTGATTATCCTGTCCTTGATTTACCTATGAGATTTGCATGTGGGTAGTATGCTCAGTTTGCTTCAACTAATATGGATTAAAGAATACAATTAAAGATATATGCAACATGGTATTAAAAGATGTTTTTTAGCAATATAGAACCAAGGGAGCTAGAGCATTGGGCCTTTTCTTATGGTGCTCTAGTTTTCTTCCACAAGGACTCATCTTTAAGTGGCAACCCAGGACTTACAGTACAACCATGAGGACCACATAGCTCTGGTCTTAGTCTAGTACCTTGTTCTTTCTAGTTTGTAGCAGTTTACCGAAAGGGCAAGAGGGGCATACCAGGCTGAGTATGGGTCTCATCCCTA
The DNA here is from genome assembly GCA_904845875.1 of Miscanthus lutarioriparius. Classification (NCBI taxonomy): domain Eukaryota; kingdom Viridiplantae; phylum Streptophyta; class Magnoliopsida; order Poales; family Poaceae; genus Miscanthus; species Miscanthus lutarioriparius. The sequence goes on from CAJGYO010000014.1 coordinate 2,242,352, forward strand.
GGGTGTGTACTATGTTGCGAGTATTAGTGCCATTTCTGGAGATGACTCCATAACACTTGGGAGATGGAATCCTTAGCGGCTGCTCCTTATTAGAACAATAGGGGAAAAGCTTCGTAGTGTACCCTGCCTGCTCACCTTGGAAGTGTTTTGGGAGTAATTAACCCGGGCATAAGGGCAACACGACTCATGGTGAAAGTGTCCAACCTCTGTAGAGTGTAAAACTGGTATATCAGCCGTACTCACTGACACAAGCGGCCTGGATCCTTACTGAATAGTTGGTTACTCAGATGGTTTGGGTTATGATTAAAATTGTTGATATCTTTAATTATTCATATTCGAGAGCCTAAGCATAACTTAGCAATTTAAGATTAATAATAAAATATGACCAACTAAAAGTGCTTACCGCAGTTCAGCCGTGTCAAACCTTTTGAGCCTACACCCCCCATGTTATGCTTGCTAAGCGGTAGTAGCTTACGCTTGTTTTATTTCAATACCTTGGCAAAATCCCGGATGGGTACCAGATGGAGGTTCTACAGTGGAGTTTCCAAAAGGTGTTAGGCTTGTGATCAACCAGTTGACGATTCCTATGGTGTTGGAGGCTTTGCCAGAAGAGTAGAGTTAAAGTATATTATGTAAAGTAAGACTATGTCATTTGTAACAAATATTTATGCGCTATGTAATAAAGGCATTGTCTTTGATACTACCCCTTCATTTGTAACTATATGTGTGATTTAAATTCTTGGGCACACATATGGTGTGTATCTGGTTTTATTCTTAAAACCAGGTGCTACAAAGTGGTATCAGAGCCATGTTGACTGTAGGACGCAAGCCTAGTTCGAAAATGGTTGTTTTAAGGTTCAAAATTTGTCACGAAATCCTTGATCTATAAACCTTGCTATTTTCTTCTATGCTATATTCTTGTCTTTGCTGTTCATCTCCTTGTTGATACAAATTCTTGTCCCTATCTCCATCATTGCTTTGAGTGCTTTTAGAGATATTACTTACCACATTCTTGCGCAAAATAAAGGTGAAGCTGTAGAGTTTTGAGCCCTTGATACAACAAGAATGCTAGTAACGTGAGTAGAGTCATTGAGTCCTAATGCTTGTATTGTGAACCCTTAATGTTTGAATGGTTGTCTTGATGTTCATGCTTGATTTGGATCTTTGTAATGATTGTAATAATTTTGTGGGTTATGCTCACAATTTCATTTAGTTTACATGATACGGCGACCAATGATTAGATAGTTGGGTTGGCTTTTCTTGTCTCTGCGCGTGTTGTTTTCTGAGCAGTCAGTGTTCATCGGGTTATATCTCCAAAGGTAGATGCCCAAAAGTCATTAGAGTTTTATGGATGAAAATAGACTTCTGTATCTTTCATATGCCACTAGAATCACCTTCGTATCTATTATGGTTTGGGAGTCATGACCTCTACAAGATGAAGTTTCTACAATGTCTGGGAGTCTGAACAGTTTCGGGTGTGTTCTGTTTTTGACTAAATTAACCTCAGAATCTGGCAAGGTAGTTCATACGAAAGTTGTAGAGAATTTCATAAGCTTTCTAGCCAAATAAGGAATGCCTTCATAGGATTTCTTGAACTTGAGATATGACTGTTTTTTTGAACTGTTACTGGTAGTTCTCGTCCAGAAAATTTTAGATTGATTGTTTTATTATGTGAGCTACTTCCGGATCATGGATTACAACCAATAATTGTGCTAAATGTTGCAAATAGATGGTTTCTACCAGAGAGGTGCTTCATGTGATGCCAGAAGAAATGCCCCCAATGCTAACCCATCGCCACCAAATCCTCCAACTATAGAGCAATCTATGATGACACAGACTCAATTGTTACAGACCTATATTTAGAATGTATGCATCAACCCACATCAAGCACCACCTAGGGACAAGCGTGGTGAATTTATGAAGGGACATCCACCAACATTCACTACTAAAAAAGTGCACATATGAGACGATCTAATAATGTCATAGTAAACGCTAAAAGCGTCATGGAAAGATATCTATGATGAAGTTATGACGAAATTCTGTTCGTCATCTTTGTAGCGTCACAAATGTTGCACTGTGACGATTTGTCGTGTTTCATCACAGATAAATTTACATCCGTGACGATTTGGGCACCGTCACTGAACTATTTCAGCAGGCGTTGTAGTGGACACGTGTATGACGGTAATGTTGACGCGTTTCATTCGCTCAGGACGACACGTGTCTTAAGCTAAGGTTTACACGTGTGTGACTATGAGTATGGCACGTGTCCTAAAATAAGGTTGACACGTGTTTCAATATGAGGTCGACACGTGTATGTTCTGTGAGGTCGACACGTGTATTTCTGAGAGGTTGACACGTGTATTTCTGAGAGGTTGACACATGTATTTCTGAGAGGTTGACACGTGGCATTGTCTTAACGCTGGCGATGACATGGCAGTGCGTGAACGATGACGTTTTTTCATCATAAATTCTTTGATTGGATAAAATACAGGCTGTAGCCGTGCCTGATCACTCATTCCAGAAACAGAACATAATTTACCACATACAACAATTCATACATCATACACAGTTTATACATCACATGTTTAAATGTTCTCACAACCAAAGTTCCCAAACACAGGGGAACCACAAGTTCCATAGGTTCACATCACTTGAACCACAAGTTCACAAACAAGTTCCACAGACCAGGCAATCATAGAATAAGTTCACAAGCGACAACTGACAGACCAAGTTCAGCAACTTATTATGAGTACCAGCAGTAGCGACACGAGTACCAGCAGTAGCGACACGGCCCAGCACAACCATGGACTGTAGAGGAACCTAGGCAGGACAGGAACAAGCTAAGTAGCTCGATTACTTGAGTTGAGGCCCAAGATGCGCTGAAGGATCATATCATTAGCTTCTTGTTTCTTCTTGAACTCCTCCAGCTCTTGCTGGTTCTTGAGCACAACTTCTTGGGTCCTAGCCATGGATTCTTCTGTTTCTGTAGCTTTCTTCTTCAGATGGACCAGTTGTTCTTCAAGATTATCAGCCCGTTCCTTCTTCGCTTGTAGCTGTTCCTGAAGTTGTGCCTCTCTTGCAGCTGATGCAGCAGACTTGCTTACTGGTGTTTCAATACCAGCATTCTTGAGGAATGTACAAGCTGCACTAGTTTGTGAGAACCTTCGAAACTATCTTAGTACTAGATCTTGGTGTCTCCAAGTCTTGAGCAGGCTGGGCCAACATATCTTCCATGGTACTCTACAGCAAACAGGTGCAACATTAGTAAGTTTATTATGCAGAATCTATTTCACAAGCCAAGTTATGAAAACCATCACAAAACATATTGATGCATACATTTTAAAGTACATGAACATCAAAGATATGAATATCCTATCCATGTAATAATGCCATCCAGCAAGCATATAGGGACAACTATTTATTTCCTAAGCATAGATAGGACCATCCTGCTAGCATATAGGAAAAGTAACAACCAGCAATCATATAGGAACATCTTTTCTATGTACTAATCTCACCCAGCAAGCATATAGGAATATCAACATAGCATTTCATAGTCATGTACAGACAAACCATGCACTACCTTCTAGAAAGCATGTAGGAACCCAACTTAGCATTTCTCAACCATGCACAACCTTCCAGCAAGGGTGTAGGAACCCAACTTAGCATCTCACAAGCATATAGGAACACAACTTAACATTTCAGAACAATGCACACAACATATGATTCCATATATAGGCATAAACACATGAACAACTTTCTATGTACTCATCCCCTCCAGCAAGCATGTAGAACAACCTTCCATTTCATAAAGAACTGATAGAACCATTGACACACAACATCTAAGCATATGAACATACTTTCCATGTACTAATCCCATCCAGCAACTGTAATTAGCATAAATTCACACATATACTCAATCCCAACAAGCAATGATATGTAGGCACTTACAACTGTTTCTTTGACCACATCAGTCATACCCTTCTTCTTACTGGTATGCAATTCCTTGAAGATCTCAACTGCATCCACCTCTCTGTCCTTGTTTTTCTCCTTCTTTACATAATTATAGCGGGAAATGTAGCAAAATTAGCTTTTGTTTGTAGACAACTTTATAGGAAATAGATATGTATGTTTAAATCAGATACAATGTATTGTCCCAGTGTTTTAGCACTTATAAATGCGTACAAGTGTGAGATGTAGCTTCGAGATCCCGTCACTTGATGGTGTCTAACCTTCTCATGGTTTATCTTGTTCTCCCGAGCAGTTTCCTATAAGACATATATGTAAATGGAAGACAGCATAGAGAGAACAGAAAACTTTCTTTACAACATCATGATACCTTTGCTTTTGGAGTAGACCACATCGCCACGAGTGCCTTCCACTCGTCGTCAGAAATACTAGGAACAGGGGAAGTAGTGGGGACTTCATTAGCCGGTATACCATTGAAGTACTTGTTCTTCAACAAATATCTCCTCTGGCGTACAACACCTTGGAGTATATTGCTGCAGGCTTGAACTATTGGCTCATCCTTGTCATCAACTGCCAACCTAACCTGCAAAAGTCAATCACCCAGCGGAGTTAGCTCTTAGCATTTGGTATACTTACTTATTGAAGGTACCAAATAGATATGGAAGGTATCAATTTACTTACAGATAACTGGCCCATGAATTCTTTCAGTTGGCTTTCATCTTTCTTGTAATGTTTCCAGTGAGTTAGGATAGGCATGCTCTTCCTAGTGATAAGTCCAGCCTCTAAAGCTAGCTTAGCAGCTTGTACAGGCTTCTCTGGCCTTCTCTTCCCTACAGCAATTTCAATTGGCAATCTCTTTTCCATAGATTTTGTCATATTGTCCAGCAATTTGCCTTTTGTTGGTGGTCTTGGCTTTCTTGGAGCACATTGTCGAGCTACAAAAGTGATGCTGTTAGTGTCAGAGTAATCCAAGTAAAGCAAAGAATGTGAGAAAGCATGGTATATTACTTGCCTTGAGGAATAGCATCTAACTCTTCTGTGACCTCATCTTCATTTGTATTATTTGGGTCATCAAATACAGAAAAGTCCAGAACAGGACTTGGGGGATGTTCTTCTTCCCCTTGTCCCATAGTTGCTGTCTCATTGTTCTCTGGTAGCGGAGTTGACTGCCCCTCAGCCATAACTGTGGGGTGGTTGGTGATGTACTTCTTTCTAGACCTAGTTGCAACTCTAGGAGTTGCCTCACTATCGCCAATTGCCCTGACTCTTTTCGTGCCACCTAGAGGCATCTTGGTCTTCTTCTTCCACTTTATGCCCCGCTTGTTGCTTTTCTCAGTTTCCTAATATAGAAGGGTAAACAAATCTGTTATTAGAACCTACATTAAAATGTACATCGCACAGTGTAATGTAAAAAAAACCCACCACAACTGTTTCATCTTCCTCTTCCTGGCCGCCCTCAGCTCCAGGAAGATACTCCGATGAATCTGACCCCTCCCCATGACCATTCTTGTTTCTTGGCTTGTCTGGGTTCTGAGAACTTGCATTTGCCATGCTTTCATTAATAGAAGCGTCCAAGGTACGAATACCCAAGGATTGCATGAACCTTTTGTTCTCCGCGACTTGCAAGTCCCTCAGCCTTTCATAGTACCCTATTTATTTGTAAATGAATTTTAGTCCAATTGATCCCTACACCATAAAACCTAAACAATAAACCCTAACATCTTACCCGTCATCCATAAAACCTAAACCCTGCCTAGTGAACACATGCCTAGTGAACACAGTAATCCATAAAACCTAAACCCTACCTAGTGAACAAAACCATACACCTAAAAGGGGAAGCATTTGGCAGAACCTGGGCTCGGGGGGCAGAGGAGTGTTGCGGTTCGTTTAGGCATTATTGATGAGAGTTGTATCTCCGCTGGGGTGGACGATCTCCGGCGATGTAGTTGTGTGGCTCCTCCGTCTCTGGGTCACAGGTCACGTCTCTGTGGTGGATCTGGGCGGTAAGAGGGTGGCGGTGGGCGGGCTCTAGGTGGGCAGCGGTGTAGGGGATCTTGGAGGGCGGCGATGGAGGCCAACTAGGGTGGCGGCGGAGTGGATCTTGACGGGCGACGGCGGAGTGGATGCGGGAGGAGTGAAATGAGACCGAGTGGAGTGGATTCACGGATATATAGTCCATTGTATATTTACTATTTTACCCCTGCTGTAGTCAATCAAGAGTCGACGTGCTTGAGGGCAGTTAGGGGATTTTCTCAGCTACCAAAGTTTGGGCGGGGGATTCGCGTCGACCACCGGGGCGTTTAGGCGGGAGGAGTGAAAAGAATTTTCTTTTTTTTTTGTCAGGAAAAATGGTTCTTTCTTTAGCTTTTGGGGACTATTTTTGTGTTGAAAAATGATATTTGTTTCTCTAAAATTGATATCAATTTCCATTTGCCTGTGATTCAGACTTTTATGTTTATAATGATGTTTTATGTACCATAGTAATCCAAAATGATATTTTTTAGTCTTTGTAACCTTCTTTGATACATCAAAATTACAAATTATATAGTCATTATATAATATATATGAAAACATTCTTTGATTTTTCAAAGTAAATGTGAAAGATGATAATCTGTGGGCTCTAAAATTATAGAGACATGTAGGTCTTATTTTGTGTGCACTATATACATTATAGGATGATATATATCCAAGTACTATGTGCACTACACTACTTATTTAGTGAGTGCATTAATGCATTCAAACACTTAACAATGTTCTAACAACACACATGTATGTGGCATTTGTTTACTTCATAAGATCATATACATCGATCTATGTATGTGTGCTTGGTTATACACATAAGATCTATATGTCTCCTATCATAGCTATATGCACTTAAACTATGCACTACTTAAGATAGTATACATGATTTGATATAGAAACACACATAAATAGGTAGGCATTACATAAGATCACATAAGATTAAATGAACACACTTCACTTGATATGAACACACTTCACTTGATATATGAACACACATAGCTTATGCATGAACACATATATCTTATCCATTGATATATATTAACCATTTTGAACTTTAGTGATCAAGGTACAATTACTTTACTTGAATGTTGCACTTAACATTGCAATCAAAAATTAGGTTCAAATCTACATCAAAATACACTGAAATCGTGGATTTGACCATGATTTGACCATCATGGGCCCACCCGTCAGCCTCTTACCCGAGGTGAACCGAGTCCAACCAGTTCAAGAGCTAATCGGGTTGGCCTACCCATCAGCCACCCAACGGCCGCAGCCCAAATCCCCCAAATCGAACACAATCCGCCCAAATCCCCCAAATCTGCTACACCCGCCGTCGTGCGTCCACTCCACCGGCGAGCCCCCACTGACGCGCGTCCACTCCACCGGTGAGCCCCCACCGCCGCGGGTCCACACCACCGTCCATCCCCACCGTCGTGCTCCCACCCAGTGGTCAGCCCCACCGCTGTGCTCCCACCCACCGTTCAGCCCCGCCGTCGTGCTCCAAACCACCTCGGTTAGGGTTCGAGCGCCATGGCAACCAACTCTGGGTCAAGCTCATCCCGAAACTCCATTGCACGCTATGGAGAGCCGTCCCCGAATGCCTGCCCAATTCCATATCGCCATCTTCCCTACTCGTACACGCCAGCAGTCAATTGCTTCTACGATGAGAGGGCACCCAGGTGGGTATCATGGAGTGATGCGAATCCAGGAAGGAGGTATCACTGCTACTACAAATATCAGGTGAGTTCAATTTACATTGAGTTCAATTTGCAATGAATTCATTTATATAGAGTCTGTCTAACAAAGTGCAATTTTCTTGTGGATGCAAGGATGGTGGTTGTAATTTCTGGGAGTGGCTGGATCCAAAGCCAACTGAGCATCAGATCGAAATACTTGTTGATCTGTGAGATGCAGTCAAGGCCCTTCGTAAGAAGAATAAATCTCTTGAAGTGGAGAACAGTGAACTAGCATATTTGGTGGATGAAGCACATGCCAAGTATGTTGTACTGGTGAAGGAGGAGGAGCTTGTCAAGGAGAAGGAGGTGGCCAAGGCACTTGTCAAGGAGAAGGGGGAGGCCAAGGCACTTGTCAAGGTCTCTTGTCGTTCTGTGAAGGTCCTTGATGTGGCACTTGCTGTCTGTTTGGCACTCTTGGTGGCCACATGCAGTAAAGGTCCTCAGCCAAGGCCTATGATGCTTCACCTGTTGTGAAAGAGTTGTATCAATGTTTGAATTAGATTAGTTTGAATGAGTTTTATGTATTAGCTAAGTCTTAGAACTGTATGTCGTAGCTTTGGAGAACTGTATCCATTAGCTTAGTCTGACTGAGTTGGATTTTGCGAAGTGTATGAATGAGTTCCTGGTATCGATGTATCAATGACTTCCTGGTATCAATGTATCAATGACTTCATGGTATCAATTGTGTGGGAATTGTTTGTGAATTGCCAACTAAAGATCTACCTATTCCAATTGTTTGTGACTTGTCTGATACAGTGAATTGCAATTGTGATCCTAGAAAAATACAGTGAATTGCAATTGTGATCCTAGAAAAATACAATGAAGTTGACAGGAACATCAACATCCTAGAAAAAGTCAGATACATCTACATCCAGAAGTAGACAGGTACAAATGTTTGTGCTCAATCAACATCCCAGAAAAGACAGGTACTAAAAAAAGAGTCACAATTACAATTGTTTGTGCTCAATCAACATCCAAGATTTAGATAGCTACAAATGATAGCTAATCTAATCATCATCATTACATTCCATGGGATCCCTATCATTGTCACTAAAATACTCAAAGATAGTATCATCTTCACAGCCTTCAGAGTCACTGTCCTCAACCATATCTTCTTCCCTTCTATTGATAAGAACTTGTAAGTTACCAGGAACAGTAGATTTTTGGCCACCCACACGTCGGTGCACTGGTGTAGGCTCATCCAAGCCATCATCAACATCATCTTGTACCCCAACCTCATTATCAGAACCATTTTCATCTTGGTGAACAGTGCTCAATTCTACTTCATTGACATCATACATGCTCCTATGCTCAAATTTTTGGACAACACATCAATTTTCACCAAATTGTGTGTCCTGCACATAGAAGACCTTTTTTGACTGAGTTGCTAATATGAATGGGTCCGTCTTGTACCAAAGCCTCTCTACATTGATGGATCTAAAAAGGCCATCATCTCTAATGGTTCTAGCTTTGCCATCTTGACTGAACCAGTCACACCGAAAAAGTACGACCGTTCGAATGCATTCCAAACTGGAGTTGTAGCTCAACTCAACTATCTCTCTGAGCTGACCATAAAATTCTGTCGCCAATCCATTATGTGTTCCATCCACCAGCACACCATTGTTTTGTGTCTGCCTTTGTCTTTCACGGTCGATAGTGTTGTATCGAACACCATTGACACTGCATGATGCCCATATGTTCACTCTTAGGTCAGGAGGACATGATATTGCATATAGCCCTTCACTAACTTCTTCTCGATTATCCTTCCACTTAGTCTTGATCTAAAAAGACAACAAAATAAGTCAAAGCAACTATGATTACCAGCACACATAATTGAGTGAAACTTGCTGTAATATGAATCTTGCTGCAAAATAAGTCAAATCAAGTATGAATCTAATATGCATCTTGCTGCAATATGAATCTTAAACCAAGCAAGTCAAGAATAAATCTGGAACCACTTATATGACTCCTAAACCAAGCAGGGAATTCCTTTTCCAACCTCTTCTCAACATCATGGCCACCTTCTTTGTCTAACTCTCCTCTAAACTTGCTGCACACACAGTTTACAATATGTCTTGAGAAACTTGCTAGCGCATCCCGTACCAGCTAGGCTACTAGAGCGGTTCGCCGGAGCTGGCCGTCGGAGAGGCTCGCCGCCAGCGGAGAACCTACTCCCGCCCTCTGCCAGATTTGGGTTGGGTTTGGATCTAGGGGCAGCACGATTGGATTGGGTTTGAGTCATAGAACTGATTCAATAAACGAATAAGAAAAAAAATTCATCTCTCAGCATGACCAAAGTCGTGTTCTGATGGTAAGGCAGCTTGACTCTGAGTGAAGGGTGCTGGGTTCGATTCCCAGGCACCGCATATTTTTTTAATATATGAATTATTCAAACAGATAATAAATTAATGTTCCCACTCTGTAACACGTCTGAATTCGTAGTGTGATGGTAAGCCATCTTGCTTGGGAAGTGCAAGTCCTGGGTTCGATTCCTAGGCACCGCACATTTTTTTTAATTTTACTTTTGTGACGAAAATTTTGGCTGACGGGAGGGACCTCAACGGTGAAACTACTGAGCTTCATTTCTATGATGAAGTTCACAACATTTCTATGACGATTTCTTCTACTTTGTCACAGTTGAACAAAGGGGTTGACGCCCAAACCTGTCATCCATGACGAATAATGAAATTTCATCATTGATGAACCTTGTTCAGTGACCAAATTTGGGATCGTCATACCCAAAACGTCATAGATGAAAGGATTTCTAGTAGTGATTCTCTCATGCAAGCGACCCACTAGAAGCTGATGACTGGCTTAGAGCTGTAGAGTGACAACTTAACATAGCTCAGTGTAATGACTGTCAGAAAGTGCTTTATGCTTCCGGTCAACTTCAAGGAGCAGCTTCAGACTGGTGGGAATTATTTTAGATTGGGAAAGATGTAAATCAGATTTGTTGGGAAGAATTCAAGACTGCCTTTAGATCTTGTCATGTTCTAGAAGCTTTGGTGGAGATCAAGGAGGAGGAGTTTCTCAACTTGAAACAAGGCTCCATGACAGTGTGTGAGTATCATAACAAATTCACTCAGCTGTCACGTTATGCTCTAGGAGAGGTGATTAATGATGCCAAGAAACAAAAATGCCTCTTGAAAGGATTGAATGATGAACTTCAACTACAATTGATGACTGTTGAGTATCCTGACTTCCAAACTTTGGTGAATAGGGCCATTTTGATTGAGAACAAGCATCAGGAAATGGAAGAGAAGAAAAGAAGAATTCAAAGCCAATTTGTAGGTTGCAACACATGCCCTCGCTACACTCCCCAGCAAGAATTTCAGCAGAGGTACCAGGAACCAACTAGTCAGTGGGATTTTGATCCTCCTCAACAACTCCCTCAATACCAGCAAGAGTAGCAGTATGTGAACCAGAGTCCACCCTAGAAACCCCTCATCAACTCTCCAATGAAGGATAGTGTGCCCAACACCCTCTCTTTAGGCAAGAAGTGCTACCGCTGTGGTGAACCCGGCCACTATGCAAGTCAGTGCCCGAAGAAGCCGAACAAGCAGCAGCCCCAGAATGTAAACCACAAACAGCGGAACCATGTGCAAGGCAGAGTCAATTATGTGATGATAGAATCTGCACAAGAAGCCCTAGATGTTGTGTTTGGCACATGTCTAGTCAACTCTAGCCCTGCATCAGTTTTGTTTGATTCTGGAGCTTCACATTCCTTCATTGCACATCGTTTTGTTCAAAATGTCCTATGAAGAAACAGATGTTAGTTGACTCACCTTGTGGGGATATGCAAGCTACACTAATGTGTTCTAGTGTAAGAGTTGAAATAAGGGGGTAGAGTTTTTGGCAAATCCGATTATTCTGAAGTCTTCAAGCATAGATGTAATTCTTGGAATAGATTGGCTAAATTCACGAAAGGCTATTATTCAATGTGAGAATGGTACGGTACACTTGACATCCAAGTTAGGAGAAGAAGTTATATGCAAGGCAACTACAATGACAAGATAGGTGTGTAGTGTTAATCAGATGGAAGGTGCAATCATAGATAAGACCAAGGTTGTTAATGAGTTTCTAGATGTTTTCCCTGATGATTTGCCGGGTATGCCGCTAGACCGTGATATTGAGTTTATTATTGAGCTTTTGCCAAAAACTGCACCTATAGCCAAGAGACCATATCGGATGGGAGTCAATGAGCTAGAAGAACTTAAGAAACAGTTAAAGGAGCTACAGGATAAAGGTTTCATACGTCCTAGTTCTTCACCATGGGGAGCCCTAGTTATATTTGTTGATAAGAAAGATGGTACATAGAGGATGTGTGTGGATTATCACTCTCTCAATGTGGTAACTATTAAGAACAAGTATCCTTTGCCTAGAATTGATGATCTATTTGATCAATTACGAGGTGCTTATGTGTTCTCCAAGATTGATCTTCGCTCTGGTTATCATCAGTTGAGGATTCGTTCATCGGACATTCCCAAGACTGCCTTTACTACTCGGTATGAATTATATGAGTACACGATTATGTCTTTTGGATTGACTAATGCCCCTGCATACTTCATGTATATGATGAATAAGGTGTTTATGGAGTATCTCGATAGGTTTGTTGTGGTCTTCATTGATGATATTCTGGTCTTCTCCAAAACAGAGGCAGAACATGAAGAGCATTTGAGATTAGTTCTACAGAAACTTAGAGAACATCAATTGTATGCTAAACTAAGCAAGTGCGAGTTCTGGCTAAAGGAAGTCTCTTTCATTGGGCATCTTATCTCTAATGGTGGAGTAGCTGTGGATCCTAAGAAGGTTAGTGATGTGTTGAGTTGGAATCCACCTCAGAATGTAAGTGAAGTCTGAAGTTTCCTAGGAATGCCCGGATATTATCGGAGGTTCATTGAAAGTTTTTCTAAGATTGCCAAGCCTATGACATCACTACTTGAGAAGAACACTAAGTTTGTATGGACTGAGCAATGCCAAGCTTGTTTTGAAGAGTTGAAGAAAAGGTTGACTACAGCTCCGGTGCTGGTACTACCAGATCTAAACAAGAGTTTCTCCATCTACTGTGATGCATCTCGACTTGGTCTAGGTTGTGTTCTTATACAAGAAGGACGAGTAGTGGCTTATGCATCTAGGCAACTAAGGAAGCATGAACTAAATTATCCCACCATGATTTGGAGTTAGCAGCTATGGTTCATGCATTGAAGATTTAGAGACATTATCTTATTGGGCATAAGTGTGACATTTATACAGACCACAAGAGTTTGAAGTATATCTTCACTCAGTCAGAGATGAACCTGAGGCAACGATGATGGTTTGAGCTTATCAAGGACTATGATTTGGAGGTACACTATCACCCTAGCAAGGCAAATGTTGTAGCTGATGCTTTGAGCCAAAGGAGCTATGTCAATGAAGCTCTAGTGACACAGTTACCTAAGGAGTTATGTGCAGAATTTGAGCATCTTAATTTGGGAATAGTCGCTAATGCTATCGAATTGGAAGTGGAACCTACACTTTAACAAGAGATCCACAAGGGTCAGTTGGAAGATGATCAGGGAACTAGCAGAACTTATCACAATTGACATGTGTGCCAGAGGAGATAGCAGAACTTATCACAATTGGAAAAGCACTAGGTTTTCGATTGGATGATCAGGGAACACTGTGGTTCAGAAAGAGAATATGTGTGCTAGAGATAAAGTCCATTTGAGAGATGATTCTAAGAGAAGCTCATGACTCAGCATACTCTATCCATCCAGGTAGTACTAAGATGTACCTAGATCTGAAGGAGAAGTACTGGTGGTATGGTTTGAAAAGAGATGTGGCCGAGTATGTAGCAATATGTGACACATGTCAATGAGTCAAGGCAGAACATCAAAGGCTAGTAGGTTTGCTCCAACCTATGAAGATACCTGAGTGGAAGTGGGAAGAAGTTGGTATGGATTTCATTGTTGGATTACCACGCACTCAAAGTGGTTATGACTCAATTTGGGTAATAGTAGATCGGTTGACTAAGGTTGCTCACTTCATACCGGTCAAGACTACATATATGGGTACAAAGTTGGTAGAATTATACATGCAATGGATAGTATATTTGCATGGAGTTCCTAAGAAGATTGTATCAGATAGAGGTACTCAGTTTACATCACACTTTTGAAAGAAGTTGCATGAGTCTATGGACACTAAGTTGAACTTCAGCTCAGCTTATCATCCACAAACTGATGGACAAACAAAGAGGACCAATCAGATCTTAGAGGATATGTTGAGAGCTTGTGCTTTGCAATATGGTACAAGTTGGGATAAGAGCTTGTGTTACGCTGAGTTCACCTACAACAATAGTTACCAAAAGAGTCTCAAGATGGCACCATTCGAGGCACTATATGGTAGAAGGTGCAGAACTCCATTGTTCTAGAATCAGATAGAAGAAAGTCAAGTGTTTGGACCTAAGATCCTTAAGGATGCTGAAAGGCAAGTGTAGACTATTAGGGAAAACTTAAGAGTGGCACAGTCAAGGCAAGAGAGTTATGCTGACACGCGAAGAAGAGAGTTGGTATTTGTACCTTGAGATTATGTCTATCTCAAAGTGTCACCCATGAAAGGTATAAATCAGTTTAATGTGAAGGGCAAGTTAGAACCTCGCTACATTGGTCTGTTTAAGGTTCTAGAGAGAAAAGGAGAAGTGGCTTATCAGTTGGAATTGCTAGAGAGCTTGTCTGGAATACATGATGTATTCCATGTGTCTCAACTAAAGAAGTGTTTGTGTGTGCCAGAGGAATAAATACCTTTGGAGGAGCTCAATGTGAAAGAGGACCTTACATACAAAGAGTATCCAGTCAAGATCTTGGAAATAGCTGAGAGAGTTACTCGGAGTAAGGTGATAAGGATGTGAGGTCCTCGACTAAACCTAACATACCTTAGGTGATTGAAGCGAACAACAAGCACATGAAATGGAATGTGAGAGCATGTACCAAACAAGGGTACATAGGTCCTTTGACTAAACCTAACATGCCTTAGGTAATTAAAGGAATCAACAAACACATGGATGTGGTATGTGAATCAGATAGGTTCCTCCTAGTAGTGTGGCCACTTAGCAAATTGTGTTGCACCTTCTCTATAGTATCCTTCCATTGTTGGCGGTGGTGGTGGCGGGGGTGGCGACGGAGTCCCCTTGTTCTTGTGATTAGGGCAGGTGCAGTATGTATCATTGCAGAGTGCCTCCTATAAACCGGCACCATTGTTGTTGCCATCGACGGAGTCCCCTTGTTCTTGTAACCGTTGCTAACTTTCCTTTCTAGCTCGAAGATACGGTCCTGTAGGTAGTAGATGTACTGCTGATGCGGATAAATTGGATGAGGATCGACCCACCTAGTGAACCGACAGTTTTCTTCGGACTTGGAAGACTGCAATAAGTATGTCATGTAAGTTGTAGTGCAATCGAGAAACCCATGCTCGCGGGCATTTGAAGAAGCGACGGCCTCCAACCATATCCTCGGTGAACATCTGCACTAAGTAGTCCTCACCATGTATGTATTTGGACCAATCTTCTTTTCGGTTATCATATCCTCTGAGAGGGCACTCTTTGGTGAAATCACTCTTGCTCTCGGGGGCAAACTAATCAATTGGTTCCTCAAAGAAATTAGGACCAAGAGACCCCTCCCACACTATGGGAGTTCCCTTCGTCCCCCCTTCCTCTCCCACTATCAAAACCCTTTTCTCTA
Source organism: Miscanthus lutarioriparius (assembly GCA_904845875.1). Classification (NCBI taxonomy): domain Eukaryota; kingdom Viridiplantae; phylum Streptophyta; class Magnoliopsida; order Poales; family Poaceae; genus Miscanthus; species Miscanthus lutarioriparius. The sequence goes on from CAJGYO010000014.1 coordinate 2,257,791, forward strand.
GATGACCCTCTAGACATTCGTACTCCGCGAAAGCAAATACTAGTTTTGGTTTTGGTTAGCAATGCATCCCGCAACGCATATATATATAAGCGGAGGCAGGTTTACTATCCGTTGTATTGTGTTGTAACTGTTCCTGAAAAGCCTACTTAGAATCACTAAAAAGTCTACATCGAAGGACACTAGAAAGCCTAGATTCCTTGACTAAAAAGCCTATTCAATTCACACTTCAATCACTATTTCAAGGCAGACTGAAAAAGCCTATTCGAATTCACACTTCAATCACTATTTCAAGGCAGACTAAAAAGCCTATTTCAAAGCTCAACTGAAAAGGCTACATTCGTATGTGCAATCAATGCATCTATAAAAGTCTATGTATGATACGACGGTGACATGATAAATCACTGTAAAGGCTAGATGCTATAGGTGTACTGCACACATGTACTTTAGCTAGAAAATTTCGGTAGATTTTCTCCTATTTTTTATGCAATCCATACACAAATATGACATGAATATACAACCACAATACAACATGTTCATATATACAAATATATACCACATTCATCTCAAACCATACACATCAGCATATTAATAGTGCACACATTCCATAATTATAGTCCATAAAGTCCATAGTAGTCCATACAGTCCATAATAATAGTCCATACAACACATAATAGTTCAAAATAAAAGTCCATGAAGTCCATAATAGTCCATAATAACATCTACCACAAAAGCCTACTACAAAGTCTACCACAAAGTCTACCAAAAGCCCTCAATGCATTCTAGTCTTACCCTTACCTTTGTGGCCAAGAGCGTCGGTGCCTGGAGTGAAAGGGTCAGGCGGACGACGTCGCCTAGTGCTTGCAGGTTGCGTACGTTGAGTCAACAGAGCATCCTATAGCTGAGACGGTCCAAGCTCCTCATAACCACGCTCCTCCTCATCCTCGTCCTCGTCCTCACCTCCGTGGCCCTAAAAAGTATCCACAGTGGTGCGGGACGAACTCTGGCCTCCCGAAGAAGTACCTCCATGAGTAAAAGTACCGAGCCGTACACTCGTGTCCGAGAGTGCTATGGTTGGTGTGTGTGCCTCCATCGCTACTCTAGTCCCACAACCACAACGAGCAGCAGCACGGCCCAGCCGACGTGCTAACCTCTGGAGTTCAAAATTTTATTAGTCACACACAATTCAATATGGTTTGCATGTCAAACTAGTGGATGTTGTTGTTCAAACTTATTGTAAGAAAGTTCTGTATCATTGCCCTATCATGTACGCCTATTTTTTAGAAGTGTTCGATGTCAAGCACGGACTATTTCAAAGTGTTTCCCTGCAAACAATGGCATTAGCAGTTACACCGCTAAAATTAGAGGAACCATGGTCTATATGCATTGCTATTAAGTGTTCATTCGCTAAAACTATAGATATCATGGTCTTTATGTGGTACCAGTAAGTTCTAAATCTCTTAAAACATAGCTATCTTGGTATTAAGTGTTAATTCGCTAAAATTATAGATATCATGGTCTTTATGTGTTACCAATAAGTTCTAAATCTCTAAAAACATAGCTATCTTGGTATTAAATGTTGATTCACTAAAATTAAAGATATCATGGTATTTATGTGTTACCCAATAAGTTCTAAATCTCTAAAAATATAGCTATCTTTGTATTTAAATGATGGGATTAGAGTTGACATTACCACTCGGTCCAAGATTGGTGCAGCCTCCACCTGCGTCCCTGCCCTCATTGCAAGGTCATATGACGTATCTTCATCATCCGAGGACTCAATGTCGGTGTAGTCTGCTTGGGTCCATTGCCCCTTCAGCTTGGTCCTTGTTGCACGTGTGTACCAAGATAGGTACGCTCTGAAGTTGTTGTTCGTGTGTGGCTGGTCGTTGACGTACAAGTTCTCATGTAGGAGGTCCCACTGGTCGATGTAGTCACGATGGAAGGTCTCGAAGTCCATCTCCTTTTTCTACTTCTGGCGATCCATCATGTAGGTAAAATAAATGAATATGCAAATTTTTAGGCCCAAACATAATATCTTAACAAAATGAAATCAATAGCAGGCCATAAACTTATAGAGGATAACATTACACATGTCTTAAAAAACAAATCATTTTTTGAATAGTTTGAAGATGCTTACTTCTGTAAGTCTATGGATGTCGAGAACGGCTCCACGGGCCACTCCTGCCTCAACCCAAACTGGCGTGCAACCCTATGTGGCAGGTGAAACTCAACCGCGTAGAAACAGGTCAGGTGGCACCGCATCAGGTACATGTCTTCATCCTCGCTGCACATGGTGCTCAACCCAATGTGCTGGAACTGTTGGTCGATGTACGGCTCCCAAGTAACCTATGAATTATTTATTAGTGAATTAGTGCTTACATTGCAAAAACAAATTAGTATGTCAAACGCAACTAACTCACCATCCTCGGTGTAAGTATGTCAAGCTCATTGCCGAACTCGATGTAGGCGCGTTTACTCCGAGTGAAAGGACCCTTCACCTGGTGCCAAAGGTACGCATACATCAGGCGATGTCGCGTGCCAGGCACCTAGAACCAGTCATGAGAAGGCATAACTGTGGGACGTCCCACCGATAGACGTGACCATATCCAAAGCTGAAGCAGGTTAACATAGCCTCCTAGCGAGGAGTTCTACGAACTTCGGTGGCATGCCTCGCAAAGCTGGCAGTACTGGAACCCCAATACTCTAGAAGCCCAGCTGTAGCACCCCGCCGTGTCCCAGACAGTGAGATAGGGGAGGTACATCCATGACGTGGCGTCTCCCATCCCGTCGGGGAAGAGAACGCAACCAAACAGGTGCATGATCCATGCCCTGCAATAGTAGATAGTTGTCTACTCGTCTGCAAAGCTAGGACACTGACCAAAGTTCTGCCTTAGCCAACTAATGAGTACTCCAGAGGTGCGAGTACTAGGTGTCTCTGGAGGAAGCTCTCTCCCGAGGAAGAGCTGCACTCGAGCTCCCCAACCACTAGCAACGCATTGGCCGATAACTAGCCGGACTCTTATACAGAGATCGAGGAACTTCTACGCGTCCTAAAGAGTAACGGTCATCTCACCACAAGGAAGGTGGAAGCCGTGAGTCTCTAGCCTCCACCTACAAAACAAAGACCAAGTACTACGGTCATGTGCTCATCGACAAGCGAAAATATAAATGTAAGTGGATTAGCTCATAGTTATTTTACCTGCCGACCAGAGTTGAGATCACCGCAGGGTTGATGGCGGGCAACCCACGGCGAACCTAGAACGATACAACGTCTAGGCCAGCCCTCTCAAGGAGAGGAGTGTACCTATCATCGTATCGCATGTCCTTGAACCTATCATGGGTTCGAGGACGGAGAGGGTGCAGATAATTATAAACAATGGAATTTATTAGAATAATGCGTGAACACAAATACATAAGCAGTGCAAAAAAATAAAGAAGCAGAACTGAATAAGTTACCTCCCCCTCCGCGGTAAGTCATCCTCAATGGTTCTTCTTGTAGTACGGATCCAGCAGGTGGAATGGCTCCATCCTACAAAAAAATTGAGAAAGTCCATATTAGTTAAATGTAAAGAAATAATGAACTCTTCCATACTAGTAAACATGCTTCTCAAATTGGACATTTAAAAAATAAAGTACATTGAACAGCATCGACAATTCATAAATGAGGTTCATTTGTTATTTGCACCTGACTAAGCGGCCAATGCATGTACGTGAATTATGCCCAAGTCTCTCGCATTTGCCACATTGGTTCTGCTCGGGGTCAGTAAGAAAGGGGTTGCTCTCCCTCGCCTCGTTCTACCGGAATGTTGGTTCATAACCATCTTGTGCCTCGTCCTCTTCCTGGTTCCACGTTTGTCCCAACGTGTACCTGGGTCCACAATGTACCTCGAACCAGTGTACGGTGGCCACTGCCCCTCGTCTAGGTAAGGCTCAAAACGGGGAGACCAAGTAAGTACAAGGCTGTCAACACTAAACTCCCACGGTATCTTGGTCTCGTAGGCAAAGTTGCGATGCTGCAACATAATGAGAACAAGGAAAGTGGAACTGTCTAGTTCTCCCACATCTGCATGAAAATTTACTAAGTACCACAATATAACTCCTTGATGGTCGGACCTCACCATAGGATGTTGTACCACCCCTTTCCGTGACCTGGTACTTGCTAGTGTTGTGATCAAAACATTCGACATCATGTGTGAGAGCCCTTTCCTTTGCCTTCTCTAGATGCTTCAGAGGTTTAGGTGCCCATGCCTGATTATTCCTCTGTAGTGAAATTGCTTGAGCGTGTCTCTCATTAAACCATGCAACCAACCTATAGAAGGTGAATGATACAATGGCATTGATGGGCATGGCACGTATACCCTTAAGCACACTATTAAATGACTTAGCCATGTTGCTAGTTTGAAACTCGTACCTCCATCCACCATCGTCGTAGGCTCTTGTCCATTTTTCATGTTCTCTCATCAATCCTCTCAGTCACTGCCTAGCTTCTCCATTTGTTGCCATTTTAAGCTGCTCCAACTTCTCCTCGAAGAACGGCACCTCAAGCATGCGAGCAACTTCCTCGAATAGAGGAAAGTTGTCATTCGTACCATCCTTCCGAAGTAAATTCTTGGCAAGGTGCTGAGTGCACCAACGGTGGTGCAAAGGTGCATACCTCGGAATCTGCTCCTGTACGGCACTAAGTATGTCCTGGTGTCTATCAGATATGACACCAACTTGCCTACCAGGGCCAATGACATGTATCCAAACAAGACGCAAGAACCATCCCCAGCTGTCTTTGTTCTCTCTCCACCAAAGCAAAAGCCAAAGGAACCAATGCGTTGTCTGAGTCATAGGAAATGGCTGCCAATAGCGTGCCCATGTACTTGCCAAGCAGAAAAGTACCATCAATGGATAACACTGCACGACAGTGCCTGAAGGCCTCGACGCATTGGGAAAAGCACCAGAATGCACGGAAGAATATCTGCCTCCCGTCCTTCCATTCATTCAGCTTGGGGATGTACTCGTAACGCATGCCTAGATTTGTTGCATTCATTACATTGAACATTGCAGGCAACTGCTCGTACCCCCCCTTCTAGTCCCCATACATATCTTCCAGGCCCGTTGCTTTGCCCTCCATGCTTTCTCATACTTTATGTCATACTTAAATATCTCCTTAGTCATATTCATAATTGTCCAGACCTTTAAGTTGGGCTGACCCTTCAATGTTGTGTACAACCTTCGGGCAATGAGGGTAGAGGTCAACTGCCGATGCTTCTGATTTAGATCTTTCTGGGCACAAGTGTGTGGACCTACAATTTTGGTGATCTTCAACTTCCCTATGGCCTTTTGTTTCTGAGCACAGACCCTCCAATTGCAATCTATATTCTCGCACACCACTATGTAACGGCGCTCCACGTAGGAGTGCCTCACCTTGAATGATCTTTTACGTCTCATAGAATATTTCTATAACCACCTTCTTAAGGTGGGCAAGTCCTTGAAAACCATGCCCTTCTGAATTTCCACATTGTCACTGGCCTCAGGAGCCTCTAGCAGCTCATCATCTCTTTCTTCTCTATAAGCATGTTGAGAATGACTGAGGTCGCTGAATTCATGAACTAGTGGATCACGATCAGGACACAAATGCCTGATGAGCTCTATTTCTTGTTCGCTCAAAGGTGCAACTGGATGGTCATCATCAGAATCAACGGCTCTTGTTGTGCTATAAGGCTCCTCATCATCCGCAATATTAACATCCATACTGTTAGAGGCTATAAACCCTGGGTCCACGTTGGTCGATGAGGCACATGAGGACAACCATAATTATCAGGATTGTCTCCTGCATATAAAGCACAAATATGGAAAGAATTGAGACAAAGGAATGGAATGAAGGAAGAATAACGAAAGCAAAAGTGTTACTACGTCACTTACTTGGATGATTCTGGGTCAAAGGGGTCTCCTGAGGGGCAGAAACTCCATCATCGGACCGACATTCTGCACAAACATCAGGACATACTCCAACCTCATTCGGGCAGTTGAGCATCAGGCACCAAAACCACATCTTCCACATCCACCTCGCGGTTGGTTAATGGAGGGTCAAAAGGTGCTGGATTCTTCGGTTTTGTAGAGAACCCATGAGGGGCTGAATGCCCATTAGGGGGTGAATACCCATGAGGGGTGGGATCATTGGACAACTTCCAACCAAATCCAAACATTGAAACTCATTCTTCATGACAATTTTGACATATTTGTTCAATTGAGCCTCTGATGCAATTGGGACCAACTGCCTAAAAATACGGCCTGATTTACCATAGTGAAGTACCCCCTCAACTAAGATGCCATCCTCATTTGAATTGCAATGAAGCTCATCACGAGCACTACCAAATAATTCAGAAAACAATGGCTGGTCATCGAACATGAGAGGCACCCTTTGCATTCCAACAAAACTGATATTCCCAAACTCATCTTCCTCCACACTTCCTCCATGATACAGGGTGACTATGTTGTCCATCTGGTTGGTATGCACAACATCAAAGTTATTATGACTTTAACTAATAAGGGTATAACTAAATTACATATATAATTAAGTATCCCACTGTCTACCTAAATAAATAAGTATCTAAACTACCTAGCTATCTATCTAACTATATAAGTAATTTTACTAACTACAGTTACTACAAGTGCTACCTATATATAACTTAATTACCTAACTATCTAACTTACAAATAAACTAAATAACTAAATTAACTACCTACAAAAGTACATAAATAACTAACAATCAAACAATCTATCTAAGTTACCTAAATATATAACTTCTACATAACTGAATTATCTCACTAAATACCTAAATTAACTAACTAAATTATATCACTATATAACTAAATTAGCTAACTAAACTATCTAAACTAACTAAATTGTAAAACGAAATTATAGAAAATATAAAAAATTACCTTACCTTAGGCTGACGGTGAAGAGGGGTGGCCTCACAGGGTGGCCGGTGGGGGGTGGGCGGCGGCGCCGCTAGGCGCGGTCGCCAGCGGCCCACCGGCCGGTGGGGATGCCGAGGTGAGGCGGGGGTCGCCCTCAAAGCCGGTGCATGCGGAGGAGGAGGATGGGGCGACAAGGGCGGCCAAGGGAGCGGACAGGGGCACGGAGCTCTTTGGAGCTGGTACTGCGGACCGCTGCGGTGGCGCGAGCGACCGGAGGTGGTGGCGTGGGCGGCGGCCGGAACGACAAGAGAGAGAGGTCGTGCCGGAGTCAAGAGGAAGAGGAAGACGGCGCGCAGTATAGGTATAAGACCTCGGCGCCAAGATCTGTGGCTCTGAGGTCGGCGCCAAGACCTGTGGCTCCGACCTCGGCGCCAGGATCCGTGGCGCCGACCTACCTGCCACATCAGCGCCAATTGGATGCTCCGTTTTTGCCAGCCAGGCATCTCGGCGCCAAGACCTACGGCACCGAGACATGTTACCTCGGCACCATAGGCCACGGCGCCGACCCCCAGGGTCCAAACATCAGTTTACGTCGTCTAGGGGGCTAAACGTAATTTTTTTAAAAAAAGAGCTAAATTATAAAAAATTATGGGCAACCACCGAAGTACAGAACCCCCACACTTCCTGCAGCTTGCTGTCGGTTTCGTTTCATGAGGAGAGGATCCATTCAATCCATCATTTACATTTATTTATTTATTTATTTATTTATGTATGTACATCATAAATATCAGCATGCTATGACGCACGGAGGGCAATTACTCAAACATGAAAACATAATTCTTATTCGTCGTTTATTAGGAAATTACATATATGCGGAGAGCAATTACTTCAAACATGAAAACATAATTCTTATCAGTTGTTTATTAGGAAATTACACACACACACACACACACATATATATATATATATATATATATATATATATATATATATATATATATATATATATATATATATATATATATATATATATGGCTAGGGTTAAGCTATTCCACAACTGGCCATAGAATAACTTATTCTATAGCCACCTTGATTTATTTATAATGTTTGTACCAATTTATGATAACATGAATATACATTTATTTATACTGTGTTAGTACAACTCATGGTGATATTTACTATAATATTATAGTAAATCACTTAGTAAGGGAGCCACTTGTAATCTCAGAATTAGAATAGTAATTAGACTCAAAGTGGCCACAGCAGTGTTTTCAGAATACACTTTATATATATATATATAGAACTGGCTACAAAATAACTTATTCTGTAGCCAATTTGAGTTACGATAATTACTAATTTATATATATATAGCTACTTTGAGTTACGATAATTACTATGATAATTTACGATAATTTTATATACTAATTTACGAGATTATAGGAATTCCTTACTAAGTGGTTTACTATAACATTATGATAAATATCCCTATGTGTTACAGTAACCCAACTATCGTAAATATGTATTGACATTATCGTAAATTAGTATATAAAATTATCATAAATGAAGGTGTGGCTACAGAATAACATGTAGCTGGCTGCTGAATATGCTCTCCCTATATATATATATATATATATATATATATATATATATATATATATATATATATATATATATATATATATATATATATATATATATATATATATATATAGAGAGAGAGAGAGAGAGAGAGAGAGAGAGAGAGAGAGAGAGAGAGAGAGAGAGAGAGAGCGCTGCACATAGTAGAATATAAGGAGTATCGCTGTACTTTTAGAAAGAGATATATTGTTTCCTTGTATAGTAAAAAATAGGATCTAGACGTCCCATGCTTATATAACTGGTCAAACAATATTTCTTTTGTATACAACTTGTAAACACCAAGCACGTCACGTCAAAGTATTATATATAGGTATATATTCCCTTGCACTAGCATATATAAATAAACACATGCATGCATGCGGGCACCGGGGCACGGAACTCTGTCCCTTCTTCTTCTTCCCCTCGATCGCTTGTTAAGATGGACCACCGCTATGTCTTCCTCGTCTCGCTGGCTCTTCTCCTCATCGCTACCACGCACGCCGCCGAAGGCCATGCTACTCAAGCCGCCGCCGCCGCTGACATCACCCAGCAGGTATGTACATGTACACCTTCTTCACTACTGACGACTAACCTTGCTCGAATGCACGCACTCCATGGTTATTGGTTAGGCTTCAAGATCGACGAACCCTACCTGTGCTTGAAAGTTGAAATAGTACGTACGTTTAATTTCTTGGTGGTTTACATGGACTGATATACAAAAACTGTACGTACGTCTTTTGCATGCATTTTTTTGTCAAAAAAACAGGGCATGGATGGTGTCGTCGGGAGCAGCATGACGAGGAGCATGATCGGGTCGGAACCGCCGAGCTGCGAGGGGATGTGCGGCTGGTGGTGCGTGGGCCGCAGCTGCGAGGCCGTGCTGGTGCCCATCGAGCCGCCGCAGGAGCAGGACAACAACAAGCAGAGCCTCCGCCATGGGAGCGGTGGCGGCGACGGCGCCTCGAGGGCATCGGCGGCTCATCAGCGGCGGCGGCCGTTGTCGTACTACGACGACCGTGACCACGCCGACTACAAGCCGATCACCTGGAGATGCCAGTGTGTGGGGGCTTTCTGATGATGGCTACTTTGATGGGCAGGCACGCAGGCATTCGTTGATCGGATTCAGATTTCAGATGAGCGTCTTCTGACGACGATCCTTCTTCTGCCTTTTTGCTTGCTTGTATGCACTGTCCTCTTCGCTTCTCTTATAATTCGTTTTTTTCAGCTTGTTTTTTCAACTGAAACAATATTTTTCTCTCACAACAAATCAACCGGAACAGTGTTTCGTCTTATTTTTTCAGCGAAGCGAACGGGCCTGAGTTAGGACTTAGGAGTAGCATATATAGGTGAGCTATCTCTAAGACTATATATCGTCCTTCACTTCTTCCTGACAATCGATAATGTGTGCGCGTTTCGTTGGACTACTGTCTGCATACTACTTGTGTTCACTGCTAGAAACTAAAATATTTCTCTGTCGGTATGGGACCAACCGACAGAACCAGCAATGTGAGCAGACCAATTTGAAGTTGGTTATGGTGATGGCACTGGCAGCCTCATAGAGGCGACCTCCCAAGGTACTAGATACTAATAAAGTAGTGTGTATGAATGCAGAAGCAAATTACAAACTAACCATCACACTGAAATGACAGCAAGTATTATTACTTGAATATAGTTGTATATGGATATATATGAATGACCTTAAAAAATGTGACTTCAAGACATCTCAAGTTGCATTGTAGTACTGCATTACTTAGTGGATTTTTCAAACCTGATCCCATGGTACAAAAATAGATATGTTCAATTCTGTAATTTTTTAACATTAAATAAATGCCAAATGTCAGTTCATGTTAAGAATCTATATATATGCTGCTTAAACCAATTTGTGTAGAAGCACTGAAGTGATTAGAAGTAAGACTTCACATTGATCTGGTTACTAGGCTTAGGTTTCAGGTGTACATCTTAATATTGTTACTAATATAAATGGATTAATCCATATTTAGATTTGTTATGGTCTTGCTGTATAGAACTACAGAAGGAAAATCAAATGAACAATCCTGCCTTATGTATATAAAATTTCATTCATTTTTATTATTGTTTTTTGCATTGTGTATTGCCTGTATCTCTTATGGACTGTCACTGTTGACAAAATCAGGAATGTTATCTTGGAAGTCAGAATCCTTGGCACGAACCTTTGTTATCTCTAGAGCTGCAGTTGCTGCTGATGTATTGCTCAAGATATGATTCTACTCTAAAATTCAGGTATAGTGAACATTTACTAGCTATTGCAAGTTTGGTGCTCCAGTATGTGTGCATAGTGCCTTAGTTCCTAGGAAAAAAGAATAATATGGTGATGTCAACGATTTTTGTGAATAGATACTCACCTGCTATTATTAATTATTTCTTATAATAGATACAGAATTATTTTTTTTCCTAGACTGAAGGGTCTACATAGAAATTCAGTGGGCAGCTTGTGTTCTCATTTTTTTTTATATACATAAAGGGAAACTGTTCTTTATACTTCTCTAGGTTTTGTTCAACAAGGATGAAACCTTGCTGATGCAAGTCTTCTTTATACTTCTGCAGTTTTTGTTCAAACAAAGATGAACCTTGCAAAGACGCGCTGTGCAAGATATAGGCCAAATCAGTGGCGTGAAGATTCAATATGTTTTTTATAAATTAGAGTAGATTATTACCGTTTTGAGGCAAAGTTGGTTTGTGCCAATTTACTTATGATATTTCTAACTATTGGTGTCATTTTTGAACTTGATAATTTATCAACATCGATTGATTGTTTTACACTTGTCATTAGATGAATCCAGCCATGCGTGCCTTGTGTAATATGATCTCTTCATTGAATTTGTGCAATATAAATGGTTCAAGTTTAATTCTACATTATTATGTGGATTTCAATTTAAATGAACTCATAGAAATGTAAAGCCTTTTTCTGTCGGTTTATTTACATTTTTATGTCGGATGACATGGGGTTCTAGACATGGTGGCTCGAATTTTTTTTGTCGGTGGCACGACATTTTTCGTTAACGTTAGCAACGACAGGGAAAATGGCATACCAACAGGGAAATTGAGCGACCGACAGAGAAATTGTATTTCCCTGTCGCTTTATTTCTGTCGGTGTTTTCTTGTCGGTATACCGATAGGAAAATTAATTTCCTAATTTTTCTGTCGGTATTTTCCATTTCACTATCGATTTTATATCAACAGGGAAATCTTGGTTTCTAGTAGTGATTATTGATGAGTTTAGGCCGCGTTTTGAATCTTTTAGGACTTAAAATTAGCCCGAGGCTTTGGACGCTGAATAGCAGGGGCTAAACACACATATATAAGCCCGAGCCTATTCGTTTTGACTTATACGATCGTGGATTATAAGCTGGAATAGTATTTTTCTCTCACACCAAACCAGCCCACGGTACTTCTAGCTTATAACCCACGATCGTTTCAGCCGAAAAGAACAGGCTGTACTCGTACACAGTTATAGCCCACCTCGGATAAATTGGGCCTGTTCGCTGGTTGATGCTGGTGCTGGTTTGAGCTGGCTGGTGCTGGTTTTTTGTGAGAGAAAAACACTGTTGACTGGCTGGTTTGGGCTAACTGAAACCAACAAGCGAACAGACTCGTTGATCCATACTTCCTACCATTAGATTATTTTAATTTAAGTGTCACGTGTAAAGTTGATTATGTAAATAAATGTTGGGAACTGCTCCTGTGCTTCTCTTTCTAAAAACGACGCACGTCTCAAAGCAGTCAATTCAAACAAATTATTTTATTATTATTTTCGCAACTGGGTCCCACATGGGCCCAGCCCGAGCCCAACCCTGATCCACAGGGAAGTCACGTGTGTTCAGGTCTCTGTCCGTTCCTTCTCACGAAGTCATCTCTCCTCAGGTCCCCAGCAGCGGCGGGCGGCGGACGAATCCAACTACGGTACCTCCTTCCCAGATCCCATTTGGGATTTTTTTATTTTAAATCATTTTTATTCAATATTTTAATAATAATCGCTCCTAAATTTTCTTTGCGGATTTAACCCTTTTGGTCGTGCCAGCAGCGCAAATAATGTTGTCGCGCCACATGCAATGGCGCGGCAACATCCGCCACGTTAGATGGCATTTCCAACGTGGAAAACGCTGTCACGCCACTCCCGCTGACGTGATAATATTGTTCTGTCGCGTCACCGGGAGTGGCATGACAAGACCAAATCTTTAAAAAATCATAACTCTTTGATACGACGTAGGATGAAGATGAAATTTATATAAAAATTGTAGCTCTCGATGAGATTTACAACTTTGTAGTTTTGAGTTTTTTCATTTGAGGATGTTAAGATGCTCAAAAAAATAATATAAAATTTTAGCACTATAATAATCGCGTACCAGCGCTTGTCGTATTAGAAAAATAATATTATTTATATATGTTGTCCAATGAAGATATTTTTTACATAAAGTTGTAGCTCTCAATGAGATCTACAACTTTGTAGTTTTGACTTTTAACATTTGGAGTCCTTAATATGCTCAAAAAAATAATTTAAAATTTTAGGAATATAATAACCGTGTATTAGTACTTGTCGCATTAGAAAAATAATATCGTTTCTTTATGTTGTCAAATGAAGATACTTTTTATATCAAAAGTTGTAGCTCTTAATGAGATCTACAACTTTGTAGTTTTGAGTTTTAATATTTAGAGTCGTTAAGATGCTCAAAAAATAAATATAAATTTTAGTAGCATAATAATTACGTAGTAGCGCTTGTCGCGTATGAAAAATAATATCGTTTTTGTATCGTGTCAAATGAAGATACTTTTTATATCAAAATTTGAGCTTCAAATAAGATCTACAACTTTTATTTAAAAAGTAATTTTATGTGACATCAACTAAGAAATATACGATTTTTCTAAAAAGATATGTTTTGATACACTATTAATATGCTGCTAAAACTTTATATTAGTTATTAGAGTATGTTAACGACCTCAAATATGAAAACTCAAAACTATAAACTTGTAGATCTCACTAAGGGCTACAATTTTGATATAAAATGTATCTTCATTTGACACCATACAAAAAAGATATTATTTTTTAAATACGGCAAGTGCTGGTATGCGATTATTATGGTGTTGAAATTTTATATTATTTTTGGAGCATTTTAACATCCTCAAACGAAAAAACCTCAAAACTAGAAAGTTGTAGATCTCGTCGAGATCTACAATTTTCATATAAAAATCATCTTCATTCAACACTATGTTGAAGAGTTATGATTTTTTGAAAATTTAGTCATGTCACGCCACTCCCGGTGGCGCGACAAGACAATACTGCCACGCCACCGAAAGTGACGCGACAAGCTTTTCCACGCCGGAAACACTATCCAACATGGTAGATGTTGCCACGCCACATGCGTTGGCGCGACAGCGTTGTTTGATCGCGTCAGCGATAGCGCACGAAAAAAGGTCCGATCTGAAAAAAAATTTTTTAGCGGTTATTATTAAAATATTGATTAAAAATGATTAAAAATAAAATTCTCCTCCCATTTGCTGGCAGCCGGCAAGGAGGTTCGGTGGGTCGTCGCCGTGGACGAAGAAGAAGCCCCCGCGAGCTGCCGGGCCACCGGCCGGGAGGCGCCTGTTCGCCGTCGACTTTGCAGAAGGACATCCAGAAGGCCCTTTTGAGGAATATAAAGATTTCATGTCCTGTTGTCTCGTCTCACCCATCACCCACTTGCAGAAATGGGCACTCGCAGTCGCAGAAGTATTCTGTCGTAGTAACATGAGATCGGAGGAGGGGGAAGGAACTGCGGCACTAGGCTCGGTCCGTCGGTCGCCGCTGCACGGGAATGAAAGAGGGAGCAGACGACAGCGGACGCAAGTTGAACGGCGGCGTGAGAAGGAACGGACGGAGACCTGAACACACGTGACTTCCCCTCTGGATCAGGGCTGGGCTTGGGCTGGACTTGGATGGGCTGAGCCCATGTGGGGACACAGTTGCCAAAATAATAAAAAATAATAATTTCTTTAAATTGTTGCTTTGAGATGCGTGCAGTTTTTAGAAAAAAGAGTACAACGTCCGGCGTTTTCCAGACGCGGATAACAATTGACTACGACGCATGCGTGTCCTCCTCCACTCATCTCTTCACGGCCTTATCCGCTCGTCGCACCATCCGCTCATTCCCACACCACCTCGCTCCCTCCCACGACGCGCACCTACTCACGACGCAAGGGTCCATCGCGCCGCGCACTCCATCCAACGTCGTTGCTCCCCATCCGCTTGCTCGCACCCCGTGGCTCGTGCGCCTCTTGCCCCTCTCGTCATGCGTGCCGCCGGCTCCCTCCCTGGCTAGCGCGGTGGTGCCCTCACCCACCCCGACGTCCTCCTCCGCCACCGCGGCATCCTCCTCCTCCCCAACCCTGGCGGCTCCTTCCCCCACCCCGACGTCCTCCTCACTCACTCCAGCGACGCCCCCCCCCACACCGGCGTCCTCCCCCATCGGGACAGAGTACATTCAAACGAACAAATGCAAGGTAAAGCGAGTGATGAAGAGCATAGTGTGGCTTGGGTTAAGGCCAGGCTCAGCATTGAGGCTAAGCATTCGCCGAGGATTGGCAAGGTGGTGGCCAACGGGCGAAGCAACATGTAGAGCGTTGCGGGCAGGTGTCATGAATGCCCATGCTAGGGCAGGGCCAGGGCCCCATGCCACGTGATCGTTGAGAGTCGCCGACAAGTCGACAGGGAGCAAAGCAAATAGAGTGAGGACCAAGGAGGAAGAAGATAGCGTGAAGGGCATGATACAGGTTGTTCGATTGTTGATTTCAGCCCGGGTTTATCAGCCAGCCAACAGTATTTTTCTCTCACAACAAACGAGCACCAACCGGACTTATCAGCTCAGAAACCAACCAGCGAACAGGCTCATAGACATTTCATACTCTACTTTCTCTCTCCTGATGTTGGATAAATAATTATCTCAATGATGTCCGCGATAAAGGTACACGCTTTTATATTGGAATGAAATTTTTAGATTAGCCGTGTGTACCAACAAATAAGCTGAAGAACCGTGTCCCTAACCAAAATGTGCATTAGGCCATGTTGGGTTCCAAGAGGACTTCCTAAAATTTCTATCACATCGAATGCTTGATACATACATGAAGTATTAATTATAGACTAATTACGAAACTAATTGCATAACTTGTGATTAATTTGTGAGACGAATCTTTTAAGCCTAATTAGTCCATAATTTGACAACGTGGTGCTACAGTAAACATGTGTTAATGACAGATTAATTAGGCTTAAAAATTCATCTCAGAAATTAGCCTCCATCTATGTAATTGGTTTTGTAATTAATCTATATTTAATGTTCCTTATTAGTATCTAAACATTTGATGTGCCATAAATTTTAGGAGCGACTAAAGAACCACGAACCCTCTTAAACAATATGTGTTGCCCTTGAATTAATCGACTTAAGGCCTGTTTGGTTTTTACGGGCCTCCATAAAATTCTGTCACATCGAATGTTTAGATATATGTATGGAGTATTAAATATAGATTAATTACAAAACTAATTATACAACTTGCGACTAATTTCGTGAGACGAATCTTTTAAGTCTAATTAGTCCATGATTTGACAACGTGGTGCTATAGTAACATATGCTAATGATAGATTAATTAGGCTTAAAAAAATCGTCTCGTAAATTAGTCTTCATCTATATAATTGGTTTTATAATTAATTTATTTTTGATGCTCTTTATTAGTATGTAAATATTTGATGTGACATAAATTTTATAGCGAAACAAACACCCCCTTAGCGAGACCACACCCTACTAGCTCTGGCCACTGCAGGACAAAATGTGGCCTTGTGCGTAGCTGCAGTGAAGTGACAGCGCAGGGTAAAAAGAGATGAGCCTAGCCTGCACTGCAGCTGTCCGTTTCGTTTCATGAGAGGATCCATTCAATCAATCAATCCCTTTATATGCAGATGTCTGCAGGCCGTTCCCGGGCGCAGGCAGATTTGCTTTGCACACTAGCGAGTTGAGGTTGAGCAGAGCTCTCTCATGGTCGCTCTCGCTCCCTCTTCGCCTGCCTCCGCCTGGACCTGCCTACCACACCAGTACACCACACCCACCCTTTCTTCCATTTCTCCGTCCGTCGGATCCGGATGGGCCACCGCCATCTCTTCGTCCTCTCGCTGGGGCTGGCGTTTCTCCTCATCGCCACCGCGCACGCCGGAGGCCATGCTCGAGGCGCCGGTGCCATCACCCAGGTACCCCTTCACTGACTACTGACTACTACTGTTCGCACTCCATGGTTAGGCTTCAAGATCCTAGCGCTGTGACAGCAGGGCATGGACGATGGTGTCCGGAGCATGATGAGGAGCATGGTCGGGTCGAGGCCGCCGAGCTGCGCGGGGAGGTGCTGGTGGTGCGGGGGCCGCCGCTGCGAGGCAGTGCAGGTGCCCATCACGCCGCAGGAGCAGGACAAGAGTCTCCGCCATGGGAGTGGAGGCGGCGGCGAAGGCTGGAGATCAACAAGAGATGGCAGCAGAGGAGCGTCGTCGTCGTCGGCTCAGCAGCAGCACCAGCAGCGGCGGCGGCCGTCGACGTCGTCCTACGACGACCACTCCAACTACAAGCCGCTCAGCTGGAGATGCAAGTGCGGCGGGGGCTAGCTGATATGGCTGCAGCTGAAGCCTGCATGCGTCCATGCATGGATCGATCAGGGCGCGTCTTTCTTATCTTGCAATGTGATGATGATGCATGATCTTGCGTTGTCGATCGATCCAGTTGCTTGCAATGTGGATATAGAAGAAGTAGCTTGCTATGTCTTTGTGGCTCTATCCGATCCATTGCTTGTCTTAGCGACTTGTTAGTGAGTTTAATGAGGAGATGTGCTACTTAACCAATAAACTAGTGTTTTACTCGAGGATACGGATGGATTTGCATTTTGTTATTTTATATTACCATTATTAATCTTGGGAGTTTTGCTAGCTCGGGCTTTCCTTCTCGCTAAGTTAAAGCACGTCATGCAGCTGCATGTACTCACCACTAACATTTATAATACATAATAATAAATATCATTAGATTTATAAAAAAATATTTTTCCACTAAATGTTGGTGTAGAAAATGACCAACAAGTGAATATTTGTACTTTTACCGTACGTTGTGATCGGAGGTGGCCTAGCACTCAATGACACAAGGTTTATACTGGTTCAGACAACGTGCCCTACGTTCAGTTTGAGTCGGTCGGTGACTTTATTGCTGAGCTCAGGTGCTCGAAGTTTGCAGTGAGGTTACAAATGAGATGGAGAAAGATGGGGGACAAGAGATCCGCTCGGACTCTGGTCAGAGGGACCGAAAGCGACGGGAGCCCCGCTATGAGCTAAGTGTTCAAGCGTGTGCTTGAGGTTCAAACCTGAGCGATTCTGTGGTTGTGAACTAATGAACTTGATCGATCTGAATCAACCTGAAATGACTTGAATGTTGGGAGAGAGCGCATCCCCTTTTATAAATGAAGTGGATGGCCTGACAAGTGAGAGGGAGGGAGTATGTGTGTTTCTAAGCCTCGCTACCCACGCCGGCGGGTACATGATAATGATAGGCGCCCACAACACTGTTGACTGTTAGATGCACGTGGGAGGTTGTGTCATCTTGTTTGGGTATGGCAGATGTCGGTACCTGCTATACTGTTGATGGCTAGAGGCATGTGAGAAGTTTTACTATGTTCACTCGGTACGGTAAATGTCGGCGCCCATAACACTGTCGATGCCCAGAGGCATGTGGGGAGCCTTACCTTATGGGAGTTAATGATGCCCACAATACTATAGGAAAAAGATCGGCGCCTACAATCTTGTTTGATCTATGTTGTGCCAGGGATGGTCGCAGGATACTGCCTGGCAGGTGCGCAGGGTATGGTCCCTATATTGCGGTTTTGACTTGTGCGCCATGCCTTACTTTCTTTGGATGTTTCCTGGTCCTTAGCGGTAGGCGTCCCGGTCGGTTAGTCCCTAATCGGCTCGATCGCGCGCCGATCGGAGAAGAGCGATGATGGTGGGCTTGGCGTATCCCCGGTCGGAGAGCGCGGGTCGGAGTTGGAAGCGGTGCTTTTGGCCAAGCCTTCAGATCGGAGAGGCCGTCTGGAGGCGGAGCTGGAGACCGAAGCGAGCGCTCCGGTCGGAGAGGTGGACCGGAGTCAGAAACGGGCATTGTTCCACCTCGGCCTGGCCTTCCGGACGATGGTTGGATTGCCTTTCTGTCCTATCGTTTAGGTACTTGGGCCGGCCCATGAGTTGCGCGTTGTTCGCAATGTTGCCTGTTGGGCCGAGCCTTTATTTGGAAGCCGATCCGAGAGGGACCTCGGGTTTATGAACTCGATAGGAGCCCCCGAGCCCCCGGGTGATTCGGGTAGAATCATCTGGGAGTTTTTTGTCTTGACGGTGGGTGCGCGCGAGAGCGCCCGCGGGTGTAGGCCCTAGGCGATTCGGGTAGAATCGTCTGGGGGTTTTTCGTGTTGCCAGCGGAGGAAGTTTTTTTTTGTCAGCGGGTGCGCGTGAGCGCATCCGCGGGTATAGCCCCCGAGCCCCCGGGTGATTCGAGCAGAATCGTTTGGGAGTTTTGTCAGCGGGCGTGTGTGCGTGTTTTTTAGTCGAGACGAAGTCATCAACCAAGGTGTCATTGCGCAACTGAGGTGTTTAGTATAGGGATCAAACAAGATGGAGCTCGTTGATGCCTGGCGTCGGTGCGCGCCATGGGATCGGGCGAGTCGGAGTCGTGGATCCTAGCGTCGGTGCAGCTTGTGCAGCCGAGGCAGTTAGTATAGGGATCAGACGAGACGGAGCTCGCTGATCCTAGCGTCAGTGCATGACGTGGAATTGGGTGAGTCAGAGTCATGGATCCTGGTATTGGTGCAGCCTGTGTAGCCGAGGCAGTTAGTATAGGGATCAGACGCGACAGAGCTCACTGATCCTAGCGTCGGTGCGCGCCGTGGGATCGGGTGAGTCAGAGTCATGGATCCTTGCGTCGGTGCAGCCTGTGCAGCCGAGGCAGTTAGTATAGGGATCAGACGAGACGGAGCTCGCTGATCCTGGCGTCAGTGCACGCCGTGGGATCGGGTGAGTCGGAGTCATGGATCCTGGCGTCGGTGCAGCCTGTGCAGCCGAGACAGTTAGTATAGGGATCAAACGCGATAGAGCTCACTGATCTTGGCGTCGGTGCGCGCCATGGGCTCGGGCGAGTCGGAGTCGTAGATCCTAGCGTCGGTGTAGCCTATGTAGCCGAGGTAGCTAGTATAGGGATCGGATGAGACGAAGCTCGCTGATCCTGGCGTTGGTGCGCGCCGTGGGATTGGGCGAGTCGGAGTCATGGATCCTGGCGTCGGTGCAGTCTGTGCAGCCGAGGCAGTTAGTATAGGGATCGGACACGACGGAGCTCACTGATCCTGGCGTCGGTGCCCGCCATGGGATCAGGCGAGTCGGAGTCATAGATCCTAGCGTCGGTGCAGCCTGTGTAGCCGAGGCAGTTAGTATAGGGATCGGACGCGATGGAGCTCGCTGATCCAGGCGTCGGTGCGCGCCGTGGGATCGAGTGAGAAAGAGTCATGGATCCTAGCGTCGGTGCAGCCTGTGCAGCTAAGGCAGTTAGTATAGGGATCGAACGCGACGGAGCTCGCTGATCCTGGCGTCGGTGCACGCCGTGGGATCGGCCGAGTTGGAGTCATAGATCCTGGCGTCGGTGCAGCCTGTGCAGCCGAGGCAGTTAGTATAAGGATCGAACTAGACGGAGCTCGCTGATCCTGGCGGTAGTGTGCGCCGTGGGATCGGGCGAGTCGAAGTCGTAGATCCTAGCGTGGGTGCAGCCTGTGCAGCCGAGGCAGTTAGTATAGGGATCAGACGCGACGGAGCTCGTTGATCCTAGCATCGGTACGCGCCGTGGGCTCAGGCGAGTCGGAGTCGTAGATCCTGGCGTCGGTGCAGCCTGTGCAGCCGAGGTAGTTAGTATAGGGATCGAACGAGACGGAGCTCGCTGATTCTGGCATCGGTGCGCACCGTGGGATCGAGCGAGTCAGAGTCGTAGATCCTAGCGTCGGTGCAGCCTGTGCAGCCGAGGCAGTTAGTATAGGGATCGAACGAGACGGGGTCGCTAATCCTGGCGTCGGTGCACGCCGTGGGATCGGGCGAGTCAGAGTCGTAGATCCTGGCGTCGGTGCAGCCAGTGCAGCCGAGGCAGTTAGTATAGGGATCATACGAGATGGAGCTCGTTGATCCTGGCGTCGGTGCACGCTGTGGGATCGGGCGAGTCAGAGTCGTGGATCCTGGCGTCGGTGTGCAACCCAGCAAGCCGAAAGCGATTAGTATAGAGATCGGACAAGACGAGCTCGTTGATCCGGCATTAGTGTGTGCGCCGTGGATCGGGCGAATCGGAGTCATGGATCTGGTGTCGGTTGCAGCCATGACCGAGGCGATTAGTCGATTAGTTTAGAGATTGGGCGAGCCAGAGCTCGCGGATCCTGATGGGGCGAGTTCGGGGTCACAGACCCAGGCGTATTGGGTGTGCAGTCGAAGCGTAGCCGGATGGGGCGAGTTCAGGGTTGTAGACCTAGGCGTTTGGTGTGTAGTCAAAGCGTAGCCGGATGGGGCAAGTTCAGGGTCGCAGACCTAGGTGTTTCTTGAGCCCCCGAGCCCTGTTGGGCTTTTGGTAGGGGTCGGTTTGAGTTATGTGCGTTACCCCATCCTCAGTTTCTCTCAACCGGAGGGGCTGAGTTTGTCCCTTCTCCCGATCGCTCAGGCTCGAGTGACGTGCTCGGTGAGTTCGCTAACGGGTGTGATCAAGCGGAATCTGGGTCTGTCGTTCATGACGGGGTCGGCATAGCCCTCTTGTGACTTTCCACTACTCCTTTACCTACAACCCGGCAGATGCCTAGGTCGTTCCGGAGACCGACCCGGGTGGCTTGATGGCCTTCCCTCGATGGAGATTATGTGGGCTTGGCGAGAGGTTTAGGATCGAATGAGAAGGTTGAGATGACCCTATCTGCTTTGGGGCAGACCGGGCGAGGGCCGCACAGGGCTCATCTGCATTTTCTCCCCTAGCTCTATTTGACGTGGGGCGCCCTCGAGCCCTTCGTGGACTAGCCTTCGAACCTCGGTTGGTCATTGCTCATGTCGGATGAGGCAACTACCGCTTCATGATCCACACGGAGCGTTGTGATGCATTTGGCTGCATTAGCGATGCTTAGTTCCCGAGCCCCCGGACGGTTCGGGGCCCGAATCGTCCGGGGGGCACGGGCGTATGGAATGAATGCGCGTATGGATGTATGAATGAATGTATATAAAGAAATAGCTGGGGTCGGTAGCGTTACCTTGATGACTCGAGTGACGGGGTTTGAAGAGCTCCAATCGGAAATGTCCGACCGGGACCCATGCTCGTTGTTCATGACAGAGTCGACATGGCCTGCATGGGGCATCCCTTTGCTCCTTACTTGTCTCTTGGTGTTTTTCTGAGCCGTTTGATTGACTTAGGAAGCCCGATGGTTTCTCATGGCGGAGATCCCGTCGTTTGGGTTTTTCCAAGTCCCGCCTGGGGAGGCGGAGAGCTACCTATGGTGACGCTTTGGTTTTCGCGCCTAGTGTGCGATAGTGGTGGGCCATACCTAGGCCACGTCCCATCTTACCAGGCGGTGTTCCGTCTGACAAGGCATCGTTCCATCGGTCAGTGTGTGTCCCAGTGGTTGGGGTGTGTCTCATCATTTCCCATCCGCATTGAATGGGGGAAGGGAGAGAGTTTTTCACTCTGATCTTTTGCCCCTCTCCAGCTGTCGCATTTCTTTCTTAAATAGGGGGAGGGAGAGGGCTCTCCGTCATAGTCTTTTGCCTGTTCTCCAACTATTGTCTCTCCTCCTTCTTCCTCCTCACCAAGAGTGCCTATATGCCAAGACGGTTTCTAAGCGAGAGAGAGGGTAAGTGAGGGGGAGGACTTATAAATCCTTTCATGAATCCGGAGCACAATGTCGAGCTGGTGGCTGCCCGGGGTGGTGCTGGCCGTCTTTGCCTGAGAAGGGGCGGCTTCCGTCGAAGGGGGTGTAGTGCTGGATTCATCTACGAGGCCTTCTTCGGGATGGAGCCATATGCGGAGGGGAAGTTGCCTAGGTTTGTGCTGGTGGAGGGTTCCATGCCTACAGCTACCCAGGTTGGCCAGTTCATAAAGTTTGATGAGATCTCTTCCAACCATGGTGGCCATACTTCGGTGGTGGCGTCCCTACCTAGGAGCTGCCTCGATAACATGAGAAGGTCCCGAGCCCCATGCTCTTCTGCTGAGCATCTATCGGTGCGATGCCCTTGAGGTACCCGTTGTGCTCACCAAAGTCGAGGGAGCGGAACCGGGCGGGTCCCTTGAGGTACCCTTTGCACTCGCCAAAGTCAAGCGAGTGGAACCGGGCGGGGCCCCTGTTGCGGTGGTTATGTCCGACGGTGAGTGTCGTTTTCATTTGGCGTCATGCGATGTCGTCAAGTGGCCGCAGTAGTATTTGGAATGGAAGTAGTTTAGAAAATGTAATAGTTGAGTTCATGGGCGATCCCTCATGTGAACAGTTTTTGTATCAATGAATATATCAGTTCTGTTCTTGTGATAGAACCATTATCCGTTCCTTGTTTTTTATCCTGACATAACTTTTGTTTTTATCCTTTTTTCGCACCTGCCCATTAGTTCCGTAGGCTGCAGCTATTAAGAACCTAGGCATGGCCCGCGGGGCTCGGCTACTCATAACCGTAGGTCATGGCGGGGTGCGTTCGGTTAGGAGTAAGAATAGAGATACGTAGGCCAATCAAAGGAACGGAATGTGCTTCCGTCCGGGGATGAAGTTTGTTTACCATGTGATGGTAAAAAAGAGAGGTAGTATTGCACCCTCGTGGAGCCCCCAAGCAACCGGGCCAAAAAGTGTTCGGGTCGGGGTGCTCTTGTAGGAGCAAACGCTAAGTAAACAATGGTAAGACTGAATTTTAGGGGAAGAAAACAACATAGCTGATCCAAGCGTTGGTGAGAATGTCGCCATTGTTGTCCTTTAGTGTCGGATCACCTCAAGCTTCATTGTTCGGATCCTTGCCCGCTTCACCCCCTTTCTTGGTTGCTGCTTCTTTGCCTTTTTCTTCCTTTGGCCCGCCGACCTATCGTAGAAGGCGCTTGAGGAGCTCGCAGTCCTTGTAGAGGTGTTTGATGGGGTAGGCGTGGTTGGTGCATGGGCTCTCCATGAGCTCATGGAAGTGGCCCGGAAGGTCCTGCTGGGGTTGTTTGCTCGTGTGATCAGCCGTGGCGACCGACGCGGAGTTGGCCGGTCGATGGTGATCTTTTCTGTTCTTTTTCCCCCTCTGCGTGGAGGGACCCTCGTCCTGATCCTGGCTCTTGGCCTTGCCTTTGCCTCGGCCTTCGTTGGAGCGCTGCGGGAGCGGCGCTCGCTGGATGCGTTGGTCAAAGGCTCGTGGTCCCGGGCCATCCGGGCTGGGACTTCGGTCGCTGCTGCGAGCGTCTCGGTTCGACCCAAGCTGCTCGTGTACAAGAAGTCGGTGCGGAGCGGTCGTCAAGTCAAGACAAGGCGTAGATGTGGCCTTTTGTGCCGCGCTTGGCGGTTCCATCGGTGAGCGGGTGGAGCGACTTGTCTGCTGCGTCCCCATTCCCTTGGTGAGGAGTTAGGCCATGAGTCAGTGTCGCGATACGGAGCTCTCCGCCTATTGAACGGCGGCGGTCTCCACTAGTGCCCGGAGGTTTCGGTGGATCACCTGTTCCTGAGGGTCGTTCGGCTCGGGAAGGCCGCGTAGAAGTATTGCCGCAGCGGCGATGTTCTGATTGGCCTGAGTGAACTATGGGGGATCATTCCCCCAGTCCATGGTGTTGCGGTGGTCCCGACGGGTGCGACCCCGGGCGCCGCTCGCCGGTTTATGCGCATGGGGCACAGTGCGGTGCGCTGAGCGCGCTGGCGCAGTCGGTGGCTGGTGTAGCCACTATTGTCGCAGTTTCTCGCCATGCTCCCTTGAGGGCGCAGGGGTCTCTGCATGAGGGTCCGAATGGGTGTAAGTCTGCAAGGACTCCGCTACCACCGATGGCTGTCCCGGAGCGTCCGCCATAGCGCACTCCCAGGATGGACGGTGGCTAGGCGCCACGTCGCCAATGCTGGAGCCGTCACTCTCAACGTCGTCATCCATGAGGTCGAGGAAACAGGTTGGAGCATAGCTCGCCATCCCCATGAGTTCGGATGTGAGAGGGGGCGGCACCGGCATCCTTCGGAGCCCCTGGGCGTACGCGTCCGCGGGAGATGCGAGGCCGTAGGGGAACAGGTTGTATGGCGGTCGCGGCGGGGACAGCGGGGTCTCTCCGGATAATCAGCGGAAGATAGAGAATAGTAAGTAAATAACAACATGTACATTACTTACAGCAGGGTTGGAGCAGAGAGTTTGCTCAGAATAAAGTGCAGATGCCTTGTCGTTGAAGTGGTCATGCGTCCCGGAGCCAATGGAGGGTGCCCCTCCGACAGGTGCTGGAACGAGTGCCTCCTCGCGGAGGTGTAGTACGTCGAGCCGGTCGGCGATGAAGTCCAGGCTTCCGCGGAGGAAGGCCTGTTATGGCTCAAAAACGGGTGGAACCCACATCCCAGCAGGTGGGAGTGCGGGAAACTCCAGTGAGCCGAAGCGAATCGTATCGCCTGAGCCCGCCATGGCGAAGGTGGCGGAAAAGTGGGCCATCCGATGACCAAAAAGTGTGAACGTACAACGTCTTCCCCACGGACGGCGCCAACTGTCGGTGCAGAAAGTGACCAACAAGTGAATATTTGTAGTTTTGTCGTACGTTGTGATCGGAGGTGGCCTAGCACTCAATGACACCGGGTTCATACTGGTTCAGGCAACGTGCCCTACGTCCAGTTTGAGTCGGTCAGTGACTTTATTCCTGAGCCCAGGTGCTCGAAGTTTACAGTGGGGTTACAAACAAGAAGGAGAAAGATGGGGGGTCCAAGAGGTCCGGTCGGACTCTAGTCAGAGGGACCGAAAGCGACAGGAGCCCCGCTATGAGCTAAGTGTTCAAGTGTGTACTTGAGGTTCGAACCTAGCGGTTTTGTGGTTGTGAACTAGTGACCTTGATCGATCTGAATCAACCTGGAATGACTTGAATGTTGGGAGAGAGCGCATCCCCTTTTATAGATGAAGGGATGATCTTACAAGTGAGAGAGAGGGAGTATGTGTGTTTCTAAGCCTCGCTACCCACGCCGGCGGGTACAGGATGATGGTAGGCGCCCACAACATAGTTGAGTGTCAGATGCACGTGGGAGGTTGCGTCGTCTTGTTCGGGTATGGTAGATGTCGGTACCTACTATACTGTTGATGGCTAGAGGCATGTGAGGAGTTTTACCATGTTCACTCGGTACGGTAAATGTCGACGCCCACAACACTGTCGATGCCCAGAGGCATGTGGGGGTGCCTTACCGTATGGGAGTTAATGGCGCCTGTAATACTGTAGGGAAAAGGTCGGCGCCTACAATACTGTTTGGGCTCTGTTGTGCTAGGGATGGTTGCAGGGTACTACCTGGCAGGTGCGCAGGGTATGGTCCCTGTATTGCGGCTTTGACTTGTGCACCCTGCCTTACTTTCTCCGGACGTTACTGGTCCTTACCGGTGGGCGGCCCCCGATCGGTTGGTCCCAATCGGCTCTGATCGCATCGGAGAAGACCAGTGAAGCAGGGGCTTGGCGTATCCCCGGTCGGAGAGCGTGGGTTGGAGTCGGAAGCGGTGCTTTTGGCCAGGCCTTCCGGTCGGAGAGGCCGTCCGGAGGCGGGCTGGAGACCAAAGCGAGCGCTCTGGTCGAAGAGGTGGGCCGGAGTCGGAAACGGGCGCTGTTCCACCTCGGCCTGTCCTTCCGGTCGGTGGTTGGATTGCCTTTCTATCCTGTCGTTTAGGTACTTGGGCCGGCCCATGAGTTTGCGTTGTTATTAACGTTGCCTGCTGGGCCGAGCCTTTGTTCGGAAGCCGGTCCGCGAGTGACCCGGGTTTATGAACCCGACACTAAACCTATTGAGAGACAAAAATCTTTATGAACTTATTAACTTACTTGTTCGGTCTCATAAAAAGTGCAATTCGCACTTTTCTAGAAGTCAAACATCAGTAACTTTGATCAAATATATATAAGAAAATATTATTATTTATGATATATAATTAGTATCATTAGATGAATCGCTAGATATATTTTCCTAATAAACTTATTCGGATATACAAATATTGCTAATACTTTTTATATAAATCTAATTAAACTGAAGGAAGTTTACCCCAAATCCTATAGCGACACTACTTTTAGGATGAAAGGAGTACGTAAGAAAAATTGACTTATTCCACGTCTGCATTCCATCCTTTTGTAACGGGGAGAGTATATATTGCTAAAAAAGGAGTCATAGGCTTTTAACTTACTTAAAACTTGCGCTATCCCTCAAATAGAGTATGGCCATGTTTGCATCAGCTAAACTTTTTATAAACTATACAATGAGGTGAGATGTGTGTTTATTTTGGGATGAAGGAGGGTGTAACGTACTACCTCCGTCCAAAAAAAAAATTAAGTTCTAAAACAGTATCGTGTTTTAGTCTATCGAGTTTGACCAATTATGAATAAAAAATTATAAATATTCATAGTATCAAATAAATATCATTAGATTAATTACGAAATGTATTGTTATAATAAGTTATTTTTAAGCCATAAACGTGGATACAATTCACTAAGCACTTAGTTAAACATGAATCACTCTTTATGGCACGCACCCCCATAGTTGCGTCGCGGTAGTACGTCTTAAAAGGGTTTTGAATGAATAAATAAGAATTAAAAGGGTTATTTAACTCGGTGTCATACTGTTTAGTGTCGGGCGGGAGACCAGATTCGGATCCTGGGGGAGACTAGAGAGATGGACATGCAACGAGACCAGATCTAACCTAATGAAGGATCGGAGATTAGAGAGAGATGAATCAACCCCAAGAGCAGGAGTACGACATGCAACGTCGTGCATGTTAGGTCCTGTTTAGTTTCCAAAAAATTTTACCCTAAAATGTCACATCGAATTTTATGACATATGCATAGAGTACTAAATGTAGATAAAAAAAACTAATTGCATAGTTGAGTGAGAAATCGCGAGACGAAACTTTCAAACCTAATTAGTCCATAATTAGACACTAATTATCAAATATAAACGAAAGTGCTACCATAGCTAAATCCAAAAAATTTCGCAAACTAAACACGCCCTTAATTTATTATTAACTCCAGAGCAATGCGAAGCATGCCTTCCTTCGTCGTCTTCCTGCTGCGAGGTTGCAGCAAAAGGCCAAAACGTACTCGGACGACGACGACGAGAGCTGGACTGGACTGGAGAGCTCACTCACAGCCCCACAGTGCAAAAGGATGCAGCAACCGGGAAGCCGGATGAGCTACTGGCCTACTGCATGCTGCTACTGTACTAGGGAATTGCACCACCACCTCTCCAATCTCCATGCAATAGCATACTACTAGCTGCACGGCTGCATACCTGTACCTGCACCTTGGTGCACCAGGCGGAGAGAGACGAGCTGAAGCCTGCACAAATTATTTATGATATCAAAATAAATATCACTAGATTAATTACAAAATATATTTTCATAATAATTATTTTGGAGCAGTAGATATGAATAGTTTTTACTAAAAATTTAATCAAATGTGAACTATTTTTACTGGCACGTAACCTATAATTATATTATTTTTTATGGATAAACGAAGTACCCGTAGAGTATAGGGTAAAGAAAAAAGAAAAATACTATATCCCTGCTTCTGGAGCCATGCACCGCGTTCCTACTACTCGTACGCTGCTGCACCTGCACTCAACGTCTGACGAAACTTGAAATGTGCTCGATCGCCTGCATGACTGGGTCTGGGTGCAGCCTGCAGTGCCATTGCAAATTGCAATACCCTCTGAAGTCTGAAGTCCCGAAGCCAGTGGCGGAGGAGCTGAGAGAGAGACGGCGGCAGAGAAGACACACACCGATAGAGAACATATTTAGAACCACGTCATAATTTGGTAGTAGCCTCGACATTTTTTTTTTCTCTAGAACTAAAGGTTTATTTAGTTCCGGTTGGTAATTTCAACCGGAACTAAAGGTTCATACCCAACGGTCGTCCGCGGGACAGGGATCTTTAGTCCCGACTGGTATTACCAGCTCTAGTCCCGGTTGGTAATACCAACCGGGACTAAAGCTTTTAGTCCCGGTTTGGGTGATGCTCCGGGATTAAAGATTAATCTTTAGTCCCGGTTTAACCCTCTAACCGGGACTAATTATCCCAGCCTATAGATCAACTCATTTCTTCCTTTCCGAGCCCGAGCCATTCCATTCAAACTCACTGCCTCTGTTCTTCAGTTTGCTGTTGTTCTTGTTCTCTCCCCCTCCATTGGTGTTGCTCTTCGATTTTGGAGGTAACAAACTTAATCCTCTTATGTTTTATCAGTAGCTTATCTCATTTTGCGATGTAGATGCATGTGTAACTTTATATGTTGGACTTTATTATGATTTTATGTTATTTTTAGCTCAAAATCACATGATGATTTGCATATATGTTTGGATAAACAAAAGTTAAAATAGTTCATCAAAATCACATGATAGTTTAGTATTGCTAGTATATGTAGTACATTTTATGGTTTAGTTAGATAAATAAATATTTTTATTTTTTTAATATATTACCTTAGAAATGAGAAATTTACAATAGTTTGCAAAAATAAGTATAGAAAGTAACTTAATATGGTGGATTTGATTATGATTTCTATGTCATTTTTAGCTCAAAAATCACATGATGATTTACAATAGTAAAATCACTTGATAGTTTGATATTTTATTATTATACATAGTATATATTTCATGGTTTAGTTAGATAAATAAATAATTTTAGTTTTGTTTAAATATATTATTTTAGAAAATGTGAAATTTACACTAGTTTGCAAAAATAAGTATAGAAAGTAGATGACAACTGGTACCGGATCCTCGGCCTCTCGTTCGGTTGCGAAACGACTGAGGCCAGAACTCCCTCTCATTATCTGCGGCAAGTGTAAGCAGAAAATTGTGATGGAGTACCGAGTCAAAGAGACAGGGACCCAACAAGGGTCGTGTTTTCTACAAGTGCCCGGATCGCGATGTGAGTTTCTTACGCATTTGATTATTATGGCTAATTGACCTGCTTTTCTTGAATATTTTTGACTAAATATTTTTTTACTTTAATTTCAGTGGGAGGGCAATGGATGTGACGGTTGGTACTGGGAGGAAGATTATGCTACATACGTGCAGAATTTGGGTGCGCTTGAGGTAGCGGCTGCTGATGATGAGGCACTGAGCCAGTAGGAGAAGCTTATTGATATTCAACAGACGAATGATTTGTCTATTTTAGTTGCGTACGGTCACGAAATAATTATGTTACTGAAGTGCATTGTAATTTTAGTTTGTTTAGTGATAGTTGGGATTGCTTACGTTGTAGCCAGGCTTAGTTAATTAATCAACCGTGTGTGTGTCATCTATGTTGTGTAATAAAATACTTAATTATGTTCAAGGTTTTCATAATTTATCGTATAATGCAGATTATGTCATGCCATTGGATGTACAATGCCGATTGCCGCTCCCAAGACTTTATTGAGGGCGTGCACTATTTCTTAGGTGTGGCCGAGGCAAATAAGCAGGATGGTTTCATGTGCTGTCCCTGTGTCCCATGTAAGAATTTAAAGAAATATTCAAACTCAATGAGTTTTCATTCACATTTGCTTAAGTCAGGTTTCATGTCAAACTATATATGTTGGACTAAGCATGGAGAAAGCAGGGTCATGATGGAAGAAGGTGAAGGAGAAGATTTAGACATTGATGACATTATTGGTCAGTATGGTGCCTTTGATGATACTACAATAGGGGGAGATGAAGAAGAGGTAGCGGCAGAAGATGATCTCGGTGATGCTCTTGGCGATGCCATTCGTGATGCACAACAAGAATGCGAAAGTGAAAAAGAGAAAGTTAAGTTCGAGCGCATGCTTGAGGATCATAGGAAGTTGCTATACCCGACGGCCGAAGAGGGGCAAAAAAAGCTGGGTACAACACTGGAATTGCTACAGTGGAAGGCAAAGAATGGTGTATCCGACAAGGCATTTGGGAATTTATTGAACCTCATAAAGAAGATGCTTCCGAAGCCAAATGAATTGTCCACCACTACGTACGAAGCAAAAAAGGTTGTCTGCCTTTTGGGATTAAAAATCCAGAAGATACATGCATGTCCTAATGACTGCATCCTCTACCATGGCAATGAATACGAGAATTTGGATGAATGTCCAATATATAAAGCATCGCGGTATAAGATCAGGCATGATGATCCTGGTGACGTCGAGGGTGAACAACGTCCTAGAAAGAAAATCCCTGCCAAGGTTATGTGGTATGCTCCTATAATACCACGCTTAAACCGTTTGTTTAGAAATAAAGACCATGCAAAGTTGTTGCGGTGGCATAAAGAAGACCGTAAGGTAGACAATATGCTGAAACACCCAGCTGATGGGTCCCACTAGAGAGCGATAGACAGGGAATTTCCAGAGTTTGCAAATGAGGCTAGAAACTTAAGATTCGCCTTAAGTACAGATGGTATGAATCCTTTTGGGGAGCAGAGCACTAGTCATAGCACTTGGCCAGTTACTCTATGTATCTACAACCTTCCTCTATGGTTATGCATGAAGCGGAAGTTCATTATGATGTCGATCCTCATCCAAGGTCCGAGGCAACCTGACAACGACATTGATGTCTATCTGAAGCCATTATTGAAGAACTTCTAGTTTTATGGAACAAACCAGATGTACGTGTCTGGGATGAGTACAAACAAGAACACTTTGACCTACGAGCAATGTTGTTCGTAACAATCAATGATTGGTCTGCTTTAAGTAATCTTTCAGGTCAGACAAACAAAGGATATAATACATGCACATATTGTTTTGATGACCTTGACAGTATATATTTGAAAAGATGTCGAAAGGTCGTATACCTTGGCCATTGTTGATTCCTTCCTTTGAATCACCAAGAAAGAAAGAAAGGGAAGCATTTTAAAGGTAAGCCAGACCACCGGAAGAAGCCTCATAACCGAGCCGGGGAAGATGTACTTGCAATGGTCAAGGATGTGAAAGTAGTATTTGGAACGGGACAAGGCAGCGAATCTGTTCCCAAAGATGCTAAGGGACACGCACCCATGTGGAAGAAGAAGTCCATCTTTTGGGAGCTACCCTATTGGCAAGTCCTAGAGGTCCGCAACACAATCGACGTGATGCACCTGACAAATAATCTTTGTGTGAACATGTTAGGATTCATGGGTGTGTACGGGAAGCCAAAGGATTCACTTGAAGCACGCTAGGACTTGCAGGGCATGAAAGAACGAGACAACATTCATCCAGAGAAGGCAGATGATGGACGTCATTACTTAAGTCCTGCTAGCTACACGCTTAGCAAAGAAAAGAGGGATAGCATGTTCGAATGTCTAAGCAGCATCAAGGTCCCATCGGGATTCTCCTCCAATATAAAGGGTATAATAAATGTGCCAGAGAAGAAATTCCTAAACTTAAAGTCTCACGACTGCCACGTGCTTATGACGCAATTGCTTCCAGTTGCTTTAAGAGGAATTCTACCTCCACATGTACGTCTAGCCACCGTGAAGCTATGTGCATTCCTCAATGCAATTTTTCAGAAGGCAATCAATCCAGTGGAATTAGCTACTCTACAGAATAATGTGGTTCAATGTCTTGTCAGCTTTGAGTTGGTGTTCCCTCCATCCTTCTTTAATATCATGACACACCTCCTAGTTCATTTGGTCTCCAACGCCTCCACGCTGGTCTCCAACACCGGCCTCGTCGCCTCCACGCCGGTCTCCAACACCGGCCCCACCCCCTCCATAGCGACGCACTACAGAGACGTCTAAGGTCCCGGCGGCAAAGAAGACCTTGAAAAAAAGAGTTATTTCTCAAGAAATACTTCCTGAAAAGACTGATGGGCAAATAGTAGCTGAAGAAGACAAAAAAGTGAAAGATTTTTTATAGATATCAAAAAGCAGAGACAAGCGAAGCTTAAGAAGAAGCCGTACTTGTACATACCACGAGATGTGCTGAGGCAGAAAGTCAAAGATCACAAGAAAAAGACGCTTGAACTTCGTAAGCCTCCGCCACTATCAGACTATGACCGCTCCCTCGTGAAGTCACATGGTGCAGATAAGAGAAGGAAAAGAGCATCAGAGAAGGATGTCCCACAGCTCGAACAACAGAAGCAACCAATGCAAAATCTTGTTGTTGCTAATGAATATGGTTCCAACATAAAAGTCTATCGACCAGACAACTCTGGAGAAGTGTCGGTTCAAGACCTTAATGCTTTTTTTGAATATACTGGTTTAACCTTGGATCAATTGACGAGCAAAGCTCTAATCCAGAACCTGGAAGTTGATACCTGGAAGACTTATAAATTTGGTAAAAGTCTGTACAACCCTGCGGCTCTGAATGAATTGGGTACGCAAATGTACTTGCTCAACAAGTGGTACATGCAGGCGTATGGCAGGGGTGAGGAGTGGATCTTTGTCAGATTTAGAGACTATCATTACTTCCGTGGCGATGACATCTTACATATTAGTTTCGAATAATTGCATCAACTATACCACATGGACGCTCTGGACAAATCAATCATTAGCTCCTTTTGTTTGTAAGTGATTCTTACTTTTATTTAATAAACTCACTTCCATGCGTACGTGTATATAATTATCCTCACATGTAACTTATATTTATATACATATTCCATATGTCAGAGCTCCAAAGAATACAAGACACCAGTGTTGGCTTCATTGATCCTTATATCGTATTCAAAACCGGTATTATTGCCGAGGAGCAGTGGGTATCTGAAGCACAGAAGAATATCATGAGGTTCTTCGTGAAGCAGCACGACAAGACAACAATACTTTTCCCGTACAGCTTTGAGTAAGTGTTAATAATAATGTAGTCTACACATTTTATGTAATATCAATACAACTTATATGCATGTACGTGTGTGTATAAACCAATGCAGGTTTCACTGGATACTCATTGTCATTGAGTTAAACTCAAGTCGGTTAGTAATCTTGGACTCGTTGAGAAAAGAGCGGGCACTATACCAAGATATGATAGACATTATCCAGGGGTAATTTCGATCTCTCGCGCACAACTATTATTGAATAGACTTTGCCATAATTTATTAACGATCGTACATTATTGGTCGCACAGGGTTTGGAAAGAGTTTATTCGGCAACACCGCAAAGATTGCAGGACACAACTTAATGTAGTTGAAATACCAGTAAGTTGTACTAGATATACTTCCCCACGTGTTTAATTACTATATCGTACTTCAATTTACGTGTGAGATGATGAGAATAATCTTCTTCTCGTACAGTGGTGTTTGCGGCAGGAACCAGGTAATAACTTGTGTGGATACTACGTTTGTGAATTTATCACAGCGCATATAAGAAGAACTCCTAAAGATGTCCTCAGAGTACGTATATATCAATTTTTATTTATTTTTAAATGAATATATATATATATATATGTATTAATACTTTTCCTTTTATTTCAAATGCAAGACTAAATGGTTGAAACAAAGGGTCATGCAAAAAGACCATCTGAAAGCAATTCAAGAGTCAATAGCAGGATTTCTTCTAGAAAAAGTGTTAAATCCCAACGCGAGTTCTACTTTGATCTTAAGGAATAAATGATGTAAATTAAATGTTTATTGATATCGTTATTTTCGAGAACAAGATTATGAAAGTGTTGTATATATACATATATATCTATAATATATATAGTTTTATACTTTATTCGAATATAATAATGCTCGAGATGAGAATTAGATGTAATTATATGCGTGCGTGTATTTATATTAGCAGCGTAGAATACGTACATAAAAACATATTATATATTAAACAAATATGTGTAACTGAACTGAAAACAAATTAAACAAAAAAAAAGAAAAAAGAAAAGGAACATTTAGTCCCGGTTGAAGTTACCAACCAGGTCTAAAGGGTGCGGCCACGTTTGCTCGGATGGAGGGTCTTTAGTTTCGGTTGGTAAGATCAACCGAGACTAAAGGTAGCTCTTTAGTCCCGGCTCGATGATCCGAAACTGAAGGTTACACCTTTAATCCTAGGATCGCTGTCCCAACGCAGTAACCAGGACTAAAGATCATTACCGTCGGAAACAACAAGGCCATCATGTAGCAGTAACAGGGGTAAGATGGATCCGCCCGTTAGAATTGGCGAGCAAACACGGAGCAGCTCAACCTGGACGGAGCCACGTGTTGGCGTACAGTATCTACCACAGTGCAGTAGCTGGCTAGCAGAGTAGCAGCACAGTGCGGCATCGTACGTCCTGCCGTGCCGCTGCCAGCCTGCGCCCTGCTGTCGACCGGTCTAATCCTATCAACGCAGACAAAGAGAGCACCCTAGCCTAGCCCAGCGCCTAGCTAGGCTTCAGCCCGCGCTGCTTCTGGCTGTGACTGGTCACCTCACTCAACACTCAGCTCAGCTCTCTCAGGTGCCTGCAGTGCACTGCACTATCTCCATGCACGCAGCAGATGCAGTCCATAGCTGCGTCCGTGCCATCTCCATCCCATGCATGCTTGTTTGTTTTGACGTGCGTCGTACTAAACTCGCCAGCCCATCAGCATCTTTACGTACTAGGGCATTGTTTAGCTCACCTTCAAATTCTATGTTTTTTCACTCTCTCTCCATCACATCAATTTTTAGCCGTTTGCATAGAGCATTAAATATAGGTAAAAAAAATAATTAATTGCACAGTTTAGTTGGAAATCACGAGATGAATCTTTTGATCTTAGTTGGTCCACGATTGGACAATATTTACCAAATAAGACGAAAGTGCTACTATTTATCGAGTTGAAATTTTTTGCAATCTAAACAAGGCCTCAAAATTTCAACCCGATAAATAGTAGCACTTTCGTCTTATTTGGTAAATATTGTCCAATCGTGGACCAACTAAGCTCAAAAGATTCATCTCGTGATTTCCAACTAAACTGTGCAATTAGTTATTTTTTTTACCTACATTTAATGCTCCATACAAACGGCTAAAAATTAATGTGATGAAGAGAGAGTAAAAAAACTTGGAATTTTAAGGGCATCTAAACAAGGCCCTACTTTGTCTAGGAAATCGGTGTGTTTAATCCATACGCGCATGGCATGGAGCCATTGGAGGAGCCAATGTGTTCATCGGCGCAGCTACTAGTAACTTCATGACCATGGATTAATTCTATATTATTATACTCCAACGAGTACGAGTATACTCCCGCCTTTGAGAGTTTTGGCCTCTACATGTTCTTCAGTCCAAGATTCCAAATGCCACCTTTGACCTTCACTTATTTTCCCACCAGAAATTAAATTCCCAGATTACAATATCTCATTCATCAGCTCGGGTTTTCCACATTACAATATCTGAATATCTCATTCAGCTCAGGATTTTCACAAAAAAGGTCAACTTCTTGCTCAGACTTGCCCGAAATTCTCTGACTAAAATTACCCGAATATCATTACAGAAAAGATTTGTAGCAACGCCTCCATTTTTTTAAGGTGTGGCTTCATCTAAAAGCGTCCCGTACAAATGGTTCCCTAAACGAGCCGCCTCTTGTAGAGGCTGCTGGTGTTATCAGGCGTCCCTACAAATGGCTCTATTTATAGGGGGCGACTCTGTAGGTGCTGCTGGATCTAAAACCGCCCCCACAAATAGACGCTCGAATAGTAAAAATTAAGTACTGAAATTTGAATTTTTAAATGACATCGGATGGAGTATTGACTAAAATAAAAGTTGTAGATCTCCAAAAGTTATACAATTTTGTAGTTGATAACTTTTTCATTTGAAATTATTTTGTCAAGAAAAACTACGTTTAAATTTCTTAAATTTGAATTTTGAATTTTTCAACACTAGTACAGGAATCTTAACCGAGGCGGGCAAAATGGCTTAACCAAGGCGAACTGCCTCCGTCTAAAGGTCACGGTTAATCCGGCCTTAACAGAGGTTGTTGGTCAACCGCCTCAGTTAATAAATTAACTGAGGCGGGCGCCTTGCAAATGCTCGCCACCGTTAATGAATTAAAAAAACACAAAAAGCCCAGAGCCCATTGGTGAGCCCGTTTCGGAGCCCACTGGATCCGGTCGCACCACCACCGGATCCGCGTCTCTAGAACCAGATCCGTCGCCGAGGGAGCATGGGCGGCCAGATCCGGCCGCTCCACGACCAGATCAGGTGCGTGGGGGAGGAGGGGCGCCGTCGTGGAGGATGAGGGGTGCCGTTTTAGGGGAGGAGGGGCGAGGCCGGGCCGCCGCGCACGCGAGGCTGTGCTGCCAGGCTGCCGTGAGGCTAGGCCACCATGACCGCGAGGCCACGCTGCCGGGCCACTACGCCCACACGCGGATGCGCCTGCGCCCGTGCGAGGCCACGCCGTCGAGCTGCCGCACCGTGAGAAGAGAGGGAGGGAGAGAAAGCAGCACCTGAGGGAGAAGTGAGGGAGGGAGAGACGGCTGAGGGAGG
This sequence comes from Miscanthus lutarioriparius, assembly GCA_904845875.1. Classification (NCBI taxonomy): domain Eukaryota; kingdom Viridiplantae; phylum Streptophyta; class Magnoliopsida; order Poales; family Poaceae; genus Miscanthus; species Miscanthus lutarioriparius. The sequence goes on from CAJGYO010000014.1 coordinate 2,294,882, forward strand.
AAGGGAGAAGTTAGAGAGTGGGAGATGAGAAACCCTAACTCCTGTATATATAAGCCCGATAGGTGGATTAGATACGGGCATTTGCCAGGCCTAGTCTAGATTTTTCGAGGCGAACAATGTGAAGAAACCGCCTCGGTTAATAAGGCGGTTGCGTTAGGGTAATCGCCTCGGTTAATAGGCATTAACGGAGGCGGTTCTCTTACATTGCCCGCCTCGGTTAAGCATTAACCGAGACGGTTGCTGGGTCGGTTGCCCTTCCACGAATAACTGAGGCGGGCATTTTGAAAACGCCTAGTAAAAGATTTTGTGTAGTAGTGCAAACCAAAATAAAAGTCGTAGATCTCAAAAAGTTTACAACTTTGTAGTTGACAATATTTTCATTTAAAATCATTTTATCAAGGAAAACTATGTTTGAATTTCTGACATTTAAAATTTGAATTTTTCAAATGACCTCGAATAGAGAAACAGAAAAAACAAAACTTGTAGATCTTGAAAAGTCATACAACTTTGTAGTTGACAACTTTTTTATTTGAAATCATCTAGCTGAGGATAATTACATCTACATTTCCAACATTTAAAACTCAATTTTTTAAACAACATTGGATGGAGAAACAACAAAAACAAAAGTTGTAGATTTCGAAAAGTTATACAACTTTATAGTTGATCACTTTTCCATTTGAATTCGTATAGAGTCCCAAACACTCATTTCAAGTTTGGTTCAGTATAATATGAGTAGAAAGAATATCTGATATAGATACAAGCGAGTGCTGTGTGGAGTGGTTAGAGGAGGGAACACGATGCTTAGATCGCGGGTTCGAAACTCAGCGGCCACGGAGCGTGCGTCTTCGTGCGAAAAAAGGCGTGACTTGCGGCGGCACGGGTGTGCGACTGTGAGGTGGGGCCTCCCAAGATTAAAAAAATATTTTGCTATTTTTTAACCCATATTTGTGATTTCTGGAAAATAATTTATAGGGGCGGCTGGCCAACCACCCCTACAAAGATTTGAAGGACCCCTAGGTAGGGACGGCTGACCCAACCGCCCCAAAAAAAAAGGCTAGGAACCTCCAGCCGCCTGGCGTAGCGTATGCCACTGCTTACTACAAAATCACATGCCATTGTAAGGCACTGAGTCAAGATGACAAACCACAACCATGATATATACCTAAGTACTGAATGTAGTTAGATGTCCTAATTGTGAACTAATGATAGATCCTGTGTTTTAAGCTCTAATATCTAACAATGGGTAGCCAAAGCCATACTAGCAGCCTGTTCGCTTGGTTGTAAACAATCGTGATTATAAGCTAGAACAGTATTTTTCTTTTACACCAAACCCGGTCACAGTAATAATCCACGATCGTTTCAGCCGAAACGAACATGCTGTAGTTGCTTTTAGGACCCTAATTCAACCGAATGACGTTGCCTGCACAATTTTTGACTACCCTCTATTCGAGTAAATTACCCGAATTCCCCAACACAAATTTTCCATTTATGAACTTTTGGATATACAATATTCTATAAACACCTCACTCTGTCTCTGCAAGGGACTCGTTGCAGGAGTGGGGTTTTCCGACGCACACGTGACAGCGTGAATTGTCAGAAAAACTTTTTAAATCTGTCGTTTAGAGATGGTCAAGGGAAAATTGTGCTAAAAGGCATCTCGATCGTGTGCCACACGCAGATACTCTACGACATTTGCATTTGCGCGCTCCCTTTATTGGAGGTCAAAGAGCCCCGCCCTGTCCGGAAAAGACTATTTGAAGGACTCTGTTTTGTGGTCGCCTACAAGAAAGAGGACGTAATAATTGGGTAAAATTTGGCCTCGCATGACGTTAGGTTACTACTCCCTTCTAGGAAAGTGAGGAAAGGAAGCAATTTTAGTATTATCAAGTCAAAATATCTGTTGTTTGACCAATTATATAAAAAATAATAAATCATTAAATTATTATGGAACATATCTTTATATATATCAATTTAGTTCTATAAATATTGATACTATTTTCTATATACTTGCTTAAGTTTTAGATAGTACATTTGACTAAAAGAAAGAGCTAGAGTTGTATTCTTTTGGGGACAGGCCTAGTAGTATTTATTTATTATTGCAAAAGTTATACAATTAATTTCATTTCATTATGGCAAATAGCCAAATATTAAGGCTTGTCGCCTACATTTCCGTTCATTCAAGCTGTCATAAGAGCAGCTCCAGTGTAGCAACGGGGTGTTTGGTTACATGGACTAATTTTTAGTCCCTGTTACATCGGACGTTCGGATGTTAATTAGGAGGACTAATCATGAGTTAATTATAAAACTAATTATACAGATGGAGACTAATTAGGTCATGATTTGACAATGTGGTGCTACAGTAAATATGCGCTAATGATGGATTAATTAGGCTTAATAGATTCGTCTCGTAAATTAGTCTTTATCTATGTAATTAGTTTTATAATTAACTCATATTTAGTCCTCCTAATTAATATCCGAACGTCCGTTGTGACATGGACTAAAAATTAGTCCGGAAACCAAACGCCCTCTAAAAAGGCGAACCGTGAGAAGAGAGAGAAAGAGCAAGGTTCGATTTATACACTAGTACAGGCATTGAACTATGGGGAACGCTTGGTGCGAACCGTGGCAATAAACAATGCGTGGAAATAAAAAGCAAGGACGGGTAACGAGGGGGAGCGAGGAACATGGGTTGCGTTTGGTAGTTTTGCTGAGTTGGGATATAGCTTAGCTGGGCAAGCTTACCAATTTCAGCAAGGTCAACTTTGCGACTACAGCACGTTTGATTCTTTTGCCCAGCTAGCTAGCTTTGTTGTTTGGTTGCGTATACAGCTCGTCGACCTTGCTGCCTCGTTTCTCCTTGCAATTTAGCATTCATGTACATGGAAACAGATACAAGCGTGCTGAATCAAATTGCTCATAATTGTATAAGAATAAAATACATATAAAATAGCCATTGTCTAAATAAAATACTATCCATTTAAAACATGGCGTTGCAGCCGGGGGCCAATTATTTTCCTTAGTTCTATGAAAAGCATAAAATGTGCATACTTATTGTAAAGTCTGATCTAAACAACAAACTTAGGATGTGTTTAGTTCGCGAAATGAAAATTTTTGGATGTCACATCGGATATTTTGGGATGTCGGAAGGGGTTTTCGGATACTAATAAAAAAACTAATTACATAGCTCGCCTGAAAACTGCGAGACGAATTTATTAAGCCTAATTAATCCATCATTACCCCATGTTAGTTACTGTAGCACTTATGGCTAATCATGGACTAATTAGTCTTAAAACATTCGTCTCGCGATTTTCAACCAAACTGTGCAATTAGTTTTTTTCGTCTATATTTAATACTCCATGCATGTACCGCAAGATTCGATGTGATAGTTTGGGGTGAAAATTTTTGGGAACTAAACGAGGCCTTAAATCATTGGAGGTGGATAGTTTTTAACGAACCATCTCTCCACGTACTCCTTGATGGCCTCCAATGGTCTTCCCTTCAACATAGCAGTAGTCTTCTCATTATTTGCAAGATACTCTTGTAATTCAAGTCGAACAAATAATGGATACTCCTTCATAGCATCAATTGTCTTGAATAATTCTTCACTAGTCCATCACGCGCGTCCTTGTGCGCGTCCGCAGTTAGTTGGAATTGCAATCGTAGATCTAAACGTGTCTATATATTTTTTCAAGATCGGAGCATAGAATTAGGCTAAAGTGCTTATGCGCGCATATGTGGACAAGCAAGGTGACCAAATATAGGTTACAAAACAATTACATTCTTTGATCATGTAATAAGCAACTAACAAAAAGGGTGCAGCGTTTCCATCTTTATCATGGAAATGTAGCAGGTTAATACATTTCACAGGTCACAATAATGATGAGTCAGGCAACCAACATGGTGTGTATTGCTTTTCATACCTAAATTATGTCTAGCTCAGATGTTTGTCCTTTTGTCTGTGTTCACCAAAGCATGGCATAGATAAGTCAGGATTATGCATATGAATGAAATAAAAATTGATCACATGGATATAGTAGTATGTACCTGGTCCCAAAAGGTATGGGAGGAGCAAGCATCATAGCAGGAATCTAAAAATCCCCAAAAATCCAATGGACGATGTGGTGCTTGGTGGTACTCTTTTAGGGTGCCAAGTTATAACCTCCACTGGTACCCCTGCTAATCACAACTCTGTTTCCACTATCCTGGAAGCAACACACGATCACAACGTCTCTGTACAGAACAGACGAATATTTTGGTAGCCAAAAACTTTATGTGAAAATTTTACTTTGTTACCTACTGAATGGAGCAACAGCTAATAAATCTGTAGACTGAAGCTCAATTGAAGGAAAAGATGTGATCATAACAGAAAAGCTAAATATAATAGAAAAGTCTAGCATGCCAGCACAAGCACTTTCTCAATAAATCTGAGGGTCACTGAACCATAGTACAGGAGGCAGGAAAAAAGGTCATGCTTCATATAGCCAACGGTGTAGCACAAATTCGTTTACAAAAACAACAATCGTTAAAAAACCACTGTCCATTCGAACACATGAAGTTGTCAAATGTGCATGGAAAGGGATACAATGAACATAGAATTTATGAATGCGCTAAAATACAGGGACAATGATGCTACAAATATCGGACTGTATTTATCAAAGTAAACAAACACGATGCATCGACATGGCAGAAAAGGATCCACTAGACTAATATATAAGCAAAATAAGACGATAATCCTAAAAACCGATCTGAACAAATTATCTATCTTCCAATAGTTACTAAGAGGAAATTCCATATTTACCTAAGAAGTTATCTGGTTGTAGCAGTTTAACCTCATAGTTCAAAAATAATAGCATACTCAGTCATTGTCCTTAGGATTCAATTATAGTCTGCAATGAAACCAAAAAATAAATTTGTAACCGGCATATAAGCTATGCACCTAGCTGTAAAGAAGAGAAGAATGATTAAGGAAAGAGCAGGAATCAGAACAACTAAAGAAAGAGTAAGAATCAGAATACCTTAATATTGAATCGTAGCAATTTTTGCAGATAATAGTGAAGCGCGGGAAACAAAATTGGATTGATGTCAGGGAGAAGTAGGTCATCATTGCATATGCCAAAGTGCTTCAGTTCATTAAGAATGCAAAACAGGACCATGCATATGTAATGGTTCGTATCACTCCATAGGCCATATACCTCAGTAAAAAAAAGTGGAATAGAAACATCATAAAATGACGGCGGCCACCCCCTACCCCCGCGGCACGGCGGCGCCGCGTCTTGAGAGATGGAGAGAGAGGAAGCGGATAATAGAGTTGGAGGGGAGAGAAGCTGCGGTATGTATAGAGGACATAGGAGCACAGGATATTTTTAGATGGCAGAGTGAAAAACGCCGGGGTGAAACACAACCATGAAACTGGAAACAAGCGGCCAAAACTTTTCACAGTAACGTGGCCACCCTGAGCGCACGCCAACTGCAGCCGAAATACAGGAAGCAATATATTGTCACTTGAGATCAGAAAAAAGATCATAAAACAGTGATAATCATGACCGCATCTTCTCATATGGTATAGTTGAGAAGAAGATATTTGTTTCCAGCAAAATTATCATTGACATGTGGCGGAAAAAGGTAAAATAGCAATGGCATGTAAATATTGTCAGGTTTGGCATATGGGAATGCGTCACTAGCAACTCTGCAAAGATCATAAAAGAGCTGTAATCATGACTGCATACTCTTATTTAACTCTGCAAAGCGGCTAGGATTCGCTCGAGGACAACCCGTTCATGTTGGCAAAAATCACATCCTATATTTCAGAAAAAGGTATCTATCTCCAGCATCATTGGCATTGACATATGGTCAACCAAAAAATGCAAAATAGCAAAGGCACGAAAATATGGTCAGGTTTATTAGAAGCACCTCATAGGTACCATCATATGCTCAAACTGCAATCGGTACATTATCAGCAATGGCATATGCTGAGACTAAAATAAACAAAGCAGCACCATAGGCACACTTATATATACTGATGAAAAGATTACAGCATCAACACAACGGCACAAACCTTATGCGTAAGCAAAAGAAATCCATATATATAGGAAATGAAATCAAGGGATCATAGACATAAGGTAGGAAAGGAGATAAATGAGATTTTTGGCACCCGATTCACTGCATAGATTGAATGGGGAGTGGATAAATCCAACCATGCAGCCGATGGATCCGGCCATCCATCACCGGAGCTGGCAAGGGAAGGGGAGGGAAGAGAGAGAGAGAGAGAGCACACTTTTACCTGTATAGCGGTCGGGCAGTAGTCGTTCCGTGGCCACCTCTCCCGCGGCCCGCGCCCACAGTGTGCATCAGCGGCGGCGGCCAGAGGGCCTGCTCGCAGCGACGTGCTCGCACCCACCCTCGGCCAGGGGCATGGCCGCCGAGCATAGGCAGCTAGGGTTTGGTCGAGCACACGTGGAGCGGTGGGAAGGGGCAGCGCGAGGGAAGCAGCGCCGGCGGGTACCGGCAGGGCCCGGTCGTGCCGCTCCGTGGCCGAGGACGTCCACCATCGTCGGGCCGCCCACCATCGGGGCCCACATGCGGCGCTGCGCAGTAGACCGGGGACGTCGTTGCCCCGCCAGCGCGGCGCGCGTGAAAGGTCCTAATGGCTAGAGGGTGGGGGTGAATAGCCTAATAAAAATTTTTACAACAACACTTAGCAAACCGGTTAGACAATTATGAGGCGAAGCAAGTGTTGCGCTAGCCTACTAAAATTGCAAGCCACCTACCACAATTCTGGTTTATATAGTTTCTATCCACACAATAGCTATGTCACTACAATAAGTTAGCGTGCTCTCAAAGGCTAACTAAAGAGCCACACTAACCAAACTAACAAGCTCTCACAACTAGCTACACTAAAGAGCATGACAACTAGTTTGCGGTAATGTAAGGAGAGTGAGCAAGATGGTTATACCGCCGAGTTGAGGAGTGAACCAATCAATCATAAGAATCAATATCAATGAAGACCAATCACCTCAGAATCAAATGATGACAATGATTTTTTACCGAGGTTCACTTGCTTGCCGGCAAGCTAGTCCTCGTTGTGGTGATTCACTCACTTGGAGGTTCACGCGCTAATTGCCATCACATGCCAAACCCTCAATAGGGTGCCGCACAACCAACATAAGATGAGGATCACACAAGCCATGAGCAATTCACTAGAGTACCTTTTGGCTCTCCGCCAGGGAAAGGTCAAGAACCCCTCACAATCACCACGATCGAAGCCGGAGACAATCACCAATCTCCACTCGACGATCCTCCCTGCTCCAAGCCGTCTAGGTGGCGGCAACCACCAAGAGTAACAAGTGAATCCCGCAGTGAAACACAAACACCAAGTGCCTCTAGATGCAAACGCTCAAGTAATGCACTTGGCTTCACTCCCAATCTCACAAAGATGATGAATCAATGATGAAGATGAGTGGGAGGGCTTTGGCTAAGCTCACAAGGTTGCTATGTCAATGTAAATGGCCAAGGGTTTGAGCTAGAGCCGGCCATGGGGCTTAAATAGAAGCCCCCATGAAATAGAGTCATTGTACCCCTTCACTGGGCACAACACGGGGTGACCGGACGCTCCGGTCAGATCGACCGGACACAGGACCCCAGCGTCCGGTCGCCCGATGTGTGCCACGTGTCCCCTGCTTCAAACGCTGATCGTCCGATCTCAACGGTCATCAGTACATTTAAGTTGTGACCAGACGCGCTGCTTCGAAGTTACCGGACGCTGGACCTCAGCGTCTGGTCGTTTTCAGTAAGCATCCTGAAGCGAGAAATCACGACCGGACGCGTCCGGTCATGCCTGACCAGACTCACCCAGCGTCCGATCACTCAACGTCATCATACGTCATACTGACCGGACTCAGGCCCTGAGCGTCCGGTCATTTTTCGCGCCAGCGTCCGGTCATAAGACCGAAACCGCGCGCTCACTGCTGCCACTGACCGGACGCGCCGGTACTTCCGAGACCAGCGTCTGGTCACTTACAGTGACCACGTTCACCTGGGTTTATCCACCGAACACGTCCGTTACACCCTGTGAAACCTTGTCTTTTCTGTATAGGGTGCCGGTGGCACTGTCAGACTGTCCGCACTCTATGGGCGGACACTCCGCCGGTGAAGTTTCTTACCCTTGCTCAAATGTGCCAACCACCAAGTGTATCACCTTGTGCACATGTGTGTTAGCATATTTTCATAAAATGTTTTCAAGGGTGTTAGCACTCCACTAGATCCTAAATGCATATGCAATGAGTTAGAGCATCTAGTGGCACTTTGATAACCGCATTTCGATACGAGTTTCACCCCTCTTAATAGTACGGCTATCGATCCTAAATGTGATCACACTCACTAAGTGTCTCGATCACCAAAATAAAATGGCTCCTACCATTTATACCTTTGTTTTGAGCCTTTTGTTTTTCTCTTTCTTCTTTTCAAGTTCAAGCACTTGATCATCACCATGGCATCACCATCATCATGTCATGATCTTCATTTGCTTCACCACTTGGAATGTGCTACCTATATTATGATCACTTGATAAACTAGGTTAGCACTTAGGGTTTCATCAATTCACCAAAACCAAACTAAAGCTTTCAGCGCGGCGCACTACCATCCGGCGACGCTGGGCCCAGCCGGCATACCGCCCCGTCGGGCGAGAGGGAGAGGGAGAGGGAGAGGGAGAGAGGAAGGGAAGGTGGGCGCGGACGCGGCGGAGGCGACGTCTGCGGGAGCAGAAGCGTCGAGGTCGGGAAGGAGAAGAATTGAGAAGGGGAATTGTGTAGAAGTAGAAGCCAAAGCTGGGTATATATTTGGTCTTGTGGATTTAGACGAGAAGCCGGAGAAGCTAAAGGAAAGAAAAGAGGAAGTCGGAGAAAGTCACGAGAAGCGGTAGAAGCTGTTTCCGAAGAGAATCCGCTTCAAGCAATAAGGGCCACAGGATGGAGGATCGGACGGATGGGGTCATTCGGGCCGACGTGGATGCTGTTCCTGGCGGTCAAAGTAACCTGCTTTGATAAGAGTAGATTTGGATGAGTGACGTGAGTGAAGCGCATGGTGTCAGACATATCACGCAGAACATGAGTCACCTCTGAGATCGCACTATCATCATGCTTAGTCCTCTTCACTTTTTTAGGCTTGCTAGCAGCAGGACGCTTACTAGATGAGCTTCCTCTCAAACAATGAGTATCGTATAGGATCACCGGTATTGTGTTGAAATATCACCAATATCAACCATGCTAAAATAGAAGCGCCGATGAATGCAATCATTCTATTAACAATAGCACTCTCATCCATCTATAGTAATCAAACAACAAAGGACAAACCGTTAAACTACCTACAAGTACAGAGTAAAAATCAAATGAATTCTTTGATACAGAGGACAGGACATAAGTAGGGTATCACAAAGTTCATATGAAACCACACTAAGGACAAGATTTTCACCATTTGCTTTACAAGAGAAAGAGAAACACCTTTAAGATCTCAGAAACTTTAGCCTAGGTAAATACTTATAAAAAAACAAAAATCAGAAAACCAGAACAATAGCTGAGAAAGGCCTCTGAAACTCAGAGTAAGATTTTCACCAAAATCACTTCACAACACCTCTACTAATTAGAATAGAGTACTGGTTCATTCAAGGAATTGTTGATACAGTAGCAAATATCTATGTGTGGAGGGGATTGACTAGAAATCACATGATTATACTTTAAATAGATCTGCAGACTGCAGTGTGCGGCGCACACACCATATCAGAGCCCAATCGTTAAGCCACACCATCTACTTTATGGAATTAATCCCCAATCTAAAGAGTCCTCAGGCGTATTCCAATCACAATTAATCTCTAGATGAAAAAATAGACATTAGGGATTGACTACAGACCTTGCAAGCTGAAGAGGAGGAACCTGCTCCTCCGTCCTTGCTCTCTGTCGTCCCCTGCTCTGCTCTCTGTCCTGCTGAAGACAGCCCAGGAAATCAATCTTGTGGTCTCGCAGCGGTCAAGTTTGAGAGGACGAGAATGGAGCTACAGGGTGGAGGTTATGGTGCCTGCAAACTAAGATCTGGCTAGATTTATGGAGGTGTTGGAGCAAAAATCGCATGGGATAATGAGGAACATGGCGGTGTGGACAGGGGAAAAGCGGAGTTCGCTGCGGATGAGATCGTCTCGCACGCATTTTCTTTGGCACGAGCACGATTTGCCGTTGAAGGCGAGCCGAATCAGCTCTCCCTTAGGAGCGATGCTTTTTTGGAAGAGCGGGGTAAGGTCGCCCCCAGAAGCTATGTTTTTTTTATTACCAAACGCTGTGCCTAGCCTAGCGAGTCTAGTATTTTTCTTGCCCACATCCAAACAGTGCAAGCAATTGTTTATTTCAACCTGACACCTATCCAATCGAACTCCACACAACAGCAAACGAACCACGAGAAACATCAATTTTTACCGGGCCCACAGCTTTTCGAAAACCGAGTCTACACTGGAGCTGCCCTAAGCTATTCGCTTTTGCCCCGTTCGCTGATCTGAAATTTGACTAAAATTGACTGGTTCTATGAGAGAAAAACACTATAGCAACGGGTTGATGAACAGTATTTTGTGAGAGAACCAGCCGGCTGGTCTGGTTTTGTGAGACCAGCTAACAACGCCAACATGTACATTGTCAGTACAATACAATGTATTATCTGTATTTTTTATACGATTTCAATGTCTCGTTCAGTGTTTTTAAGAAGATACAGAGTGTTCGTGTCAGAAAAATACGATTTTTTTTTGAGAAATACGACTGCTGTTTAGAGGACTGACTTTGTGGCGGCTCTGTCGGCCCGTAAATGTAATCCAGCATGGCCCAGAAGCCCAGTCATCCGACACATTCAAACGAGCCAGGCCCACTTGGATTCGGACCCACTTTGCTATCAGGCGCTCCTCGTCCTCTCCGCCGGCTGCATCCACATCACGCTGCTCACCGGTGGAAGTGGAAGTGGAAGCATTCCAACGGGGGTGAATGGCGGCGGAGGGGAAGAGGAAGGGCGTCCCGGCGCTCGGGTGGTGGCTGATGCTGGTCGGCTCCCTCCGCCTCGCTTCCGTCTGGTTCGGCTTCTTCGACATCTGGGCGCTCCGCGTCGCCGTCTTCTCGCAGACGGAGAGTGAGTGCCCCCCCTCGCGTCCTCCCTCTCCCTTTCCTCTCCTCTCGTTCTCCTGGACTGGACAGGGTCAATCCGTGTGGGGTACGGATCCCATCTCACCCGGTCGCGGTTCTAGCCTGATCTGTGCCGCGCCTTCTTGACGAAGGTTCGGAGATCCAACAAGGAGGCATCTGTGCCTCCTTCCCGCGGGATTCGTGAGTTTGAACTGGAAGTATTCCAAGTGGATTCCACTGGTGGAACCTTCAGAAAAACAGTGCCACTGACCAGGACAGAGAATGGCATCTAGGAGTGTATTGTGCAGCGGCACAACCACAGATTTCAAGCTGAAGTTTGGCTTGCAGAGTAGCTAGGCTGGTGTTTTTATGCATACAGTGCTCATGGATATATTGTTACTGGAATGATACAGTGTGACAAGCTTGGTTCTACCTATAACAACTTCGTTACATGCGGTCCTTCTGTTCTTAGTTTTTACTCCAAGAATTAGTCAATGTCAAAGAAGATTTTCTTTTGCGGTCAGTGAAACTCATCCCGATGCAAGTCAGAGTAAGGAAAGATTTCAAGTCTTCAGTTGGGATATTTGACAGTATTCTAATGACTGGACTTAGTGATGCTGCTCATTTTGGGTTGAAGGACAGGTCGAACACACACAGCATTTCTGAATTTCTGATTTCATGAGGCTCAGATGCTTTTTTTTCCTGAGTCTTGAGGTCCTCAGAGTCCGAGGCCAGTCGTTTCTTAATAAGAGAAACAAATAATGTTACCCTATCCTTATTGCACGAGTGTTTGCTCGTTCATGACTACTGTGGGCTTTTATTATTTTAATTAATGCTGAGCTCTGCAATCCTTATGCTGACACCATAGAAGTGAAAAAGAAGTCTACTATAGAGGCATTGTGGTTATCAGTTAATAAGTAGACCATGGTAGTTCTTAGTTGCCCCTAAATTTTGAGAGCGTTGTGTGGTATTATTGTTACATAACCATATATACAAATAATGAACTGCTCATTTTGCTTACATAGGCAAAGAAGCAAATTTGTATCTGGATATTACATTGTGCCGGAACAGTATCAACAAACTTTGCTTATCTTTGCCAGCAGTTGTTCCTCCTAGATTGATTGCGTCAGGAAGTCCTGATACCTTAGCTGCACTGTCTTTCCTATAGGCAGCTATAAGCTTCAGTTCATAATGGGTTTTGCTCTTGCAACATCTCTAAGAAAAACCCTCGTGCTAAATTATTAATTCCTAGTTATGTGCCGTTATTTGTGAAAAAAACTTGGCCTTTTATTTCTAGTGTGATTAACAAAACATTGTTTACATGCAGTGACTGATGTTCATGGCCGTACTTTTGGTGTCTGGACTCTTCTGACCTGCACGCTGTGCTTCCTTTGCGCACTGAACCTGGAAAATAGGCCTCTGTATCTGGCCACCTTCCTATGATTCATCTATGCTCTTGGTCATTTCCTCACGGAATACTTGATATACCACACCATGGCTGCAGCAAATCTGAGCACAGTTGGCTTCTTTGCAGGTACTAAGCTTTCCTTGTGACTGTTGTGAGTGGACAATTCTTTTCATTCAACTTTTACAAATCAGTTCTTCAGAACCTAATCAGCCTTTTTACTAGCGCACTTGTTACAGTTAGGTTGATTTTCTGGTACTTTAATCGAAATATTCATTTGCTTTAGCTTTAGGAGCTATACTGTTTTCCTATGCAGGCTTGTCATTTAAACTTTCTCAGGATTTTATCAGTACTTTACTTTTGCAGTTTTAGCGATGCAATGCAGTATTTATCAGTTCCAGGCTTCCACCTTTCAATGTTGCAAAATAGCATTGGAGCTTGTCATGCTTCTTGCATGTGCAGCTTGAGAAATGGCTAGAATTGGGGACAATTATCTGAAATTGTGATGGAGTACTTTGTAATAATGCTCCTTGTTTCTTGGTTGTTTGTTTAGCCACTCTGATCAGTTCTCCGATTTATTTACATAGGAACGTCAATCATATGGATGCTTCTTCAGTGGAATTCTCATGGGAATCCCCGTGGTTCCCATGCTGGGAAGCAGTCATAACTGATGCCTGGGTTGTTGCCTGAAGAAAGCTTGCTGGAAAGCCGCCTGATGGCTCTGCGCCATTTGTACTTCAGTTTTCATCATGTTATTTCGCTGCATGAGACATTTGTCCGACTGAGTAGGGAAACTTTTGAACAGTTCTGGGTTCTGCCACTGGTTAGGGAATGGGAATTTTTGAACACTGAACGCTGACTGAATCATGTAGCCAGGAGCTGTAATATCATTCAAGGGTACCGGAGAAACAGATAGCCATTCAGATAGTCACCTGTTGAGAGCTGAGATGCTGATAAGGCGGGTATAGACAGGAGATTTGGGTGTGTATCATGTACTTTGTTGCATCTGTACGAGCCAAAGGGTGTCTGTACTCTTGATATTTTTGTCCTATTGATGCTGCATGTTTTGCTCATGAAATAAACTGTACATAGTACGGTAGGGTCAGTGGCGGATCCAGAAACGGGCTCCGCCCCGGGCTAACTAATATAAGACTTAAAATTTTACCCCACCCAAGTGTTCAACCAATAGACTTAAACAATACGTAGAACATTGAAGGTAGAAAAGTACCAAATTACGAGTCTTCCATGACAAAAAAAAAAAACCATACATGTCTTCATGAATTAACACCACTTCCACTTGCACCGACATCCACTTGCACCGACATCCTCAATTCTACGTAAACAATTTCAACATCTCAACCATTTATAAAACAAGATAACATTATGTATTGAAATAGATTAATACAAGTAAACAACACGCACCTTGAGCCCTCATTTGGCAAATTCATCTTACGGTTTCTTAAGCCTTGAAAGCGCTTTAGAATTTTTTCATCTTCAATCGATGCAAATAAATCCCGCTCAATAAAGCAAATCATGCTACTATTCAGCCAATCATCATTCATTTTATTTCTTCGCTCGGTCTTGATAATATTCATAGCAGAGAAGGCTCTTTCAACTGTAGCTGTTGCCACCGGCAAAATCAATGCAAGTTCAATGAGACGATACACCAAAGGAAAAGTTGTATCTCTTTCAGTCTGAACCATCTTCTCAACAAGGTTACCAAGATCAGTACAATTGTCAAAATTATCATCATTTCTGACTTCATCAATGAATATACGAAGGTCACCCGCAAGCTTTATGCAGTCATAATCACAGAAGTAAGACTCAAATGTTCAATGACAAGTCCTGCTCAATGAAATGAAATATTCATGACTTTGCAATGTAAAAGGTAGCAATCATGGAGCAATTTTCAAAAAGAAATGAAACTAAAGAGTAGAAATCAACCTATTTCATATTTTCATGGATCCAGATCATCAGACAGCAGAGACATTTAGGCCGACAAGGGGTGGCAGCGTGGGGTGGGCACCTTTGGGCAGCAAGCGTGCCAGCCCAAAGAACAGCGAGGCTCGATTCCAGCGGGCAGTCGACTTCAAGACTTCGTGGTTGCAAATCAAGGCCGCTGTATGCGCGCAGGAGGCGAACACGGGAGAAAGCCCTTGGTCGGCGTCGCGTGGCCTGCAGGTCATTGACAGGAATGGTGAATGCACCGGACGCGACGCAGGTCGGCAGCAGTCGCGCTAAGCGCCTGTCGGCCCGTCCTTGGGAGCCGGGAGTAGTCTGGCTGGCAAGTGAGTGGCGGGTGGCGGCCGCCGTGGAGCCGTGGTCCGTGGAGGGCAGCGGAACAGGAGGGGAGGCCGAGGCTCGAGGCTGGAGTCCTGCCAGCGCGGACGGCGGCGGCCAAGGAGCTGGAAGGCCAAACGCGAGACAGGAGCGGCTGGCTGGCTTGCGACGGCACCTGCGGGGTGGGCTAATGGGCTGGAAGGCCTTTTTGTGCCATTTTTATAAAGCAATTTTCCATTGCTCATGGGCCTCGCCCCAGGCTGCAGCCCGGGCAGCCCGGGGCCCAAATCCGCCAATGGTAGGGTCAATAAAACTCGACAGCTTTGGAGGAGCCTTCGTGGCATACTATATGATTGGCGTTTCTTATGACTTGTTTTCTAATACTTGATGTGATGTGTTCATTCAGCCCTGACGATTTCTTGTAGCTGTAGATACAGCCTCTCTACTCCTGTTTAGGGATGAAAATGGTACGGAAATATCTCGTATCGAACTGCATCGTTTTCTAAATTTAATTTGATCAAATTCGTATTTTTGGACAAATTCGAATTCGGTTCGAAATTCGGAACACCAAATCCGAAATCGGAACGAAAACGGTTTAGATATTTTTCCGACCGTTTTCTACTTTTAATTCGAAATATCCTGAATTCGAAATTCGGTTCAAACCAAATTTGGCCCGTTAGAAGTCCAACCTTAAAAAAATTGTATCTTTTTCATACGATCTCGGATGAAGATGATTTTTATATGAAAATTATAGCTTTCGACGAGATCTACAACTTTCTAGTTTAAGTTTTTTCATTTGAGATCTTTAAGATGTTCAAAAAAATTAAACAAAGTTTCAGCGGTATATTAAATCACGTACAAGCGCTTGTTGCCTTAGAAAAATCATATCTTCCTTATATAGTGTTGAATGGAGATACTTTTTAAGAATGTTGTATGACTTGTTAATTATTATTCACTTGTTAATTGTTATGTACTTGGTCCTACGGGTCAATATTCTGTATTGATTTTTCGTATACCGACCGTGTTCGGCATAATTTCGCTCGAATTAGTTCGTTTTCGAAATTCTCGATATTCCGTAAGTTCGTGTTCATTTTTATGTCGGCTTTACCGCTTTCGCTTTCATTTCCGTATTCAAATGTAAAGATAGAAAACGGTTGAGAGGTTTTCCGACCGTTTTCATTCCTACTCCTGTTACTGCTGATGGGCAATCATCTGTAAGGCCTCTGGACCTCTGGTTTAGCGCTGTGGAGGGGGCGGCGTGGGCGTTCATTTCTTTCTTTCTTTCTTTTTTCAGCTGAGAATTCACGACCTATCACGCCAAAGTGTCCGCTTGCAGAAACCAAACTAATACAAGTGAGTATTTCTCACAAGATTATAAACTCTCATCAGCTTATATATAATGCCTAATGATTTTGCTCTTATAATTTATCTTGTCACATTATTCTTGAGTTAACCTTCGCCGAGGCAATTTTCAAAAACCAACCTTCGTGCACAGCAAGTCACCAAGGTGACTAGAAAAGCTGTTGCATCCTTTACTACTCCAAAGCATGGCTTGACCAACTATACAAGTCTGGCCCTAACAGGCTAACCAAAAACATATTTTATTATTATCATTTTTTTTATTTGTGTTGAATCTCTATTCTATTACTAACATGCAGCTCATCTTCAATGTAAGTATCTCTTTCCCTCCTAAGCTAACCATCCCACAGAATATATTTGCCTTATTATATGCACGTTTTCACCTTCTCAAGTCAAATCAGTTTCCATTAGTCAGCGGTTCTCACTAAGTAATCAACCTTTGTTAGATATTTGTCCAACAACTTTTGAGTTTGAGTACTCAACCTTTGTCAGTATCTGTCCAACAACTCTTGAGTTTACATCCGTCAGTACTTTCCTTCAGTCAGCGGTTCTCATTAAGTACTCAACCTTTGTCAGATATTAGTCCAACAACTCTTGAGTTTGCATCACTTAGTACTCCATCGTTCTGTGGTTCTCATGAAATATTCAACCTCCATTAAATATCTCAGGGATCCTCTATCAGCCAGTGGTTTTCATCAGTCATTGGCCTTCATTAGTCAGTAGCCTTCACCAGTTAGTGGATTTTATCTGTCAATGGTCTTCATCACTCTATGGTTTTTCATCCGTTAGCGGTCTTCATGAAACATTTTGCCTTTGCTATATATCTCTCAAATGGCTTTTGGGTTTTCATCAATCGATGCTCTTCATTGGACAATTGGTCTTCTTAGTTATTGATACAATGACATTCATATTTCACCAATATTGGCTTTCACATTGGGGTTTCATCAAGTGCCAAGCAGTTGAGAAATTATGAGAATATGTCAATCATTGCTCTTCAGTACAAGAGTCATAAGTGCTCTTCATCAACCATTAGACTCCATCAACTATCAACCTTGGGCAGGAGCTTAACCTTTGCTCAAGCATAATTATCATTTTTGCGGTGTGCACGATATGTTTACCCCTTTTAATATTTTAATGCAAATGCATTTATTTACATCATCACATACATACTTGCATTACATAAATGCATTGCACCGTGGTAACCTTACAAAGACCTGTCCGCAATCGGGCATCAGGGCCTTGACTCTCAAAAGCTTCAAAAGGTTGTACCCGACAAAGACCTGTCCACAATCAGGTATCATGACATTCACTCTCAAAAGCTTTACCAGACAAAGACCTGTCCACAATCAGACATCAGGACCTTCATTCTCTCAAAAGCTTCAAAAAGCTTCGACCGTCGCATAAATGCCAAACCATCTTTTGCAACAAGTAGAAAGCTAGTGTGTGTTTTTGTGTCAAAAACTTGCCAGGAAGTTGATATTCGACGATGCTACAATGCTCAACTTAAGTCCCTGCAAAATGCACCCTATCAACTCAAGTGCATTTTAATGTGACTTCTCTGTCCTTCCGCAAAAGGAACTTTGCCACCGCCTTCGGCGTCTACACCAACATCGCCTTCACCAAGCTCTTCAGCATGAGGGGCTTCCTATTTACATCAAAAATTGGGAAGAAGAACGCGGGAACTCGAAGCTTCCAAAATTGTGTCGATCAAGGGCTCGATTGCATGAAGATCGATATCAGCTGATTCAGAGGAGGCACTAGGATCGGCTCTCTTTGAATGACATCAGCAGATAACGATAATGGAATACAGTTGACGTCGGGAAATACGTATCGGACTCTACAAAAAGGGAAAGATTAGGGTCCAAGTTATCTTAAGTTAGGAATGTTCTCTTTTATACCAAAGATTGTAATGAGTCGTACTTGAGTAGGATTCATGTTTAGGCTCCGGGTATAAATATTAGACCCCGGCTATTGTAAAGAGGAATCCAATCAATCAAATATAAGTTACTTACTTTTTCGGTTCCGGTCAAGCCTTAGGAGTAGGAGTAGAGTAGATCTTGGCGAGTTCTTCAGCGAGCAGGGCTGCATCGGTTCGGCCGACCTCCGACTTGTTTGTTGTAAGTACCGTCATGGCTTATACTTCCGTTCGTACGGCTGCATCGATCCGGTTGACCTCCACTGCGACTCTAGTATAAGCTAGTTATCGACTCTTATCTAGTTCAAGTACGGCTGCATCGATCCGGTTGACCTCCACTGCTCGAATTAGATTAAGGTCGAGTTATCGGCTCTATCTGATAGTGGCAATCTTTGGTAGATTCATTAAGTTACCGATTTTGCTGATGTTTTTCATTGTCATTAGTTTGCAGCAACATCAACCTACCCGGTCAATATTGATTTAGATCGACCTTATATCCTTTCAGTCCGTCGTTTGCTTTATTACACCACGATGTTTCTTACTCTGAGCGACAGGTTACGTTTCATCGGCTGTTCTACTTCGATCTTGATCGTGCATAGTATACGGTTAAGGCATGTATGATCTTGAAGAGGTTTGCTAATTAGTTAAATCTGGTCTATAGTTCGCTATTATGGCTGTAACAATCCGGTCGATCCCCACTGATGGCACTGTAGATTTAGAGGACGCTAGTCAGTAGATCTGTTCTTGATTAGGCGTGACCTTAACTGTTTGCTATGCCTGCATCGGCTAAATAGTCGATCGCCTATGCTTTAATGCCTACAGTGTGTGTCCATGATTCTGTTAAGCGTGAATAGGTCTGTGTACTTTAAGGGTTTGATCTGTTGTCTTTATCACGGCTGCATCGATCCGGTCGAACCCCACTATTAGAGATAGTAGGTTAAGTCTGACGAGTCCATAGGTTTGTCCATGTGAAATAGTCGATTGTTCACATGCTGTAGTCCCTTTTCACCTGAATCGGCTGTTCCAGCCGATTCATCTAAGCCTTCACGTATAGCATGTCTTTCGAAAAGCCTGTCGAAGTATAGATGGTTTTATGTATTCTTCGCTTTTAGTTTGTTATTATCATGATAGCTGCCATCGATCCAGTCGAACCTCACTGTTGATGGTAACAGATTAGATTCACAGTGTTTGTAGACCCATTGGTATTAGACAGTCGATTTGTTTGCATGCTATATCTTTTTCTGATTTAGATTCATTGGCTCAATGATCCATACTAGTAATATCCACCTAGCTGATGATCTCATTTACGTCTGCGGGCATTGTACTTATCAACATAAAACGAATCGTGCTCCATAAGCTTTACTATCCGTAGCAGCTGATTTCTGTGCGTATCGGCTATTTAGTCGATTTTTCCGTCTGGCTGCTCCCGAAGCGGCACACTTGGAATTGTCTAGGCAAAGACCGGCACGTTCCACCTTAAATTATTGATAAACTTTCTCTTCTTGTCAATTGTAGGGTCAAATTGACTGGCACGTCTCAGGAGGAATTCGCAGGATCGGTTACCCCTGCGTTGAAGCCAAGCGGATCTCTAGGTCCATCAAGTAGATCATTCTGGCTTGCCGTGTGTCGATGCATTTTCATGCTGACAAATGTTTTGTCATGCCCAGTAGGACCCCACAATCGTCATGGTGGCTTACAACAACAATGACATCCTTATGGTGCCTTACGAAGACCTACCTAATGGAGATAAAGATGTTATCAACAAAGCTATAGAAGAATTTCAGAACAAGTGTTTATTGTCCTACACCAAGACATGTGACAATACAATTGTTCAGAAATATCCACTACCAAGAGTTTTGTTGTATGGGTAGACAGATGCAGATGAAGCTGAAGACAGACGTTTCTTCATGGAAGCTGTAAACAAATCTGTTCATGATGCCATGTCAAACCATAATAAAGTTTTCTTGAACACATTCCACAACACCATGAAAGAGGTGTTTCATGGGTTTTCAGTTGATCAGGTTGGGCTGGCTTATTACAACATTCCACATCCGTTGACTCAGGGGACTAATCAAGCCGGTACTAGCCATCAAGAAGCAGCACTAGCCACTAATAATGATGTCCAGGTAGTTCAGAGCTCATCCGAGCAAATTCAAGGTGCTACTAATAATAAGATATAGCATAATCCTAGGTCTTCAGTGCAGCATGCGCAATAGATGAGAGGGCAAGGTTAGAATCAAATGGTCAATTTTGGCACGTCAGGCCAAATACCGTCGTCGGCTCAAAGGATAGCGCCATCAATTCAAAGGATTCATAGAGATATAGATCCTAACATCTATAACCAGAGACTTCAACCAGCAAACCAGCAAAGGACCCAACAGATAGAGATTCCATAAGGATATCATTATGGCACAGATTACAATATTCTTCACATGATTCCAAATCTATGGTACCAAGGTACTCGAAATTTTAATCCACAGGCGGGTCAGCAGTTGCAAAGAAATCCAAATTCAAATGCTGATGAGTTGTTGCTGAGAGTGACTGAGATGATGAAGAATCAATTCAGTTTGAAGCCAAAAGGGCAGACCTTCTCGTACAAACGCCTATATCCAGAATGGTATGATTTGGTCACTCTTCCTATAAATTACAGGCTCCTAGAGTTTGCTAAGTTTACTCGCTAGGATAGCACAAGCACAATAGAACATGTCAGTCGGTATCTTACACAGTTAGGCGAAGCATCCATTGAAGAGGCCCATCGAGTTCGTTTCTTCTCCTTGTCCCTGTTAGGGTCAGCCTTCACTTGGTTTTCATCACTGCCAGTTAACTCCATTGCCAATTGGGCTAACCTAGAGAAAAAGTTTCATACATATTTTTACACTGGGACAAGGGAAAAGAAGATTACCGATTTGACAACTATAAGGCAGAGAACTAATGAATCAGGCACCGAGTTTCTTCAGAGATTTCAAGAGACCAAAAATTTGTGCTTCTCATTGAACTTGATTGATGATCAGCTAGCTGCTTTGGTCGTTCAAGGAATGTTGCCAACATGGAGAGAGAAGCTGTTGGGACAAGAATTTGACAACTTGGGTCAATTGGCTCAACGAGTGGCAGCGCTCAATAGCCAATTCCAGAATATGCGCAGAGATACCCGATTATAGAAAAGTACCACAATGGCCGAAGCCTATAATCCATATTCAGTCGATGACGGCTATGAAGACGATGAAGAAGAAGGGGTTGCCGTGGCTGAATGGAATTGGGGTAAGAAGACGGTAATGGTGCCAAATCCTTGGGGAAGAGGAGTCGAAGAGAGCTACGATTTTGATGTTACAAAGTCAGACAAACTCTTCAATTTCTTGCTTGAAAAGGACAGATCAAGTTGCCCGATAATCATGTTATGTTGCCTCCCGATCAGTTAAAGAATAAGAAGTTCTGCAAATTTCACAACGCCACTTCTCATTCTACTAATTAGTGCAGAGTTTTCCGGCAGCATATATAAAGGGCTATTCAGCAAGGAAGGCTAAAATTTGATACGCCTCGAAAGATGAAAGTTGATGATAATCCTTTCTAAGAGATCAAAACATGGTTGATGCTAGGCTACTCAAAGAGAAGACTAAAGTCCTAACATCAACCAGATCAAAAGAAACCTGAACAGTCGATCCCGAGATGCAAATATCGGCTGATAAATATAGAGAAATTAGAAGGCGTCGTGATTAGCAAAAAAGAACCGATATGAGCAGGGAGAAACGTCGAAGGATGGGGCGACAAGGCCGCGTGTTACATCTCAAATTTTGTTGAACAAATGGCGGCGGCAGAACTAAAAGGATTATCAGCGTTGGTTAGAGGAGCAAGACAACCAGCGTCGATAGGAAAAAGAGAGGCATGAAAGAAAATAAGCTGAATCACATTGGAATTGTTCTTTCTTCAGATATTGCTAGAACGAAGGTTTGAAATTGCCTACTAGAACTAACTGTCCATAATACAGCGAGGAATATTGGGAGTTCAGGCAATCTCAAGCCAACCGCCGGTCTATCCATGCTCAAGATGCGTATCATCATAATAACATGGATCGGCGCTTAAAAATAGAAGTGTTCATGATCGGCTTGGAAAACAAGTTATTGATCAAAACTGGGCTGATTATGAAGAGGAAAGTAATGAGGAAGAATATGCTTGGTAGGAAGGCCAATGGTGTCCGAGGAGGTTTGATAAGAAGCCAGAAAAGAAGAGTGCAACACCTAAGGAACAGAGAGCTAGAACAGGCTCAGGTATCTGGTAAACCTCAAGTGTAGCGTGTTAACCAAACAGTCGATAGAGGCCAACCATCGGCTAATATTCAGATGGTTTTTCTATTGCCGTCAGAATTTAGAGCTCCAGCAGATCAAGACGCGTTATTTAGATTTTGATGAATCGGAGTATGAAGAAATAGTTGCCAAGTTGGCAGTTATACGAGTAGGCTATATTTGATAAGCCAGTCAAGCATCGGCACTTAAAGGCTTTATACGTAAAAGGTTTTGTTGATGGGAAGCCGATGAACAAGATGTTGGTGGATGGAGGTGCTTCTGTCAATCTTATGTCTTACACCACTTTTTGTAAGCTTGGCAAAGGGCCAGGAGATTTGATTGAGACCGACATGATGCTTAAGGATTTGGGGGTAATGCGTATAAGACCCGGGGGACAATGAACGTCGAATTGACAATCGGAGTAAGACTTTGCTCACCATATTCTTCGTCATTAATGGAAAAGGGTCATACAGTTTACTCCTTGGTCATGATTGGATTCATGCAACTGTTGTGTGCCATCAACCATGCATTAGTGTTTGATTCAGTGGCATAAAGATGATGTTGAGATGGTTCGCACTGATGAATCCATGAGTATCACAACAGCCGATCTAGTGTATTGGGAGCTAGAAGACTTCGAGTGTTTTTCTAGCAAGCTATGGGAAGGAGGATAAGATCAGTAATGAAGGCCAACAGCCGATCTAAGCAATCGGCTTTGAGAGTTTGTTTTAATGGATAATCATGGCTTCACGTCGGCCGGTGGATTAAGGGAAATAAATATTCATCATGAAGATAAGCCTAGATCGACGTGTGTAAGCATTGAATCGGATCCTGAGTACAAGCCAGAGTTGATAAATTTATTAGAGGTTGTTCGGCTTGATGAGATGTTTGGCTTAGATCGATCGACTATTTAATCTTTGGTCTGAAAAGTTCTGGTGCAACCTATCAATAGCGATCGATGAAAAATGTTTGAAGAGATATTATCCTAGCATTTAAGATCGACGCTCGACAGCTGATAGGTTCAGCTCTAATAGCCGATACCATAAGGGTATCGCCTCTAGTTCATAAAATAAAAAAATTCAAAGATGTAAAAGCCGATACGATATGTATCACCTCTAGAGCAAAAGCGAAAACAAAGACAATCATGACATATACAAGGACATTACACTGAGACACAGTCATGGAAGAGCAAAAGATTTCATTCATTAGTTTGCCCTAATTACAAACTAATCGAAGACCTTGTTCACCACATCTTGAGCGGATGTGATGTTCACAATGGCCTCCGCCATGACGATGAATTTTTTGATCAGATCCTCATGCTCCTTGGGGCCATCGCCCATCGGGAAGCCAATCTCCATGGCATGGAGCTTGTACCCGGTCTAGACTTGCGCCGTGGCCAGCGCCACCGATGCGCCATGATAAACGCCGTGAGAGCGATCTCCTAGACGTGGGCCGGAACATCATGGAGGAGGGCATTGATGAGGGGCCCTCGAGCGTTGACGACATCCATGGCCGCGTTCGCTGCCAGTTGAGAGGACTCCAACTGCACCATCAGGGCTAGCGATCACAGAAACATGAGAGTTATCAACATAAAACACAATGGAAATTAGAATAAAGCGTTCCTAGAATTCATCTTACCCACCACCATGGCGTCGGACTTGGTCAGCCGCGCCGAACGGACTGGCCTCTTCTTCGACGGCGTGAAGGGTAGCTTGTGAGACCCCAAGATGGATCTCAAGCTGGTCATTTTCTCGAGTCGACTCGAAATAACGGTCTTGGGCCGCCCTCCACTCTCGGAGGAAACGCCGGGCATCGTCGCCATTGTAGGAGTCAGAAGAATCCGACGACGAGACCGACGCAGAAGATGCAGCATCAGAGGGTTCACCGGCCCTAGGAAGAGGACGAAGACTGTCATTCAAAACAAACCTGTAGACAAGTCAGAATAGTTCATTGTCATGAACAGAAGATGTCAATCTCACCTCATGCGTCGAAGGCGCTGGTTCACCGGCATATTCTCCTCTAGAATCTCCTCCGCTGCACGCTTGCCTCGGCTGTCTTCACCGGCCATTGAATCTACAAGAAGGGGGAAAAGGATGCTACAGAGTTTGCGAGGGCGGAGAAGTGCAAAGGAACAAGAGTAGTTGCAAGTGTAGATGTGTTCGAGGCCGGAGCCCTCGGCTGGTATTTGAAGCCACAGAGCGAAGAGGTGGACACCTCGGGACATGCAAAAGGCAACCGCAATTAATAGAAGGCAAAGCGCCACCTCACTAATGTCGAAGAGAATACGGTGCTGGGTGACTAAGGACAGAAGATCGATGGGTTCTCTCAATAAAGACTGTGTTTTCAGACTTAATCGGATCGAGGAAAGAAATTTGGAATTGGCTATTTTTAAATCGTCTCTTTAACCAAAACAAGAAATACAATGAGGCGATGGAAAGTATGGTTATCATTGTTTCTACACAAGATACATGTTAATATACAGATTACAAGTCTAGAACATCTTGGATTGCTTTCAGTACTTCCAGCCGAATAGCATCAACTTCTGCAATCTGTTGCTTGTCTTCTTTGACTGATCTAGGAATGTCCTCAAGGCTATTGCGGATGACCCTGCCTTCTCTGACCTTGGCTAGTAGTTCTTGTTTCTTTTGCTTAATGGCATCGGGTATTTGAGCCAGGTTGGACCTGTGGTGATCAATGGTAGCTTTCACCTTCTCCTATTCCTTCTCAAGTTCTACACGCCTGATTTCTAGTTGGGACAACTCTAGGTTGATCCTGAGGGAGGAGTTCTTTAAATCATCAATCAACTGTGTTAGCTCTTTAGCCTCTTGCCTATTGGAGTTCCTCTTGGCCAATAAAGCTTCACGGTCAGAAAGATTCCTCTAAGCCTTTTTCATCTTTAGGGCCTGATCTTCAAAAATAGATAAAGGTGACAAGACTCTAGAGAGAACTGGGGATGGATTACCCTTAATAGCCAAGAAGACTCTCTGCATTGAATCAGTGTCTTGGACCAAATCGGTTATATTCTTCTCAAACATTTGCAATATATCCTTTAGCCGATTTCTGGTCTCTTCTGACAAAGCTTCCTTAGAGGAGGTGGCTGATGAGCTGATTTCATCTTCATCTAGATACTCATCAAGATTAAAAGAGTAGCTCAAAGCTGGAAGATTGAGTGCCTATGTATAAGAGAATCTTGATTAGGAGGTTTGGATCAGTTTATAACAAAATGAATTGAAGTGGATATAGTACCTTTTCTATGGTAGCCTCTGTCTGAAGAGGAGGAACAGCTGATGACGCACCAATGATATCTGGTTGAATCAGCTCTGAACTCTCAACATTAACATCTTCAAACATCAGGGAAGATTTTTAGTTCATGTTTGTTGTAGAGAAATAAACTAAGCATATGACTTTCTTACCATCAGTTGTGTGCTGGACTGGGGGATCGACGGTTTGAATGTCAGCAACAGCAGGATCATTTTCAATAAGGAGACTATCAGACTCCTACTCTTGCATGGGTGTTTCCTCAGGAAGTATTTGGCATGGTAAGAAGTCAGATGAAGGATAAAAGTTGAATAGAATCAAGAATTTTTGAGAAAACACTTCGGCAGCATCAAGGATAAAAAGGAAGGACTCACATCTTCTGCCATTTTGGAAGCATCTATTGTTTCAACCAAAATCGGCTCTTCTCGGGGATCGGTGATGAAGGTCTATTTGATGCCGAATCGAACGCCTAGGACAATAGCTCCGCACCTAGAACCAATTGGGATGCAATGGTTGATAACTATGAAGAAAGGGGATCAGAAGTTGAACATTAGTTTGAGAAGAATATGGATTATTTACTTGAGCAGCTGATGGTCTCATTCTATGAAGCCTTTTCCCAGTAATGGCTTTCTGGGTTGCCCCTTGAACCGCCTTGCGCTTTGAAGATTGATACGTCATGATCGTGGGAGCAGCATGAGTTTTTATCAATTTCTTCAATGAAGGTGCGACCGATCCTATTCTTGAAACTGGACATGGTGGCTGATAATCTATAGGATGCCCCTTCCTATCCAAGCTTGGAGGATTGAATTCAGTGTCCTAAAGAGGTCGGTTAAAACAGTTAGCAAGAGAAATCATCGAATAATTTTCTAAAAAAGAGATGGTAAGTTACCTCTCCGTCAGAAGCAAATTCCCCATCCAGGGCTATACACAAAGGATGGACCAACCCACAGAAAAGATGGGAGTGTCATTCTTGCCACCAGGAGTCAAAGAGAGTGGAAGAGAAGCGGACTCTGATCCAGTCATGCACATAAAGGGAAAGAAGATCTGATCCTAATTGAAAGACTCTAGAGGCTTCTATTACCTCACTGATACCTTCTCTTGGCTTCAATGTGTTTTTGAAGAACAATTGAGGGGGAAGTTGACCAAAACCAAACTGACGGGCTATGAAGGATGGATTGTAAAACTCATAAGTTAGAAGGTTGCCTAGAAGGAAGGAGCCTGTAGCCATTTTGCCACGACCATGATGAAATTCGGCTAGAAGAACGCAGGGCTTGATGAAGGAATTAAAAATTACAGCCGCCATCTTGTCCGAGCAACCTGATTCAAATCGAAATTTGAATGGAAAGATCAGCTCATTGTTCTCATCCTCATCGTATGGTAGCCAAGTCAGGATGTCTGCATCAAACCCTCTGTAAAACTTTTTGAAGAGATGGCCAATATTGATATCAATTGTTATGGCCAATGCAGCCTCATCATAACTCATACACTGACGGGTTCTTCCTTCTTCACCTCTATATTCCTCATCAAAGTTGGAGGAAGGGAAACTCAGGTTTTTGAGGTCAGGCCTTACAATCTTGTGCATATACAGGTTGAGCCATAGTTGTATCAACCACCAAGGGCCACTGATAGTATGCACTGATTCATTCTTCATTAATTGGGCAGCTACCTGGTACATCAGATGATAAGCAGCTCCTAGCAGATACTTTCCAAGAGGGATGTCCATGTCTACTGCTAGATGCTTTGCCATGAGTTTATGATTGTAAGTCGGACCATAAAATGACCCAAAGAAGATGAATCTTTCTAACCACATGTTTAGAAAGGCCACATATTCCTTTTCACTAACAGTTGATTCATCTCCAATGTGGTTCAGAATGTAACTTGCCCATCCTGTGCAGTCTGATGTCATGGCTAATTTCTTGGATCCAGCACTTAAGAAGTCATAAGGCCACATCAATTCTGTTATTCTAAGGCCGGTCAGCATATAAACATTGGCCAAAGTGATGGTCATTGGGCCATGACTAAAACCAAAGACATTTAGGGTGTTGGACCAGAAATAAGATGCAGAGATCAGGAGTGGATCATTCCTCTCCATTCCGAACATTGAAAGTGTCAAGCATTGATTCAGATCATAAAGCTCCCAATCTCCACCCTTTTTCTCGGACACCCTGCAAAACCAATTTCTCCATCCCTTAGGTATCTTGGGCTAGTTTCTGAAGAGAGTTTTAGTGCTCTAGGAGGATGAATCCACTACAGATTGTTTGAAGGGGATTTGGTTGGTTTGTTGATAGATAAAATTAGATGGATCAGAGTCACACATGGGCCCAAGAAAATAAACATTGGGAACAACGGCTGATGGAATCAAGATTTCGTTCCTCATTTTCTAGAAATTGGATGAAATAAATTTGAGAAGAAAGAAAATACAGGGTAGTGACCGGTACTTGGAAGATGGAGACTTGGAAGCATACTCAGGGACATGCTCGCTGGTCACCAATGCAGCCGAAATGGATTTGAATCTGAGGGAGATCGCTCAAATAAACAATGGGGCAGACGATTTGCTAGGGTTAAGGCTTTGGCGATGGCGGTGTCGGCTGTTAGGATTTGCTCGAGAAAGAAGGGGAAAGCAAATGGGCCAAGTGAGTTGGAAAAGGTACTATTGGGGTATTATATAAAACTCAGGCCAGGAAGTCAGAAGTCACGCTTATATCTCGAAACGAAGAAGTTGCGGTGTGGTAAACAGATAAATGGGAATTTTGGAATAAAATTATTTTTATCCTAAAATTGGGGGACATGTGTTTACACCAAAATTTGGGAAGAAGAACGCGGGAACTCAAAGCTTCCAAAATTGTGTCGATCATGGGCTTGATTGCATGAAGATCGATATCAGATGATTCAGAGGGGGCACTGGGATCGGCTCTCTTTGAATGACATCAGCAGATAACGATAATGGGCTACAGTTGGCGTAGGAAAATACGTATCAGACTCTACAAAAAGGGAAATATTAGGGTCCAAGTTATCATAAGTTAGGAATGTTCTCCTTTATACCAAAGATTGTAATGAGTCATACTTGAGTAGGATTCATGTTTAGGCTCTAGGTATAAATATTGGACCCCGCTATTGTAAAGAGGAATCCAATCAATCAAATACAAGTTACTTACTTTTTTGGCTCTGGCCAACCCTTAGGAGTAGGAGTAGAGTAGATCTCGGTGAGTTCTTCAGCGAGCAGGGCTGCATTAGTCCGGCGGACCTCGGCTTGTCTGGAAGTACCGTCATGGCTTATACTTCCGTTCGTACGGCTGCATCGATCCGGTCGACCTCCACTACGACTCTAGTATAAGCTAGTTATCGACTCTTATCTAGTTCAAGTATGGCTGCATCGATCCGGTTGACCTCCACTGCTCGAAATAGATTAAGGTCGAGTTATCGGCTCTATCTGAGAGTGGCAATCTTTGGTAGATTCATTAAGTTACCAATTTTATTGATGTTTTTCATTGTCATTAGTTTGCAGCAACATCAACCTGCCCGGTCAAGATTGATTTAGATCGGCCTTATATCATTTCAGTCCGTCGTTCGCTTTATTATAACACGATGTTTCTTACTCTGAGCGACGGGTTACGTTTCATTGGCTGTTCTACTTCAATCTTGATCATGCATAGTACGCGGTTAAGGCGTGTATGATCTTGAAGAGGTTTGTTGGTTAGTTAAATCTGGTCTATAGTTCGCTATTATGGCTGTAACGATCCGGTCGATCCCCACTAATGGCACTGTAGATTTGGAGGACGCTAGTCAGTAGATCTGTTCTTGATTAGGCATGACCATAACTGTTTGCTATGTCTACATCGGCTAAATAGCCGATCGCCTATGTTTTAACGCCTATAGTGTGTGTCTATGATTCTGTTAAGCGTGAATAGGTCTGTGTACTTTAAGGGTTTGATTTGTTGTCTTTATCACGGCTGCATCGATCCGGTCGAACCCCACTGTTAGAGATAGTAGGTTAAGTCTGACGAGTCCATAGGTTTGTCCATGTGAAATAGTCGATTGTTCACTCGCTGTAGTCCCTTTTCACCTGAATCGGCTATTTCAGCCGATTCATCCAAGCCTTCACGTATAGCATGTCTTTCAGAAAGCCTGTCGAAGTATAGATGGTTTTATGGATTCTTCAGTTTTAGTTTATTATTATCATCATAGCTGCCATCGATCCAGTCGAACCTCACTGTTGATGGTAACAGATTAGATTCACAGCGTTTGTAGACCCATTAGTATTAGACAGTCGATTTGTTTGCATACTATATCTTTTTCTGATTTAGATTCATCGGCTCAACGATTCATACTGGTAATATCCACCTAGCTGATGATCTCATTTACGTTTGCGGGCATTATACTTATCAACATAAAACTAATCGCGATCCATAAGCTTTACTGTCCGTAACAACCGATTTCTGTGTGTATCGACTATTTAGTCAATTTTTCCCATCTGGCTGCGCCCGAAGCGGCACACTTGGAATTGTCTGGGCAAAGACCAACATGTTCCACCTTAAATTACTGATAAATTTTCTCTCCTTATCAATTGTAGGGTCAAATTGACTGGCACGTCTTAGGAGGAATTTGTAGGATCGGTTACCCCTGCGTTGAAGCCAAGCGTATCTCTAGCTCCATCAAGCAGATCCTTCCACTTGCCGTGTGTTGATGCATTTTGTGCCCACACTTCCCCACCACCTTCGACGTTTACACCAACATTGCCTTCACCAAGCTCTTCAGCATGAGAGGCTCCGCCATGTAACACCCTAAAATTTTCATTATTTCAAAATAGGTTAATTTGACTTATTTATGCATTTTTGTGAGCACTTGAACTTAGAGAAATAATAACTTTTGTTAAATTAAAATCAACTATAAGGTCTAGCTATATGTTTGTGCATACATGATGCTGCATATTATTTTGTATTGAGTGGTTTCATTTAAAACACAAAAGAGAATTCAAAAATACATTTGAAAAACTCTTTGGAAATTTAGAAAAGAAAAAGAAAAGGAATTCTTTACCACCCCTCTCCTTCCCTGGCTTTTGGCCCGCTTGGCCTTTTTCCCTCTCTCGGCGGCCCAACAAAGCCCGTGTGGGCGCTCTCCTCTTTCGGTCTAACTGACCAGCTGCCCCCGCGCCTTGAGTCGCCGACAGGTGGGCCCGCTCTGTCAGCGTCATCCTCCACCTCCGGCCGTGTTCGAGCCGGACTCCTCCCGATGTAAATCACCACCCCTCCTTCGATTCCTTGGGGATTTGGCGTGCTACCCACACCATAGCCCCCCATAAATATCAAGCCCCTGTAGCGCACCGCCTCCATCAAACCCTAGCACAAGCTGCCGTCTCAATTCAAGCTCGCAACCGCCGCAACCCTAAGCACCGCCATCGCCGAGCTTGTTTCGCCGTTCGTCGCTTCGTTGCCTCTATAAGCCCTTTGCCGAGCTTCGCGTCAAGTTTTTGAAGTCGCCAAGGCTTTCTTCTCTCTGTTTCTCATTTTGGTTCGCTCACCTCGTGTCGCCAACATCTGCAAGAGATCCACCGTCCGCCATCCCGAGTCGCTCGTCATCTTCAAGCTTTTCTCGTCACCGAGATCCATCTTGGTGAGTTCACCTTGGTCCCCTCTTGCTCCCTATGCTCTTAGTTCATCGAATCGTGTTCTCTAGGGCCTTTTCCCCTTTTCTCCAGCGAGGATTTGCCGTCGCCGGTCAGATCGCTGCAGCGCCGTCACTGTAGTCGGCCGGCAACCTCTCTCTCTCATCTCCGATCTAATCTGGTTCATCCAAATTGGATCTAACGGATCAGATCGGCCGATACCCCTTCGGCTGCTAATCTTTCTAAAGAGCCCCTACACTTTTCTATATTCGAACATGTAGTCCATGGCGTATTCACATAATATGTTTTCTCTTTCTGGAAGCGTAGATTCCCTCTGTTAGATTCAAAATTCATTTTCTCTATTTACAGATCCGCCACTGGTTTTGTTTTAGTCATAAAAACTTTGTTTTAACTCCATTTTGATCCGTTCAAGTTGTGTTAGATTCGTAATTGCGTAATCTACATGTTCATACTATTGTTAAACATGTTTTCAACTGTTGAAATTCTATATTAGATTTAATCTATTATTTTATTAAAGGAAATCTTGTTTAATTCATAACTACTTCATTATAGCTCTGATTTTTGTGATCTTCGCGTCTATGAGTTCATAGCGAGACTTAGATTCGTTTTATAGACTTTTCATCTTGATTCTATACTGTTGGTGTACTGTTCTAATTATAGATTTGTTTGCTTTGCATGATTATCTCGGGATGCTTGTGTGTTGTTGTATTGATCGAGTATAGACAGTGAGCAATTCATGGGAGATCAAGAGTACTACTTTGACGAGCAGGATCAACAGAAATGCTTTGATCAAGGCAAGTATAGCATGGGACCATCCTTGTTTCCTATCAACTTTAATACACTTAACTCATATGCATGTGTCTCCTTGCTATAACTAAGGATTTTCTAGAATTGTACTCATACCTTGTCACCTATGGAATATGCATTGGGTAGCTATTGCTAGTGCTCAACAGAACCATGATCTTGTAACTTGACTAATGTTATATGTAATAAACATAAAATATGACTTTTTAGCAACTTGATAAAAGGGGGTTGGAGTATTTAGCTACTTTCTAAATGCTTCATATTCCTCTCCTTAAGGACTTATCTATAAGTGATCATCCGGGACTTACAATACAACTGTGAGAGCCACATGGCTCTGGCTTTAGCTCAGTACAAGGACCTTTTTTAGCTTGTTCGTGGTTACCTTTATGACGTAAAAGGGGCTTGCCGAATCGGGTATAGTGCGGCCTCTGTCTTTATGTGTATAGCTTGCGCGGAATGTGCCATTTAGAAGGGGAGCTCTACATCTGTTTGTCAATTAGAATCCTAGCGGCCCTAACTTGTTAGATGAACCTTTAAAAGGCTTATAGTGTACCCTGTCTGCTCACCTTGGTAGTGTTTGGGGACTTGCAAACCCCGGACAAATGGGAAACATGACTCACAGTGAAAGTGTACAACCTCTGCAGAGTGTAAAACTGTTATAACAGCCATGCTCACGGTCACGAGCAGCCTTGGAACCCTTATGGAATAGATGATCACTATTAATTAATTATTTTTGCTATATATTATTCATGTTTACATTGATCATGTGTTTTTATTGGGTTTATGACAACTTGCTGCTACTCATATGCTAAAATTGTGACAACTAAAAGCTAAATGCAGTCAAATCCGTGTCAAGCTTTTGAGTTTCATGAACCCCATATTACACTTGTTGAGTATGACATGTACTTACGCTTGTTTATTTTCATTATTTGGATACAAATCCCGAATGGGTAACAGATTGCTATGGTAATGACGACTTTCCTGAGGATTACTAGTCTTGTGGTCAACCAGTTGACATCCCTGTGTTATGGAGCTACATTGAGAGAGTTATCTTTATATTTCTGCTATATTTATGTGAAGACTATGTGATAATATCCGTGATGTAATAAACACTTGTGATGGTATTTTCTATAATTTGTCGGCTTGTGTGTGTGATTGATCTCTGGGCGCACATAAGATATTACATTCAATTTTATCCTTAAAATTGGGTGTGACACGCCACCATCTTCAGAGTTTGGAGTCAACACCGACACCGCTTCTTCTCTTTAGCATGAGGCGCTTCGCCACCATCTTAGCAGTCAACAACGACACTACCTTCGCCAAGCTCTTTAGCACGAGAGGTTTTGCTAACATCTTTGAAGTCAACATGGACACTACCTTCACCAAGCTCTTGGCACGAGGGGCTTTGCCGACACCTTCATCAACTATAGCAAATTTGCTTTCGCCAAACACCTTTGTAGGATGGCCTTCATCAACACCTTTGGGAGACCAAAACAACTCACCTCGTCAACACGTCGGCACCAGGGTTTTCGCTGACATCACACGTCCAGACAAGTTCATAGTTTTCTACAGCCAACAACATTGTTATCTAAGGGTTAGATTCTGGAGGCACTTGAGTGCATTGCCGATCTAGTAGCCCCGTTTGTCGCCGTCCATAAAGCCAAGAACCCTCTCGATCTAACGACAACATCATGGGCCTAGAGGATTGAAAGCAATTAGAGCCAACATTTTCACGATCTATGGCTAGACAACAGGGAGGAGGGAGAAGGCAGCAACAGGAGTAAAGAGTCCCCATACATCCATGGCGGAGGCGGAGGACTAGGTAGTACCTCAGCGGCTTGCGATGGAGAAGAGGAGCTCTTTCGTGTCCATGCTGGCTGGCGCCGACGCAGAAGAGGAGGTCTATCCTGTCCGTGGAAGCGGAGGCGAAAAACAAGTTAGAGGGAACATGGTGAATGGAATATTTATACTTAGGTTAGCAAGTGGAAATGTTAATTATAAAACTAATTAATAAAAATTGAGAACCCATTTAAACAAATAGGTTTCGTAGCTAGTTCGACTCTCAACGAAAGCAGCATGTCATATTAGTTTGCTTTTTTTTTTCCACACTGACTGCTGCTTAACGAAAGCAGCACGTTGTTTTGGTTTGCTCCCTTTTTGTATTGTTTTTTTTTCCACACTGACTTTTGCTTCATTGTTTTTTTTTGTTCTTTTTCACACTGATTACTCCTTCATTGTTTTTTTGTTTTTGTTTTTTGCATTTTTTTTCCACGCTGAATGCTGCTTCATTGTTTTTTTTCACACTAAGAGCATGTTTGAATGCACCAACTAAATTTCAAAGGAAAACTTTAGACGGCTAAAAGTTTCTCAGCTATACTTTATAGCTGGGGTGTTTAGATGCTCTAGCTAATAGACTTAGTTAAATTTGTTCAATTAGTTTTATAATTAGTCTAGTTTAATACTCCAAATCAATGTTCAAATATTCAATGTGATAGGGATTAAACTTTAGTCCCTGTAACTAAACAGGTCTAGCTAAACCTAACTAAACTTTAGCTAGTCTTTTAGGTAGGCTGTTTGTATGCTTAGCAGCTAAATTTAGTCGGCTAAAATTTAGCTGGTGCATCCAAACATGTCCAAACTGCTGCTTCTTTTTTTTTTTTTTGCTTTTTTCATTGTTTTTTTTACACTGACTCCTGCTTCATTGTTTTTTTTTCACACTTACTGCTGCTTCATTTTTTTTCGCACTGACTGCTGAACTTGTTTTTTGTTTTTTTCCCACTCTGCCAGCGGTCAATACTGCCTAGTTGTCATTTTTCTTTCACTCTCGGGCTGCCTCCACGGCTCCACTGACGACTGCTGCGCCATGGCCGGCGCCGGCGGTGACTGCTGCTTGCTCCGCCTTCCCGACGACTCCCTCTTCCTCGGTCTCGACTGCTCCACCCAGTAAGCTCCCTTTCCTGCTCTTCTGCTCAAGCTTAGTCAAGCCTCGTCGCTCGCTTCTTGACTTGCTAGCTCTCCACCGGACCACCCCCATTGCCGGCTGCTGCCGTGGCTTCGCTTGCTTCACTACTGCGCTGACCTCAAACCAACCAACCAGGTCGCTCAAGGCCACGGTGCTGGACGCCGGCCTGGGCATCGTGGCCACCGACTCCGTCCACTTCGACTCGGACCTGCCGCACTACGGCACCCGCGGCGGCGTCCTCCGAGACCAAGACCCCGCTGAGCGGGGCCGCATCGTGTCGCCGCCGCTCATGTGGGCGGAGGCGCTGGACCTGCTCCTCGGGAGGCTGCGGCGGCGCGCCGACCTCCGCCGCGTCGCCGCCGTCTCCGGCTCCGCGCAGCAGCACGGCAGCGTGTACTGGGCCAAGGGCGCCGGCGCCGCGCTGGCCACCCTGGACCCTGCCGCCGGCGAGGGCCTGGGGCCGCAGCTCGCGGCCGCGGGCGCGCTCGCGGCGCCGGAGTCGCCCGTGTGGATGGACAGCAGCACCGCGGCGCAGTGCCGGGAGGTGGAGGCGGCCATGGGCGGGCCCCTGCGCCTGGCGAGGCTCACGGGGTGCCGCGCGCACCGGCGCTGCACGGGGCCGCAGATACGGAAGATGCACCAGACCCGGCCGCAGGTGTATGAGGCCACCGAGAGGGTCTCGCTGGTGAGCTCGTTCATGGCGTCGCTGCTCGTTGGCGGGTACGCCTGCATCGATGAGACCGATGGAGCCGGGATGAACATCATGGACATCGACACGCGCCAGCTGCGCCAGGACGCTCTTCAGGTTCTCTTGTTGTTCATGTTTCCCTTCACTGATTCAGAGTTTCAGACTTGAGACTTGCAATTGTGTTCACCACTGCAGATTGCAATTGTAACTAAAATGATGGAAGTGGCACATACTAGAATTAAGCCCAATCAGCTCAAAGAAGAATTAAGCTCAGTTCAACATTTTTACATTTCAATTTTGTAGGCTATGGCTCCAAATTTGGAAGAGCGGATTGGGAAACTAGCACCAGCACATGCTGTGGCTGGAAAGATAGCTCCGTATTTTGTTCAGAGGTAAATACAACTGAATATCTTTCCTTTTCTTGGTGTCTGTTTGTGTCCACAACTTCACATCTTGAAAGGTCAGATAATGTGAACAAGCTGTAGCAACTTTTTTATCATTGTTTACTCGTGAAATCAGCTTGTTAGATTGAATACTCCTGTTTATATGTTCTTGCAGATTTCAGTTTTCAAGCAACTGTCTAGTTATTCAGTGGTCAGGCGACAACCCCAATAGCCTTGCAGGTACTTAGGTTCATCCTAATCTTCTGCATTCAAATATCTTAGTATGTTCTGATGTTTGTTTGTCTAGATAAAAGAATGACCAAATTAATTGGGCCATATATATGTTAAGATTGCTTGCATTCTGCAAATTTAAAAAGTGCTTTTGGCTTCCATACATGTGTGATTGTGCAGGCTTAACTTTGAGCAATCCTGGTGATCTAGCAATCAGCCTTGGGACAAGTGATACGGTAATCGTCTACCACCTTGCTTTGTTACAATTTTTTTGTTGACTTATTTCCCAAGAGTTATTACTAAAAGGAAAACATGTAACAGTACATATTATGATCTGGTTCTGCAATTGGCAAAACGTGCAAACTGAACCTTACTTCTACTACACTGGATCAGTTAGTAAAAGAATATTGGAAAATGTACTCAATATGTGACATTGTTTCATTCTGTATGGTTCTGTATTAACCACTGGTGCTGGTTGTGGTGCCTCTATGGCCCCTTTCAGGTTTTCGGGGTCACCGATTCACCTGAACCAAGCCTAGAGGGAAACATCTTTCCTAATCCAGTCGATCCCAAGACCTACATGGTTCTGCTTTGCTATAAAAATGGATCTCTAACACGAGAAGGTATGGTTTGCTAGTGACTTCTATTGCGCTCCACCCCCTTACTAATACATACATTTTGTTCAGACCTCCGCAATTGTTATGCTGAGAGATCTTGGGATCTGTTCAACAGGTTGCTTGAGGAAACAGCCCCCTTGAATGGTACACCATTCTATTATTGCTTCATCATTCCATTTACTAAAGAATTGATTGCCTAGTTTCTTTAAGCATAACTAAATGCGAGTTTGTGTTTATACAATGGACAACAGAGAATATGTTGGGGAACTGAGATAACTGCTTGGCTAGAAATCATGGCATAACATCATATTTCAACCACTCAGTTTACAGCCTTGCAATAATTGGCAACTCAGTGCAGTTTTATAGTTATGCCTTTTGATCCCAACATGTCTAATGCAGTTACTACATAAAGCTTGCCTTTCCTTCATGTTCACAATATATGCTTGCATTGACCACACAAAAGTAACTTTCCTGAAGATTCCTGGACTTATATTTTCCTGCTTTTGCAGGAGGGAAGTTGGGATTTTACTACAAGGAACATGAGATTCTCCCACCACTTCCAGGTTAGTTTTGTCCTTATATTTTTTCCCTTTCATAATTCAATCTTCATCTCGGTGCTCATTTAGATTAGATGCTCACCGAAATGCATAGTTGGATTTCACCGGTATGTTCTCAAGAACTTCACTAGTGGACCTTTGGACGAGATGGTGGAAGAAGAAGTTGACAAGTTTGATCCTCCTTCAGAGGTTTGAAGACCTCAGAACCTGTAAATCGAACTGTTTGACATGCTCATTTAATTAACAGCCATGATTTAGGTGCGTGCGATAATTGAAGGGCAGTTCATGTCCATGAGGGGCCATGCTGAGCAATGTGGCCTGCCAGTACCTCCAAAACGGATTATAGCAACCGGTGGTGCGTCCTCAAACCCAACAATTCTCAAGATAATGGCATCTATTTTTGGTTGTCCTGTGTACACTTCCCAAAGATCAGGTATGCACAGCCCTTACATGAGATATACTGATGTGCCTGCTTACATATTAATATGCTTATACTCCTTAAGAACATAGTGCTAATATGCTTGTCTCGGTATCCATTCCTGCTCAAACAATATGATGAACAGTGATTATTCTACTTATAATTAAGCTAGTTGTTGTGCATGCTCGCAAATTCTTCTTCTCTATGTTCATTTTCTTTTTAATTTGCTTGCTATTTCTGATACACCTATATTATATCTCATTCAATCAATGCAGACTCTGCTTCTTTGGGTGCTGCTCTGCGAGCAGCCCATGGGTGGCTTTGTAAGCAGCAAGACGAGTTCGTGCCATTCTCATGTGTGTACTCAGGAAGATTGGATGGAACATCACTTGGCATGAAGTTGTCTGTTCCTTTTGGGGACTGTGAGGGAGACACTGAGCTTCTGAACAACTACACATTGCTAGTTAAGAAGAGGTTGGAGATTGAGCAGAAGCTCATTGAAAGGTTTGATGGACGAGAGTGAAGTGATTGCTAGGTAAAATCTCTCTGTTGATTATTGATGATAAGAATGGGCTATCTTCTACACATGTGTCGCTTAAAATTGAGTCAGATGTGCAGTAGCTGTAGAACCATTACCATGTAATTGTAACCATTAAAAATAATACGTTAGCCTACTAGGACCGAGTTCATAATTAGCTGAGTATATTTACTCATTTTGCTAATTTCTTTTTATGTTAATTTTGAGTCAGATGTAGCCCTTTCTCATTCTTCCGTCAATTTCGCACTGCATTAACTCTTTGCTAGCTATTGTTTGGCTCATATCACATTTTAGTCATAGGATGTGTAGGCTGACTATGTATAAAGTATCCTACAACATATTCAGCCTATTTTCATGGATCAACACTACCTGCATATTCATTCATCATTCAAAAGTCAGAATGCTGAGATGACACTGTCATGATCGAAACAGGATTTGTTCACTGATGGAAGAAATGCAAATGCCATGCATGTTATGCTGGTGAATGGCATCCTACTCAACATGGTGAGGTTGCAGCAAGGACGGCCACCAAATTTGCAAGATCTAGTTGGGAGCTACTACTGCTACTTACCACTGCAAGCATGCACTGCTCTCACTTGTAAATTTTAGTGGATTCCTATTGCCACTACACTACACGTCTACACCTGCCTCTCTTGTGTGTGCACCATGGCCACTATCGACGGCTCGTGAAAGAAACACTCAAGCACACCTAGATACCTATGCCACAATTTCCTTGCAAAATCACAAGCTCATATTTTTTCCCCATTTGTAAAACGAAAATTATTGCTCTAAGTGCTGATGTTTTTTTCCATTTGCCATTTCATATTGCATTTTCCTTTGTAAAATTTTTGCTGTTCTAATTGCTATATATTTGCGACGTGTGAAGTATAATCCATGATAGTCTTAACTTAAGCATCCTGGGCCAAAAGGTTCAAACTGAGGTACCATCATGCTTTATGTTTTTTTCAAGGATTAGAATAACCCAAATGAACTAAACTTTGTTCGCTTGATCGTATCAACCATGCTTATCAGCCATGATATAGTGTTTTTTTCTCACAACAAAACAGCATCAGCCGGCTTATAAGCCATAGAAATGATAAAGCGAACATGTGTAAAATATGTTTACTCGCACTTTTTTTTACCAAAAATAAAAGGAGTCTGGACTTGTGATTTTTCTGTATAACTGAATGTATCAAAGAATCATATGAAAATGCTTGAAAACGAAATTGTGAAAGTGACTACAATTTTTTGAATGAAAGAAAGTGACTACAATTGTTATGACACATCTGTAATTTGCAGATAGAACAAAAACAATGCAAATATCTTTTTTTTTTTGCTTTGCACTTTATTGCTTTACCTGATATGATATCCCATGAAATGGCAGCACTCGACCACAAAAGTGCTTGCTGGTGATCAAAAAGCATAATTGAAGTTTTTGTTTGCTTGAATCCCAAAAATAAAAAATGGATCTCCACATTATATTAAGGACAGTGAAGTAACTACACTGTCCTTAATATAAATGAGGTAT
This sequence comes from Miscanthus lutarioriparius, assembly GCA_904845875.1. Taxonomy (NCBI): domain Eukaryota; kingdom Viridiplantae; phylum Streptophyta; class Magnoliopsida; order Poales; family Poaceae; genus Miscanthus; species Miscanthus lutarioriparius. The sequence goes on from CAJGYO010000014.1 coordinate 2,334,866, forward strand.
ATGATAAGCTTGGCTTCCAGCATCAGGGTGTAAAGAACTTTTGATGCTCAAGTGCCAACAGGAAGAATTCTTTTAAATGGTGTTTCCTAAAGTTTAAATGTAAACACATCAGCACTGGCTTGGACACGTGGACTATATATTATGTTAATGGCGCACTGCCACCGTGGCACTAATTAAGTAGACTTGGGCCCACTTGCTTTTAATAGGGCTGAGTCAACTTCCAGCGGACCTGTTCGCTTATCTTATAATCCGTACTTTTCAGCTTGTTTTTTCAGCCGGAACAATATTTTTCTCTCACAATAAATCAGCCGGAAATAATGTTTTAGCTTGTTTTTTCAGCGAAACGAACGGAGCCAGCTAATATTTCCTCCTATCGTGCAGTGTACTCTCAGCCACGTCAACATCCGGGTCCACAAACAGAATCCAACTCACTTTTCAAGTGGAATGTACACTGCACTCGCGGCCAAAACCTTGTTTCATGAGCTATTGTTTCTTTTAAAAACAGAGCGATGGCATAAAACATATAGTACGCCTGTTTTTTTAATTTTATTTAGGGTCTGTTTAACCCATTAGCTGCTAATAGTTATCTAAATAATAGGTTACAACTAATATTAGCTGCTATTAGCTAGTTTAGTCCAACTAGTGAAATAGTTGTTAGTTGATACTCAGCCAACAAATAGCTAGACCTGTTTAGATCAAAGAAGATAATTATTAGCAGCTAACTATTATTTCCTTGGCTGCAAACAGAGGCCTTGGGCTTTTCGGCTGGCTGGCTGGGCTTAGCCTGGCTGGCCAGCTCACTCATAGAAATATTGTTCACGTCCAGATAGAATAATATTTTTCTCTCACAATAATCAGTCAGAACAGTATTTTGACTTATTTTTCAGTTCTGCCGAACAACCCCTTTGGTCTATCAATCCCAGCTATTTGATCAGATCGGATGGAATGACTGTTGTATCAACCTCGTTTCAGATTGCCCCTTTTGTCATTCACGTGCTCAAGTGCTCTCTTGCCCATCTCCCGCCTATCTCCATTTTTTTGGATCGAGTCTAACCATGTGTTTCATTAAGAGAAATAGAGGGTTACGGTTACAATCTATGATCTTAGCAAGTCTAGAGTTGCCAAGATCACAAATCAAAAGGAGTGACCTACATTTATGAGACGAGTCTCGTGAGGACCCTGATTATTTAGAGTTTATGATACTACTACCAAAGAGTTTGCAAGCTAACCACCAAGTCATAAAAGAGATAAATGACAAAGCAACAAAGCTAGCGATGACCTAGCGATGACTAGGGGTGAACAAACCTAAGAGACAAAGGCCTCCATACCATCCACCACCTACGATAAGCTCAAGAAGCATAGCAACCTTCTCGCGACCATGATGCTTGAAGACATGATGAGAGTGTAACACCTCTGGTGTTACAAGCTTGTTTAGCACTTAGGTTAATGCCTATGAGAAATTAGCAAAACAAGTTTTTGGGTTTAAAAGTTTAAAGCACACATGGAATTATAAATGAATCTTGGGTGACTCGCTTTCGGGAATAAAACAAACAAATAAGTGTCGCTAGTCAACTTGTCTTGGTGCTTAACAACTTTTAAATAATCTTGTGCATAAAAGTTGTTTAGGGCTTGTTTTGGAAAAGTACGAAGAAAGTGCTTAAAAATGTCTCGATAGCAAATAAATCGCGAATGGCTTGTTTATTTGATTAAGCATGAAAAACAATTTTTATAAACAAAAATAAAATATAATTTGTAATTGATACTTAAATAAAATTTGAAGTTCAAGTTTAGTAGATGAAAATGAACCGTTGATTTGGTGAATAGATGTTGTTCCATGGTATTTTTTATAGCTTAAAAATTAAAAGTGGAATATAATTTCAGCTTCTAGAACTAAACGATTTAAGTCTGGAAACCTAACGACAATGCCAATTTGGCATTTGATTTCCTACAAAAATGGGTAAGCACTACATCCATGTTTTCGCACGATCGGTTGCATTTAGGTGTATACTAGGACGTGGCGCTAGGTCGTGGTTACGTTAGAGTTAGGATGCTCACGCAAAATTGACCAAACTTCGCTAGAACGCGTGGAGGACATGTCTTTGGCTCTCTGTGCATGAACCGGCATTTCACTGATGAGCTCACCTTGGCACTCGTTTATCTTTGTCTCTAGATGCTCTTTGAGCATAACGATTGTCTTGTTAGGGACCGGGTAGTGTTGGCTTTGAACTGGCATAAGTGGTTGAACCTTAGACAGAGACGATTACTGTTTTTGTTTAGCTTTAAAAAGCGTGCACGACACTGGTTTTGGTCGTTCCGCCCTGTGGCCGCGACCACCCCGCCCGCAACGTTGCGCCGTCGCGTTCAGGCGCCACACGCGCATGTGCCGCGCCCGCCTTTTCTGTTGCCTTGCAGTCGCCACACGAGCGCGCCGTTGCTATTGGATGCCCTAGCCAAGGTCACTGTCGTTGGCCGGCCTTGTTGCGGTTGACCGCTTGCCGGGCCAGGCTGACGCCACAGCGCCCGCCGTTAGTGCGACGTGGCGCTTTCCTCGCCGCACGAGCCACTTACCCCGAAGTAACTGCCACCCTCCGCTGTCTTGTCGAGCTACTGCCTTGTTGGGGTGTCAATGCTCTTCCCGCACGCTCGTCGTTCCGCTACCGCCGCCCGCTCTCGGCCAAGGCCAAGTGGTCCTGTCTCGGCACCTCATGGCACGCTCTCTTGGGGCCTCACCGTGTGGGTGTTTCTGCTCATTTAACGCAACCTGGTCATGGTTGTCCAGGCCGTGAGCCGCTGCGTAAGCCTGCGCGCGTGATTCGTGACATCCCACTTCGATTCAATGTTCCCATAACTAGGATTGGAGGTAGGCTAGCCAGTTGACCTGCTCAAGCCCCTCAATTCGCTCTGGTTGGCCGGGTTTGGAAATTTCTCGAGCCACCGGCCATCTCGCCCCGAGTAGAGCACGATTTGGGGGTAAGCCCAAACCCATCGGTAATGGTTCAATTGACGGTGTTTCAGAGCTTGTCTTGACCCCCTTGGGCTGGTGCTCGTCTTCATTTGGCTAGGGCGCTCGTCGACGGTGAGGTGACATGCCGTGTCTACCTAGGAGCGATGCCACCGTGCTCGCGTGGATGTGGCTAGGTCATCTTGGCCCTCCTCTGCCTCAACCGCCACCACAGCGCGGACCGCAATGAGCCCCTACTGCTTTCCCGCTACCTCTACCTCTCCGTTAGTATCCTAGGTCACCGGCGTGCTCGCGCTACCGTGACGGGTGGCTCGGCGACGCAGACAGGGCGCTAGGGCCATTGTCTATCTCTCAACCGCCGTCCAGGAGTTCAACTTGTCCCCGCGGCGCTCGTCGGCTTGCTCGGGTAGCCGGTGCCTCGCTCTGCTGACCGGCATAGGTGTGCAGTGCCGACCGGAGTCATGTCATCATGCGCCGGCCGCCGGGGACCATCCCGTAGTTAGGATGAGTACCTAGGGGCTTAGCTGCAAAGGAAGTTTCTTGCTAAATAGTGCGTAAGTGTTTCGCGTAATAACTCGCTTGGTCAGGGGGCTCTTTTGCAAGATGCGCTAGAGCGCTCGCGCTGTGGGCCTGTCGGGCCAGCCTACTATGCGCGTGGGCTCCCAATCGCGGGCTGTTTTGGCTGTTGGGCCGAATCAGTCGTCGTCGGCCCTTCGTCTTTTTCTAGTGTTTTCTAATTTAGTTTCTAAGGCAAACTGGTAAATTCAATATAAAATTATGCAGGAGTCCAAAAATTATGAAACCAATTTTGTTAGGCTCCTAAAATCATGATCTATCTGCTAGTATATTTTGTTCACATAGTTTGATAATATTCTTGGAAGCTATATAATTAATTTGAGACACTTAATATTGTAAAAATATAAAATTATAGGAATTGTTGTGGTAAACGGGTAATAGTGTTGGATCTAAAATTTTTACAGTAGATTCCTAACAACATTAGGTATTCATTGTAATTTTGGTAGCCCCATAGGGATTAGTTTGTTAAGGCAACTAAATGAGGCATAGTGCGTAAATATATATTTAATCAATCAAATGTCAAAAATAATTGAGGATTTGTAGAACAAAAACATTTCCGAGAATAGGCCTTACTTGAGGACGTGGATATGTAGACTAGCATGTTAGAGCTATCTCGTTAGCTTGTGAGGCGTGATCGGATTTCTAAGAATTTCGGTTGTCGTTGATTATTTACATCTATGTATTTGCATCAATACATATCATAATAGGAACGACGGTGGATCGATGGTATCAACTGGAGTAGCTGAAAAGATCATGACAAGGATCAGGTCACGAAGATGGAATGCTAACTTTTGGTTATATTTTACCCAGGCAAGCCCTGGTGCATAACCCCTATTATTCTGCACTTTAATTTATGCTTGTGCATTAAGTTTTGAGTCTTACTAATATGATAGGATCGTGTAAATTGCTATGCTACAGGACTCCGGTAGAAGTCGAGTGATTGCCTGTCACTCGTGAGAGATAGGAAATATATTATTGTTGTTAATATATTATTATCACCTAGAATATATATCAATGATAATTGGAGACCGAGCGGAATGGTATTTTGGATCTGGACTTGGTTCGGATTGCATTTGTTCCGCATGTGTCGGTTAAGGACCGACCGTTGCATTGGGTTCTAGGCAGGTCACAGACTTATTATCCTGAACACATACTTGTGTATGGGCACGGGAAGACTCATTTCTCTCTTGTCATGGGTTCCGGCTCTTTCTAGACTGACTGATTGGAGGCGGGGATGGTGGAGGTCTAAGCACCGCACTAAGTCCGGTACTCAGGAGCGGGGGCTTGGAGTCCAAGTTTGGATGGGGACCTGGACCCCGTGACAGGAGGGTAGTGGGTTGGTCCTGCTTATGCCTGGGATACAAGCGGGACGTGTGTTTCAGGGTACCCAGCTGTGATACATTGATTCGCGAATCGCCGGACGATCCGGTACGACTTGTCTATAATCTAGCACCGTAGTAAGAACTCGAAGATGAAAGATGGTAAAATGATTCTGATTGCTTATCACCTACTTGAAAGTAGCACAGGTGCTTACATAGAATGGTTAGTTAATGAACCAATGTTGACTGCTAATAAAATTGAATATAAGGAGGCACTTTTAGTAATGCTCCTGCAGATGCTCTAACCCCACAAACCAGATAGCCTTGCATATCCTTGGAAGTCTTTTCTTTCGTCCTATTGGGTAAGTCTTGCTGAGTACAATTGAGTACTCAAGATTTTATTTCCCCCGGTTGTAGGTGACAGGCGGATGCTAGAGCTGACCCTTATGTGTGGATTCCTCCTGGTGGGCTCAAAGAGGATTCCTTTACGCTGCGATCATAGTTTTGTCTATAATTCTCACTAAATTTTTTTATAAATATAAGTTTTATCATCTGTTGTCATAGTTTATATATTAATGTTTACCTCATGTCATGAATAGGTATTTAATTTCGCTGAAACTCTGATCACAGGTTTATATTCCGTTGTTAAATTAAATTGTTTTCAACTCTGATGTCGTATTAAAAGTGATGTAAGAAATGGTTAATAATGATGTAAGCTTTATTCTCTCATTTGTTATCCTGATAGAAAAATATAGATTTTTAGGTTCTCCCTTGGGGTGTGCTCGACGGAACTGCGTAATTTGGTGTCCTTCCTTGAGTACTTAGTATATAATGAAAGACAAGTACTCCAGGGAGACATTAGATTAGGCGGTTCTGCCATAGATGGTATCAGAGCGTAAATGAGGAAATAAAGCTTCAAAATCCTTTTCTAAACTAAAATTTAACAACCCATTTTTGCAAAAAGCTAGGGCGTTTAACTACGAAGTTATATAAGTAGCCATATTACTATGGTTATGTATCCAGGATAGATAGCACTCTGCTGACTTAGGTAGGCTTAATCAATTTTTCTGCAGGTACACTGACCTCGAGCATAGTCCGATAGTATCGACTAGCTACAGGGAGAGAACGATGTGCCAAAAATCTAAGAACGGTTGCCCTATATGTTGGCAATAGTAGAAGGACGTTTAGGGTGTGCATTCATGCATATCCTGTTTGTGCATTGTAGTGCCCGTATTGCTTGCAGATACGCCATCCATAAGTGTCACGCGTGTCGTATTGTGCACAACTGACCCGTCCTTGTTCCGGAGTTATTATTGTACTGTGGCTTCATGCTCCACGATTCACCGTGGTTCACGCCTGTTGTGACCCACGTCTCCCCGTACTCTTTCTTGCGCTCTTGTCGGACCCTTGCCCTACCGTCATACTAGTCATTAATGGCCTCGGACATCGCTCGCCTTGAACGAGCGAAAATTTTTGTCAATTCACTCGTAGTGATCCCACGAAGGAACCTTGGTGGACCACGCCAGGACCATTGATCGCTCTGCCATTATAAGCTGGGCCTGGCTTAGCCATTGGTACCACCACTCGGCGCACTTTAGCTCATCTAGCTTTTCTTTTGAGCAAGCTTTTTGCCTAGTCCTTCCTTGCAGCCACCGCCAAGGATGGCAGGAGCCTGGGTTAGTAGTTACTGCCTGAACGTTGAGGGTTTTCCCAGAATCCTGCATGCCACCCTGCAAAAACTCAGAGTCAAAGATCATCTCGAGTATGAGGGCCGTGAGTATGAAAAGCATGGCACTGAGCGGTGTCAGATTACCGTCTACATTAGGAAGAGTGAAGAGTTCCTCGACATCACTGAAGCCTAAAATGTGATCGCAATCAAGTTTTGCTTTGTCAACACCTATCAGGTTGTGGCCCACAAAGCCTTGTGGTATCTTTGCCAGATCTATGACGAGCCCATTGCTCGTACCCCCATGAGGTTCTTTCCACCTTTGGAAAAGAATCGGTGGGCATGGAGGGCTCGCATGGAGGCTTTGCAAGGGCGGGATGTTCAAAAAGACAGTCCTACCATGGTGCACTTGACCACATACCTGCTTGCTTTGGATGAGCAATATGACCGGCAAGCCTCGGAGCTGAGGAAGTGCCTCCGACAAGCCGAGGAAGCCGAGATCTTCTCTAGGATGCTCCAGGTGCAACTTGCAGAAGTGCATGTTAGTGCGGCAGCCGCAGAGAGTCGGGAGACTGCCATGTTGGAAGCTCTGAAAGAGGCAGAAGATCGACATGCCCATTAGTTGGGAGAGGCCTACCTTGTCACCAGGGCCAAGAGGAGGACGCTGGCTGCTAAACTGTAGGATCCCTTGATCGTGGAGGGAATCCCTGTCCACCCGTCAGAAAGAAGGAGAACTGGTGTTGCAGTACCGCCAGCACCTCCACCCTCGGAAGTATCCGAAGTAGAACCATTGATTCCTCTCACTCAGCCTTTGCCAAGAGAGGAGGTGGATCCATAGCCAGGGCAGTAGAGGAATCCGTCGAGCCCGAGAATGAAGATGTGTGGTCCAAAGTAGATTAGTTGCCTTGGGATGATGTACCCATAGTTAGTAGTGTCTTTCATCGTTGTCCTCTAGTATTGTAATCTTTCCGTTGTATTTTGGCCGTAGTTGTTGAGGTCATCCAATCATAGGGAAGGTGGACGATATGTCGAGAATGGGAGAGTGAGTGCATGTATGTTGTACGCGTATAAGACCATTGGAATATGCATTTTATTTACTTCGCTGGGTTTATTGTGTCCATCTGCTCTTAGGTCTCAGTAGACGTGCTTACGGTTTTCAAGGACGATGTTAAGTGGGTTACAAGAGAAGTTGCCATTCAGATACCAGCAGACCAGCAGTGATTGGAAAACATAGGACACTGTATTGACTAATTGTGGATGTCCTAGCTGAACACTTGAATCTCTTTAAATTAAATCTGTCGCTAGATTTGAATTCCTTGTCCCTTGTTGTGAAAGGAACCCTTGTTGTTTGAATGTTCCCTTGCAATACTCCTCTTATTCTGTGGTCTATGATCCTACCGCCTTCATTGCATGTAAGTTGGTAGTAGTTGCCTGGTTAATAGCTTATGGTGCCACAACGAAACCGAGGGCCCCTATGAAACAGCTGCCACATGGTGACGCTGCTCGGCACGCGCTGGTATCAAGGTTGTTGACCAAGTACCTTTACCAAATTACACCGCCGTACTGCTTTTGTTACAAATATTCTCCTTGGAAATATTCAGGTGTTCGAACGGGAAATCCACAACGGGTTGATGCAATAGTGTTCCCTCAAGTACACAAGAGAACGTGGTTTTGGAGGAAGAACGTATGACATGGTCTTAGTCTGCATGAAAGATAGATGTGGTCAAGGAAGGGAAGGGAAGACGTGTAGTAGGGAGTGCTTGGAAAGGTCTGAGCGGATGTCAAGTCCCAAGCTCTGTGTCTAGATAGACCGCACTACGCATACTGGGTTATTTCGCTGCGTGCCCTACGGACGCCGTCTGTGTCGGGCCCATTAGCACCCTGTTTTCGCATGGCCGCGGCATCGTGCCACACTCGCCGTCTTTGTGCACGGTGTGTTTCTCCTTTTCCTGACATCCGGTTGGCTCTTGACCCCATGCCCTCGTCCCCGTACCAGACCCCCCCTTTCCCCTCCTTTTCTTCTTTTTGGGGACATGGCCACTGCATGCCTTCCTCCTCGAGCGAACCCTCTCCTCTCCTTATCCTCTCTACCGCTCGCGTAGGGTGCGCACCATGGCCGACTTTATCCCCACAGCATGAACTGTCTGTGTATTCCATTCACTTGCCTCAGTTCCGGTGCGATGCACCCCATCTCTGTTCACCACTATAAGATGCCCTTGGTCCTTGCTCTTCTTCTCCAATCCCATCCCCTTGAATCCAATGTAGAGCTATGAGATCCAGTCAACATTGTGGAACTAGGTTCGTCAGTCTGAGGTGATGGTGTAATCTGAGAAGAAGAAGGATCTGGTTTTTGAAGAAGTTCAAGTCTACTGTTGGTTAGTTCGGTTTTAGGGTTCATGATGTTTGACTTCTCAGTCTCCTATTTCTAGATCTGTTGGTCATACGCCATGTTTTGGATAATCATTATCTTGTTGTTTCTCCATTGCCCTCGTATATCTCGACTTCTGGATTAAGCCTTGGTTGTATTAGGTTGCTCTTAACTATGTATCTCTAAATCCCTATGTGGTTTAGTATTCAAAGTCATGTAATCTTTCATGTAATCTCTGATCTACGGAATGTAATCGTGTTTTCCCCTCTTCTGATTCTTGCTCTGAATCTCGGGACGAGATTCTTTTTAGAGGAGTTTGTTGTAACACCTCTGGTGTTATGAGCTTGCTTAGCACCTAAGTTAATGCCTATGAGAAATTAGCAAAACAAGTTTTCGGGTTTAAAAGTTTAAAGCACACATGGAATTATAAACGAATCTTGGGTGACTCGCTTTTGGGAATAAAACAAACAAATAAGTGTCGCTAGTTAACTTGTCTCGGTGCTTAACAACTTCTAAATAATCTTGTGGACAAAAGTTGTTTAGGGCTTGTTTTGGAAAAGTATGAAGAAAGTGCTTAAAAATGCCTGATAGCAAATAAATCACGAATGGCTTGTTTATTTGATTAAGCATGAAAACAATTTTTATAAACAAAAATAAAATATAACTTATAATTGGTACTTAAATAAAATTTGAATTGCAAGTTTAGTAGATGAAAATGCAACTATTGATTTGGTGAATAGATGTTGTTCCATGGTATTTTTGATAGCTTAAGAATTGAAAGTGGAATATAATTTTAGCTTGTAGAACTAAATGATTTAAGTCTGGAAACCTAACGACAATGCCAATTTGGCATTTGATTTCCTACAAAAATGGGTAAGCACTACATCCATGTTTTCACATGATTGATTGCATTTAGTGTATACTAGGACGTGGTGCAGGTCGTGGTTACGTTAGAGTTACGATGCTCACGCAAAAATTGACCAAACTTCGCTAGAACGCGTGGAGGACATGTCTTTGGCTCTCTGTGCATGAACCGGTATTTCAGTGACGAGCTCACCTTGGCACTTGTTTGTCTTTGTCTCTAGCTGCACTTTGAGCATAATCTCTAGCTGCTCTTTGAGCATAACAATTGTCTCGTTAGGGACCGGGTAGTGTTGGCTTTGAACTAGCATAAGTGGTTGAACCTTAGACAGAGACGATTACTATTTTTGTTTAGCTTTAAAAAGCGTGCACGACACTGGTTTCGGCCGTTTCGCCCTCCGGGCTGGGCTGACGCCACAACGGCCGCCGTCAATGTGATGTAGCGCTTTCCTCACCGCACGAGCCACTTACCCTGAAGTAACTGCCACCCTCCGCTGTCTCGTTGAGCTACTGCCTTGTCGGGGTGTCAATGCTCTTCCCGCGTGCTCGTCGTTCCGCTACCACCGTCGCTCTCGGCCAAGGCCAAGTGGTCCTGTCTCGGCACCTCATGGCACGCTCCCTCGAGAACTCACCATGTGGGTGTTTATGCACTTTTAATGCAACCTGGGTCATGGTTGTCTAGGCTGTGACCCGCTGCCTCGTCCTCCTTGCCACCGATGGAGTGCACCGTGGCGTAAGCCTGCACGCGCGATTCGTGACATCCCACTTCGATTCAGTGTTCCCGTAACTAGGATTGGAGGTAGGCTAGCAAGTTGGCCTGCTCGAGCCCCTCAATTCGCTCTGGTTAGCCATGTTCGGAAATTTCTTGAGCCGCCGGTCATCTCGCCCCGAGCAGAGCACGATTTGGGGGTAAGCCCAAACCCAATGGTAATGGTTATATTGACGGTGTTTTGTAGCTTGTCTTGACCCCCTTGGGTTGGTGCTCGTCTTCTTTTGGCCAGGGCGCTCATCGACGGTGAGGTGACGCGCCGTGTCTGCCTCGGAGTGACACCACCGTGCTCGCGCGCACGTGGCCAGGTCATCTTGGCCTTCCTCTACCTCAACCACCACCACAGCGCGTACCGCGGTGAACCCCTGCTGCTTCCCCGCCACCTCTACCTCCCCATTAGTATCCTAGGTCGTCGGCGCACTCGTGCTACCGTGATGGGTGGCTCGGCAGCACGGGCAGAGCACTAGGGCCATTGTCTATCTCCCAACCTCTGTCCAGGAGTTCGACTTGGCCCCGCGGCGCTGTCGGCTTGCTCGAATAGCCGGTGCTTCGCTCTGCTGACCGGTGTAGGTTTGCAGTGCCGACTAGAGTCGCGTCGTCGTGCGCCGGTCGCCGGGGACCATCCCGTGGTGAGGATGATTTAGTTTGGGGCTTAGCTACAAAGCATGTTTCTTGGTGAATAGTGTGCAAGTGTTTCGCGTAATAACTCGCTAGGTCAGGGGCTCTTTCGCAAGATGCGCTAGAGCGCTCACGCTGCGGGCCCGTCGGGCTGGCCTGCTATGCGCATGGGCTCCCCGTCGTGGGCCGTTTTGGCTGCTGGGCCGAATCGGTCGCTGTCGGCCCTTTGTCTTTTTCTAGTGTTTTCTAATTTAGTTTCTAAGTCAAACTGGTAAATTCAATATAAAATTATGCAGGAGTCCAAAAATTATGAAACCAATTTTGTTAGGCTCCTAAAATCATGATCTATCTGCTAGTATATTTTATTCACATAGTTTGATAATATTCTTGGAAGCTATATAATTAATTTGAGACACTTAATATTGTAAAAATACAAACTTGTAGGAATTGTTGTGCTAAATGGGTAATAGTGTTGCATCTAAAATTTTTATAGTAGATTCCTAACAATATTAGGTATTCACTATAGTTTTTGTAGCCCCATAGGGATTAGTTTGTTAAGGCAACTAAATGAGCCCTAGTGCGTAAATATATATTTAATCAATCAAATGTCAAAAATAATTGGGTGTTTGTAGAACGAAAACATTTCTAGGAACAGTCCTTACTTGACGATGTGGATACGTAGACTAGCACGTTAGAGCTATCTCGTTAGCTTATGAGGCGTGATCGGATTTCTAAGAATTTCGGCTGTCGTTGATTATTTACATCTATGTATTTGCATCAATACATATCATAATAGGAACGATGGTGGATCTATGGTATCAACTGGAGTAGCTAAAAAGATGGTGTCAGGGATCAGGTCACGAAGATGGAATGCTAACTTTTGGTTATATTTTACCCAGGCAAGCCCCGGTGCATAACCCCTATTATTCTGCACTTTAATTTATGCTTGTGTATTAAGTTTTAAGGAGTTGAATGAAACCCACTTGCATATATATATCTTTATCCTATGAGTCTTACTAGTATGACATGATTGTGTAAATTGCTATGCTATAGGACTCCGGTAGAAGTCGAGTGGTTGCCTATCACTCATAAGAGTTAGGAAATATATTATTGTTGTTACTATATTATTATCACCTAGAATATATATGAATGATAATTGGAGACCTAGGCAGAATGGTACTTTGGATCTGGACTTGGTTTGGCATTCTAGCGGGGCTCGGATTACATTTGTTCCGCCTATGTCGGTTAAGGACCGGCCGTTGCATTGGGTTCTAGGCAGGTCACAAACATATTATCCTGAACACATACTTGTGTATGGGCGTGGGAAGACTCATTGCTCTCTTGTCATGGGTTCCGTCTCTTTCTGGACCGACTGATTGGAGGCGGGGATTGGGGAGGTCTAAGCACCGCACTGAGTTTGGGACTCAGGAGCGGGGGCTTTGAGTCCAAGTTTGGATGGGAACCTAGACCCCATGATAGGAGGGTGGTGGGTTGGTCTAGCTTGTGCCTGGGGTACAAGCGAGGCCTGTGTTTCAGGGTACCCAGCTAGGATATATTGATTCGCGAATCACCGGGTGATCCGGTACGACTTGTCTACAATCTAGCACCATAGTAACAACTGGAAGATAAAAGATGGTAAAATGATTCTGATTGCTTACCACCTGCTTGGAAGTAGCACAGGTGCTTACATAGAATGGTTAGTTAATGAACCAATATTGACTGCTAATAAAATTGAATATAAGGATGCACTTTTAGTAATGCTCCTGCAGATGCTCTAAACCCCAAGCCAGATAGCCTTGCATATACTTGGAAGTCTTTTATTTCCTCCTGTCGGGTAAGTCTTGCTAAGTACAATTGAGTACTCTGGGTTTTATTTCAACCTGTTACAGGTGACAGGCGGATGCTAGAGCTGACCCTTGTGTGTGGATTCCTCCTGGTGGGCTCAGAGAGGATTCCTTTACGTTGCGATCATAGTTTTATCTATAATTCTCACTAAATGTTTTTATAAATATAAGCTTTATAATTTTTATCATAGTTTATATATCAATGCTTCCTCATGTCATGAATAGGTATTTAATTCCGCTGAAACTCTGATCATAGGTTTAGATTCCGTTGTTAAATTAAATTATTCATAAATATGATGTCGTATTAAAAGTGATGTAAGAAATGGTTAATAATGATGTAAGCTTTATTCTCTCATTTCTGATCCTGATGGAAAAAATGGATTTTTGGGTTCTCCCTTGGGGTGTGCTCAACAAAACTGCGTAATTTGGTGTCCTTCCTTAAGTACTTAGTGTCTAATGGAAGACAAGTACACCTGGGAGGCATTAGATTAGGCGGTTCTACCACAGAGAGTTGCAACAATCTAATCATAGTGTCAAGCACAACTCTTTGCAAACATTCTTCACCCACATAATCCCCTTGTTAGGTGGAGATGTAGGCGACAGGAGAAGTCAAACAATGTTTCTACCTATCCGGATGTTGAAGCTTCATGAAAAATGAGGATTTGTAGTATCCGTGTTAGAAGAGAATATAACTTCATTAAAGCTCGATTCCCAAGAATCCAGTAAACACATGGGACATCATGGATATAGGGACCAAATATGAATCCAACTCAAATGAGCAAGGTGATCCCTTGCCCACGCCAGGAGCTACTTTGGCCAACATTAGGCTTCCGACCACAGTGACGAGTGACCATGAGAGGCCAAAACTAGCTAGTCAACATAATCACCCCCCTCTCCCCGACGATACTAGAAGCAGATTGGAGGGCAAGGTGAGCGAACACTATTGGTGGGGCATGGTTTGCCAACCTGAAGGGGGCATCCATGGCAACAACAATGGGCACCCTTGAAGCCATCTTAAGAGAGGGCAACCACATGAGATCTTCACAAAATGTGAGTGAAAGGATCAAGATGCCCAAGAGGGGGGTGAATTGGGCTAATTCTAAATTTTTTTGCAATAATTAAATCCTACACTTGGCCCACTTCACCCCTTGTGGCTAGAAAGTGTTTCTAATGTTCGGTCAATTGATCCTTGGTCCTTACACCTTCTAGTGAAATATCATTCTTAGCAACATGATCTCTAAGAAAGTGATGGCGGATATCTATGTGCTTGGTGTGAGAGTGTTGAACTGGATTATTTGCAAGTTTTACCGCACTCTCATTGTCACACAAAAGTGGTACCTTTTCTAGAACTACACCATAGTCTAGCAAAGTTTGTTTCATGTAAAGTATTTGTGCACAACAAGCACCCACGGCAATGTATTCCGCTTTGGCGGTGGACAAAGCCACATTATTTTGCTTCTTGGAGGACCAAGACACAAGTGATCTACCAAGCAAATGGCACCCTCCGGATGTGCTTTTCCTATCAACTTTGCAACCGGTATAATCCGAATCGAAATAGCCAACTAATTCAAATATAGCTCCTTTAGGATACCAAAGACCAATGCTTGTTGTGTGCTTAAGATACCTAAGGATTCTTTTAACGGCAATCAAATGAGCTTCCTTAGGATTAGCTTGAAATCTAGCACACATACACACACTAAACATGATGTCGGGCCTAGATGCGGTTAAATATAACAAGCTATCAATCATAGAGCGGTAGAGAGTTTGATCAACCGTTTTACCTCCCTCATCTAGGTTCAAGATGTCCATTAGATGGCATTGGTGTCTTGATTGGCTTACATTCATCCATATTGAACCTCTTGAGAAGATCCTTGGTATACTTCTCTTGAGAGATGAAAATCCCTTCTCTCATTTGCTTGACTTGAAAACTAAGAAAGAATGCAAGCTCTCCAATCATTGACATCTCGAACTCCTTCGACATCAATTCACCAAACCCTTTGCAAGCATCTTCATTTGATGATCCAAAGATGATATCATCAACATATACTTGACAAATGAAGATATATTCATCAAGCTTCTTGGTGAATAGTGTGGTATCGACCTTCTCAATGGTGAAGCCCTTCTCAATGAGGAAGTCCCAAAGGCGCTCATACCAATCTCTTGGGGCTTGCTTAAGCCCATATAACGCCTTGGACAACCTATAAACATGATTAGGATATCTAGGGTCTTCAAATCCAGGAGGTTGATCAACATAGACTAGTTCATTAATAAAGCCATTTAAAATGCACTTTTCACATCAATTTGATATAGTTTCATTTCATGATGTGATGCATATGCAAGGAGGATACGAATGGCTTCTAGTCTTGCAACCGGTGCAAAGGTCTCTCCAAAATCCAACCATTTAACTTGAGAGAACCCCTTTGCAACTAATCTTGCCTTGTTCCTCACAACAACGCCTTGATCATCTTGCTTGTTGCGGAACACCCACTTTGTTCCAATGACTCTTGCACCTTGTGGTCGCTCTTCAAGAGTCCAAACTTCATTGTGGGTGAAGTTGTTTAACTCTTCATGCATGTCATTTATCCAATCCAGATCTTGAAGAGCTTCTTCTACCTTAGTAGGCTCAAAGCAAGAGACAAAAGAGTGATGTTCAATAAATGAAGCAAGTTTTTGAGATCGAGTCATTACACCCTTTGTTGGACTCACTATGATGAGATCTTGTGGATGAGCTTGTAGTAGAGCTGAATTCCTTCTATCAACCACTTGAGGGGGAGGTTATGGAGCATCAACATCATGTGCTTGTGTCACCATTTGCTCATGAGAGACATGAGTGTCTTTATTTTCTACTCTTCCATCTTTTTCACCATCTTGTGGCACATTTGATGAAGAAGGTGGATTGATCACTTGTACATCATCTTCATCATCTTGAGGCTTGATGTCTCCAACCGGAATATTCTTCATGGCCTCCCTCAATGGTTCATCACCTACATCATCAAGATTCTCATGTGCTCCTTGGGAGCCATTAGATTCATCAAATTCTACATCATATGTTTCTTCAACCAAGCTGGTGGCATGATTAAATACTCTATATGCTTTGGACTTTGATGAGTAACCAACAAGAAAGCCAATATCACAACGTCTTTGAAACTTCCCTAGGTGTTGTCGCTTCTTGTAGATGTAGCATTTGCAATCAAACACCCTAAAGAAGGAGACGTCTGGCTTCTTCCCATTGAACAACTTATAAGGTGTCTTACCAAGAAACTTTTAAAGGAATAGGTGGTTGGATGCATAACATGCGGTGTTGATAGCTTCCGCCCATAGAGCTTCGGGTGTGTTGTACTCATCAAGCATTGTTCTTGCTAGTGTGATTAATGTCCGATTCTTTCTCTCAACCACACTATTTTGTTGAGGAGTATATGTTGCGGAGACCTCATGCTTGATCCCGACTTTATCACAATAAGCTTCAATGTTTGTGTTGTCAAATTCCTTTCTATTATGACTTCTAATCTTCTTGAGCTTTACTTCAAACTCATTTTATGCTCTCTTGGCAAACTTCTTGAAGCATGATGCAACTTCGAATTTGTTATGAAGGAAGAATACCCATGTGTATCTTGAGTAGTCATCAACAATCACAAGACAATAAAGATTTTCTCCCAAACTCTTGTATGTTGTTGGTCCAAATAAGTCCATGTGAAGGAGCTCTAGCACTCTTATGGTTGACATGAAGGCTTTTATAGGATGAGTATTTGCAACTTGCTTGCCGACTTGACATGCACTACAAAGCTTGTCCTTCTCAAACTTCACATTCTTCAACCCTCTCACCAAATCATTCTTCATGAGCTTCTTGAGTGAGCTCATCCCAACATGAGCAATTCTTCTATGCCATAGCCACCCAAGTGTTGTTTTGGTGAATAGACATGTCTTCAAGTTAGCATCTTTGAAGGTTAAGTCCACTAGATATAGGTTGTTGTATCTAAATCCCTTGAATATCACTTGATCATCATCTTTCTTAGATACAACCACTTCCTTCTCGGTAAATAGGCATTGAAAGCCAAGATCACACAATTGTCCAACGGATAGCAAGTTGAAGCTCAATAAAGCAACATATAACACATTTGAGATTGAATGATCATTTGATATTGCCACTTTGCCCAATCCTTTAACTTTGCCCTTTGAATTATCTTCAAATGTGATTTTTTCTTGTCCATCTACTTCTTCATCTAGTGAGGTGAACATACGAGGATCACTGGTCATATGTTATATGCAACCACTATCAATTACCCAATGACTTTCACCGGTCTTGTAGTTCACCTACACACAAGAGATCAAGCTTTAGGAACCCAAACTTATTGAGGGCCCTTGACTTTCTCAACAAGTGACTTTGCAACCCAAATTTTCTTAGACCTGTTCTTGTTGGGAGGTCCTAAGAATATAACTTTCATCTTTCCACTAGAGTCCTTTCTAAGCATGTAATGAGCATTGAAAGCAAAAGGTCTAGCATGCTTGGGCAAGGGTTGTGGTGGTGGAGTTTGACACTCATGGGCAAAGTGGCCTTCTTGTCCACACTCAAAACACCTCTTTAGCTTTGGCTTTGACTTGTGTTGTTGTTGTTGAGCTTGAGTCTTCTTCTCTTGGTTTGCCAAATACCCAATGCCACTTCTATCCATCTTCATGACGGTGTTCATTAGTAGATCACTTTGAAGATGCTTGCCTCTTATGAATTTGCTCAATCTAATCTTGAGATGCTCTTTCTCCAACTTGTGCTTCTTGTTCTCTTCCTTGAGTGCATCATTATTTTTCTCTTCCTTGAGTTTCTTGTTCTCTTCTTTGAGCTTCTCATTCTCAAGAATCAAATCACCATCATGATCAAGAGTTTCTACCACTATGGTGTTGGTGGTTTTGAGCTCTTCAAGATCTTTCTTGAGTTTTTCATTATCATGCTTGAGCTTGACATACTCATCATAGTTGTCGATTTCAACCATTTGCTTGCCTTTGCCACTAGATCCTTGCTCAATGCTCTCAACAATTAAATCATCACATGATGTAGCTATATCAATCTTAACAACATCGTTAGTAGCATCATATGGCTCATTGGATAAAAATTCTTGAGCGATAAGAAGATTATCATGATTTATCTTGAGAGTTGTATATTCTTCTTTTAGCATTTTGTGGCTAGTGATGAGCTCTTTATGCATCCCCTCAAGTTTATCATATTTATCTTTAAGCTCTTTCTTAGAAGATTTGAGCTCCTTGAGTTTGGATGACATATCATCATTTGCTTCTCTAAGCTCAACACTAGCCTTTTCCGCTATGTCACATTTAGCTAAAAGAGAATCATTCTTAGCTTCTAGCTTGTCATTCTTAGCTCTAGTCTTTCTAATGATCTTAGTGTATTGATTCAGCAATTTGATAAGATCATCATATGAAGGTGATTCAAATTCATCATCATCATCACTATCACTATCACTATCATCATTGTTAGCATGATCATCACCACTACTATCATCATCATTAGATACCTTTCGTTCACCCTTGGCCATAAGGCATAGGTGTGTAGAGGATGATGGCGGTGGTGTCGGTGAAGATGATGAAGAGTCAATTACAATGGTGGCCACCTTCTGATTCTCACTATCATCATCGGATGAGCAACTACATGAATCAATGTCCGTGAGCCAATCACCGATGACATATGCCTTGTCATTCTTCTTTTTCTTGTGGAAGTCCTTCTTGCCATCCTTCTTCTTGTATGGCTTGTTTTTCTTCTACTCATCTTCTTCTTCATTACTTGAGTTATCTTTCTTGCCCTTGTACTTGTCTTTCTTAGGCTTGGTGCATTGATGTGCTAGATGACCAAGTTCTCCATAATTGTAGCAATCCATCTCAAAGATTGGCTTCCTTCTAGAGCTAGTGAACAACTTCTTTTTCTTGCCATCGAACTTGATGCCACTCTTGTTGAGCTTCTTTAGCATCTTGGCGGTTCTTCTCACCATGAGAGCAAGACTTGCATCATCAACTTCATCATCACTTGAGCTCTCATACTCAATTCTTGCTTTGCCCTTCTCTTGGCTAGCCTTGAATGCTAAGTCTTTGTCTTTCTTCTTGGTAGAGGATGAGCCATCTTGTTGTGTGATGTGCATGTACATCTCATGAGCATTGATCTTTCCCAAGATTTGAGTCGGTGTAGCGGTGGAAAGATCACCTTGATGAAGCACGGTCACAATATGTCCATATTTATCAATGGGGAGGACACTCAAGATTTTTCTTACAACATCGGATGGTTGCATTTGAGTGAGTCCAAGCCCATTGACTTCCTCTACAAGAACATTCAAGCGTGAGTACATTTCATTAGCACTCTCTTTAGGAAGCATCTCAAAAGAATTAAGCTTTTTCATTATGAGATGATAGCGTTCCTCACGCTCGCTCTTAGTTCCCTCATGGAGCGCACAAATATCTGACCATAGTGCATGGGCGTCCTTGTGGTTCCTCGCCTGGTTAAACACATCTTTGCAAAGGCCTCTAAAGATGGTGTTTCGAGCCTTTGCATTCCATTTCTCATAGTTCACTTCATCGCCTTGAAGGTGCGTGGGATCCTGAGGTTTTGGGAATCCTTGTGAGGCGGCTCTAAGTATTCCAACATCTAGAGCTTCTAAGTACGCCTCCATGCGGATTTTCCAATAAGGAAAATCATCCCCCTCAAAGATAGGAGGAGGTCCATCCCCGTGAGACATCTTTCTCTAGTCGGTTAAGCCTAAATACGTGAGCACGAGGCTCTAATACCAATTGAAAGGATCAAGATGCCCAAGAGGGGGGTGAATTGGGCTAATTCTAAAATTCTTTGCAGTAATTAAATCCTACACTTGGCCCACTTCACCTCTTGTGCCTAGAAAGTGTTTCTAATGTTCTACCACACAAAAGTTTAGCACTCTAAGTTCTAATCCTACTCTAGCATAGCAATTCTAAGTATGTAAAGACAAAAATTGAATTGCTCAAATATAAATGCTTAAAGTAAAGAGAGAAGGAAGAACGCGGCGATGTTTTGCCGAGGTATCAGAGAGTCGCCACTCCCCACTAGTCCTCGTTGGAGGACCCGCGCAAGGGTGTAGCTTCCCCTTGATCCGCGCAAGGATCAAGTGCTCTCTACGGGTTGATTCTTTGACACTCCGTCGCGGTGAATCACCCACAACCGCTCACAACTTGAGTTGGGTCATCCATAAGCTCCGCCGGATGATCACCAAGCTCCCAATCACCACCAAGCCATCTAGGTGATGGCGATCACCAAGAGTAACAAGCACGAACTCTCACTTGACCACGACAAGCCTAATGAGAAGGGTGGATGCACACTTTGCTACTCTTGCTTTCACTAATGAGGGCTCTCTTTGGGATTCTCAAATCCCAATCACCTCACTAGGACCTTGCTCTTCTTGGCACTCTTAAAGATGTTTCTCAGCTGTTGGAATGAGCAAAAGTACCCCCCACACGAATGGAGGAAGTATTTATAAACCCGGCTAAAAAACGAACCGTTATATGCCTCTGCCGGGTGACCGGACGCTCCGGTCATGTTGACCGGACGCTCCGGTCAGTTCACCCCGAACTCCAGTGTTTAAGTTGTGATCGAGACGCTAGACAGCGGTCGGTCATAATTTTCCTTCTTTGGAACCTTACTGATGTCGATCGGACTCTGGACCCCCAGCGTCCGATCACTTTGCTGCTCAGCGTCCGGTTAGTAGCCGTCTAGGTGATGGCAATCACCAAGAGTAACAAGCACGAACTCTCACTTGACCACAACAATCCTAATGAGAAAGGTGGATGCACACTTTGCTACTCTTGCTTTCACTAATGAGGCCTCTCTCTTGGATTCTCAAATCTCAATCACCTCACTAGGACCTTGCTCTTCTTAGCACTCTTAAGGGTGTTTCTCAGCTATTGGAATGATCAAAAGTGATCCCTCACATGAATAGAGAAAGTATTTATACACCCTTATTCAAAATGAACCGTTATGTGCCTCTACGGGGTGATCGGATGCTCCGGTCAGTTCACCCGCCATTGAGTAGTTTAAGTTGTGATCGGACACTGGCCAGCGTCCGGTCAGCACTAACCGGACACGTCCGGTCATGAAAACTACCCTCTGGAACCTTACTGATGTTGATCGGACTCTAGAACCCAGTGTTCGGTCACTTTACTGCTCAGCATCCGGTCAGTAGCCGGAACCTGACCAGCGTTCGGTCAGCACTGACCAGACGCGTCCGATCAGGATTCTCCCTCTCTGGGACCTTATTGGAGTTGACCGAACTCTGGCGCCCAGCGTCCGATCACTCACCTCTCAGCATCCAATCGCAACCAGACGACTTCATCTTGATCAAATGAACTAACCGAACTCTACGCCAGCGTCCGGTCACACCGAAACCAGCGTCCGATCAACATTTGACCCTACATTCACTTCCAACTCGCAATCATATGTGAATAAAGTTTGCTCTAATTGATCTAAGGGCTATTTAGGAGCTACCTAGTGCTAGATTAGACAAGTGTGCACCACACCTAACCTACTAGACTCACCTAGGTCAAGCTACCCATCCATGCCCCCCTTAATAGTACGGCCAAAGGAAAAACAAAGTCCTAAACTACTCTAAGTGTCTCTTCAACACCAAACAACACTTAGAACTAGTACATCCTTAACCTTGTCGTCGATCCTTTGAAAACTAAAACGATTTCCATCGTAGGGGCATGACAACCATGATTGCCCAATCAATTGCCATTACCATGACCTAACTTAATTGCATCTGCAAAACACACGTTAGTCACAGTAATCTCGTATTGTCATTAATCACCGAAACCCAACTAGGGGCCTAGATGCTTTTAGTGAGATTTTCATAGAGAGCAATAATTGTCTCACTCGCCATTTTGAGTCACAGAAATGACCTCCATTGCGATTACCAAGCAAAATTTAAGCATAGTGAGCACTTTTGATAGAGATGACATATGACAGGTAGATGAGGAGAAGCTAGGGGAGGGCTTCATGAAGTCATGGGCAACCATCCCATCATCCATAGTGGTGGAGGTCGTTGGCAGCATTGTCGAAGAAGACTAAACACGAAAGGATCTAACCGGTGACTACGCCCGTTGGGTGACGAGTCCTAGATCTAGATCTGGGAGAACTAGCGGCTGATTTCTGAGGACCGGCCGTTGCATTAGGTTATAGGCAGGTCACAGACTTATTATCCTGAACACATACTTGTGTATGGGCGCAGGAAGATTCATTACTCTCTTGTCATGGGTTTTGGCTCTTTCTAGACCGACTGATTGGAGGCGGGGATGGTGGAGGTCTAAGCACCGCACTGAGTCCGAGCTCAGGAGCGGGGGCTCAGAGTCCAAGTTTGGATGAGAACCTAGACCCCGTGATAGGAGGGTAGTGGGTTGGAACTGCTTGTGCTTGGGGTACAAGCGGGGCGTGTGTTTTAGGGTACCCAGTTGGGATACATTGATTCACGAATCACTGGACGATCCGGTACGACTTGTCTACAATCTAGCACCGTAGTAAGAACTGAAAGATGAAAGATGGTAAAATGATTCTGATTGCTTACCACCTGCTTGAAAGTAGCACAGGTGCTTACATAGAATGGTTACTTAATGAACCAATGTTGACTGCTAATAAAATTGAATATAAGGACACACTTTTAGTAATGCTCCTGCAGATGCTCTAAACCCACAAGCCAGATAGCCTTGCATATCTTTGGAAGTCTTTTCTTTCCTCCTGTCTGGTAAGTCTTGCTGAGTACAATTGAGTACTCTGGGTTTTATTCCCCCCTGTTGCAGGTGATAGGCGGATGCTAGAGCTGACCCTTGTGTGTGGATTCCTCCTGGTAGGCTCAAAGAGAATTCCTTTATGCTGCGATCATAGTTTTATCTATAATTCTCACTAAATGTTTTTATAAATATAAGCTTTATAATCTATTGTCATAGTTTATATATCAATGCTTCCTCATGTCATGAATAGGTATTTAATTCTGCTGAAACTCTGATCACAGGTTTATATTCTGCTATTAAATTAAATTGTTCATAACTTTGATGTCGTATTAAAAGTGATGTAAGAAATGGTTAATAATAATGTAAGGTTTATTCTCTCATTTGTGATCCTGATGGAAAAATATGGATTTTCGGGTTCTTCCTTGGGGTGTGCTCGACGGAACTGCGTAATTTGGTGTTCTTCCTTGAGTACTTAGTGTCTAATGGAAGACAAGTACTCCTAAGAGGCATTAGATTAGGCAGTTCTGCCATAGAGAGTTGCAACAATCTAATCATAGTGTCAAGCACAACTCTTTGCAAACATTCTTCACCCACATAATCCCCTTGTTAGGTGGAGATGTAGGCGATAGGAGAAGTCAAACATGTTTCTACCTAGCCGGATGTTGAAGCTTCATGAAAAATGAGGATTTGTAGCATCCGCGTTAGGAGAGAATACAACTTCATTAAAGCTCGATTCCCAAGAATCCAGTAAACACATGGGACATCATGGATAAAGGGACCAAATATGAATCCAACTCAAATGAGCAAGGTGATCCCTTGCCCACGCTAGGAGCTACTTCGGCCAACATTAGGGTTCCAACCACAGTGACGAGTGACCATGAGAGGCCAAAACTAGCTAGTCAACATAATCACTCCCCCTCTCCCCCGACGATACTAGAAGCAGATTAGAGGGCAAGGTGAGTGAACACTATTGGTGGGGCATGGGTTTGCCAACCTGAAGGTGGCATCCATGGCAACAACAATGGGCACCCTTGAAGCCATCTCAAGAGAGGGCAACCACATGAGATCTTCACGAAATGTGAGATTTTCATAGAGAGCAATAATTGTGTCTCACTCGCCATTTTGAGTCACAGAAATGACCTCCATTGCGATTACCAAGCAAAATTTAAGCATAGTGAGCACTTTTGATAGAGATGACATGTGACAGGTAGATGAGGAGATGCCAGGGGAGGGCTTCATGAAGTCACGGGCAACCATCCCATCATCCATAGTGGTGGCGGTCGTTGGCAGCATTGTCGAAGAAGACTAAACACGAAAGGATCTAACCGGTGACTACGCCCGTTGGGTGATGGGTCCTAGATCTAGATTTGGGAGAACTAGCGGCTGATGGGGAAACATCTTCCCTGAGTTAGCTTGTTGAAGACAACTATGAGCAAAGTGTTGAGAGATG
Source organism: Miscanthus lutarioriparius (assembly GCA_904845875.1). Taxonomy (NCBI): domain Eukaryota; kingdom Viridiplantae; phylum Streptophyta; class Magnoliopsida; order Poales; family Poaceae; genus Miscanthus; species Miscanthus lutarioriparius. The sequence continues at coordinate 2,359,040 of CAJGYO010000014.1, forward strand.
GTAGCAAAGAGGCGTTCACTGAGTGTGCAGGGTGTGACTTTGTGCTACATTGAGAGGCATAACCGCGACGACCATCGAGGGGGAGCCGCCAATCTAGATCTAGGAAGGCTCCCTGCAATGACCAAGCTAGCTCGATGAACATCATCGACACGGACAACCAATGCAACAACGACAAGGGGCAGGCAGAAGGACGAAGAATGAGCTCCATGGGTGATGGTGGCCACAACACAAGGGGCTACGATGACAGCTATACCGTCAAAAGGAAGCTCTCACGGAGAGGAAGCGCATGGAGACCTGAAGGCTAAGGTGGTGGAGATGCTGCGGAGAGGTGGAGAATCATTGGCGGTAAGGGAAGCCCTAGGCGGATTAGTACCCACATCACCACACACCATTTCTTCTCAACGTACCTCCATTCATCTCATGTGGTATTCTCATCGTAAGGTTTATGTGCTCCATCAGTGCCATCGACAAGCTTCCTGCCTCCATGTTTTTCTCGCCCATCAAAATTCCTCTACCACCCACGACCGCCAGTGTATTTATTGTGGCTCTACATCGCCCCTCAATCACCACCTTACTTACTGGACAACCTAACTTTTGACCAACCCATTTTAAAGAGAGTTGCTATATTCCAGGTGTCTTGGCTTTTAGAAAATTTTCAGCTGGTACAATTAAAAGAAAAGCACTGGAGATATAGGAGAAGTGCTTTTTCTATAGCCAAATAATGATAAAATTGCTTGTTGCCTAAATGACAATAAAAAATTGGGCACCTGATATATAGGAGAATTTCAAGTATAGCTACCAATATCTTTGCTTGAAAATTAATCTCCTAGACTTTAGATCGTATAAATTCAATATAATAAGCAACTTAAAACACCTAGCTACACGCTGCCAAAAAAAACCTTGTCGTCCAGCCGTATTTCTTGGCATCACTCTCAGGAAAACAAAAGCATATACGAGAAAAAAAAAAGTTGTCGAGAAAAAGAAAGGCTCCATGGATCCAAAGAGAGGAACATTTCAAAGTAGAATGCATGCACCAATATATATTTGCTTCCATCCAAATATGATATATAAGTATATATAAGATATATATTTGTCTTTCCCGTCCACTCAGTCATCAGAGCATCAGATTCTGCTTAAACACCAAGCAGAGTGCATATGTGATGAGTGATGACAATTGTTCCATTCGGCTTGCTGAAACTTGGCTAAAATGACTGAAAACACTGTTCTGACTGTATTGTTGTGTGAGAAAAATACTATTCCGGCTGAAAAAACAAGCTGAATAGTGTGGATTATAAGGTAAGCTGAACAAGACCAATGCACTTGGCTACTTCAGGCCGGAGAAAGCACAGGACCCAGTAAAGCTGCCTAGCTAGCTAGCTATCCTACATACATATATGCAGCTATGGAGCCCGGGGGGGGGGGCTCTAGCCCCTCTACCGATCCTGGGCACGTGGAGCCCCCTAAGTCTTCCTTTAAAATTTTATGCATATATGTATTAGGTAGGAGGGGCTAAGGTTAAGAGAAGATAAAAAACATCTATTCTTTTGTTCAGCCCTTCCTAAATTTTTTTCTAGCTTTGTATATATATATAGAGAGAGAGAGTATATTCAATAGCCAGTTATAAAATAAGTTATTATGTAGCCACCTTCATTTACGATAATTTTATATACTAATTTACGATAATTTACGATAGTTGGGTTACTATAACATATGGAGACATTTACCATAATATATAGTAAACCACTTAGTAAGGAGTTACTATAATCTCGTAAATTAACATAGTAATTATCGTAACTCTAAAGTGGCTACAGAATAAATTATTTTATAGCCAGCTACAGGGTAGTAGTTAAGGCTATTCTACAGCTAGCCACAGAATAACTTATTCTATAGCCACATTGATTTATGATAATGTTTATATCAATTTACGATAATGACAATACACATTTATGATGCATGTGATACTATAATTTAAGATGATACTTACCATAATGCTATAGTAAAATCACTTATGAGAGAGTTACCATAATCTCGTAAATTAGTATAATAATTATTGTAACTCAAAGTGACCATAAAATAATTTATTCTGTGGTCAGCTACAGAACAGTACGTGTGTGTATAGAGCGAACAATCTTTGCAACTTGCATGCTTGTATGATCGAATCATCCCTTATGTAAATCATCGTCGGCTCATCAATATATATAGAGGTTGCTTAGTAGTACGGCTAATGTGTTAAAAGTCGACCGGTCACTTGCATGGGCATGGCACGTGTACTCCGTACGTTGTTGCTGCTTCCGTGCTTCGATTCAATTCACTTCTAAGGAGGAGTAGCATGATGATGATGTTTGTCGTCCTTGGTGTCCCTTTGTCGTCCGGCCGGCGGGTGGCCCGGCCTCGGCGAGCATCTGCACGACGTCGGCCATGGTGGGGCGGAGTGCCGGCATGCTGCAGGTGCATCGCAAGGCGACGCGCAGCGCCTGCACCATCTCCTCCTTGTAGGGGCTCCACGCGAGGCGCTTGTCCAGCGCGTCCGCCTCGGCTCCGGCGCCGGCGGCCACCTTGCCGGACACCCAGTGCACGATGTCCCTCGTGTCCCCGAACTCCGGCTCGATGGGTTTCCTCCCCGTGGCCAGCTCCATGAGCACCACGCCGAAGCTGTACACGTCGCACTTGGTCGTCGCCTTGGACGAGTAGGCGTACTCTGTCATGCATCCATATATTGATTAATAATGTTAATTAAAAAAGGAGAAAAGAAATCATGCATGCATATATGCATGTAGTCCCGTTGATCCTACCTGGCGCGAGGTAGCCGTAGGTGCCGGCGATGGTGGTGGTGGAGGCTTCGCGGTCAGCGCCGCCGCCGCCGCGCGCCTGGAGCACCTTGGCGATGCCGAAGTCGGCGACCTTGGGCTCGAAGTCGGCGTCGAGGAGGATGTTGGAGGACTTGATGTCGCGGTGGATGATGGGGAAGAGGAGGTCGTGGTGGAGGTAGGCGAGCCCCTGCGCGACGCCGAGCGCCATGCGGTGGCGCGTCGGCCAGTCCAGCAGCAGGTAGCAGCCGTGCAGCGCTTCCCACAGGTTGCCGTTGGGCATGTACTCGTACACCAGCAGGTTGCAGTCGGCGCCGGAGTAGCAGCAGTAGAGCTTCACGATGTTCTTGTGCCGGATGCTGCCCAGCGTCTCCACCTCCGTGCGGAGCTCGCGGTCGCCGAGCCACCCGCCGCCGTCGCTGTTGCTGCTGTCTCTGCTGTTGGCGGTGGTGGTGTTGGTCATCGCCGCCGCCGCCGCCCAGTCCACCTGCTTGCTGCTCGGCCGCCGCAGCCGCCGCGTCGACACCCACAGCTTCTTCACCGCCACCAGCTCGCCGCTGCTGAGCTCAATCTTGTACACGGTCCCGGAGCCGCCGTGGCCCACGATGTTCGTGTCGATCAGCGCCTCCAGGATCTCGTACTGGTCAAAGGTCAGCTTGTGGAAGCTCGTCACGTCGTACGACGAGCTCGACCCCGGCGACGACGCCAGCGCCCCGTCCTGCTCCGCGAGCCGCCGCGCCCGCAGCACCCACCGCCGCGCCAGCGCCAGCATCGCCAGCGCGCACACCAGCGCGCACACGCCCACCACCCACAGGTCCCCGGCCAGCCCGCGCCGCAAGCTCGGAAGCGGGCACAGCGGCAGCGCCGGGTCCGTCAGGTTCAGCCGGAACGCCACGCACAGTCCCGGGTTCCCCGCCACGCTCTCCAGCAGGCCTTCCTTGATGAGCTGCAGCGGCACCGGCCCCGACAGGTTGTTGTTGGAGAAGTCCAGCGAGTTTGGAAGCAGCTTGCACAGCGACTCCGGGATCTCGCCGGACAGCGCGTTGTCCGACAGGTTCAGCACGTTCAGCGTCTTGAGCCCGGCGAGCGTCTCCGGGATGGACCCGTTCAGCCGGTTCCCCTGCAGGGACAGCTGGTTCAGCTTCGACAGCCGGCCCACGGACTCGGGGATGGGGCCGGCGATGAGGTTGTTGCTCAGGTCGATCTTCACCAGCTCCGACGCGCCGGCGATCTCCGGCGGGAGCACGCCGGACATCTGGTTGTTGGACCCGAACAGCGACGTCAGGTTCGTGGCGCCCGCCACCGTGGCCGCCACGGGGCCAGTGAAGTGGTTGTAGTTGAGGTCGACGATAGAGGCGTGCGGGAGGCCGAAGATGCCCGGCGGCACGTCGCCCTCCAGGTGGTTGTTGCTCACCCGGAACCGGAGCAGCGGCGTGCACTCGGCGTAAGCCGGCGGGATGGGCCCCGTCAGGAGGTTGCTCAGCACCAGGATGTATTGGAGTTTCCGATTGACGCAGGCGTACGGCGGCAGCGGGCCCATCAGCTGGTTCTCCGACACCTCGATCACGTTGAGGTCCGAGTACCGGCCGAGGTCGGCGGGGATCTCGCCGGTGAGCTGGTTGCGGTACACGGAGAGGATGCGCAGCTGCGTGGAGTTGCCGAGCACGGCCGGGATGGGGCCCGTGAGGCGGTTGGTGTAGATCTGGAGCACGCGCAGGTTGCGCAGCGCGCACAGCGACTCCGGGATGCCCCCCGTGAGGCGGTTCTCGGAGAGGTCGATGTCGGTGAGCTGCGTGAGGTTGCCGAGCTCGGCGGGGACGCCGCCCTCCAGCTCGTTGTAGTAGAGCTCCAGGAACTGCAGCCTCGGGAGGCGCGCCAGCGACACTGGGATGGTGCCGGTGAGGTAGTTGCCGCTGAGCTCCAGGTCGGTGAGCGACGTCATGTTGCCGAACCACGCGGGGATGCCGCCGCGCATGGAGGTGGTGGAAAGGATGAGCACGCGGATGCGCCGCAGCGGCACGAACAGCGACTCGGCCGGCCGCCACACGTCGAAGCCGGGGTTCTGGTTGAGGTTCACCACCTCCAGGCTGGTGACGTTGGCGATGGACGTCGGGAACGCGCCGGTGAAGAGGTTGTTGGACAGGTCCAGCACCCGCAGCGCGCGCAGCGGGGACAGGTCGGGGGGCACGGCGCCCGACACGCCGGAGAAGCTGAGGTTCAGCACCTCCAGGGAGGTGCAGTTGAGCACGCCGAGAGGGAACCCGCCGCGGACGTCGTTGTACGCCATCCGGAGCTCCCGGAGCGCGGGGAGCGCCGCGCAGACGCCCGGCGGGAGCCTGCCGACGAGGCGCCACGACGTGACGTCGATGCCCGTGACGTTGCCGGACCGGTCGCAGGTGACGCCGTGGAAGCTGCAGTAGTCCGGTGCCGGCGACGTGAAGTCCCACCACCTTGACATGCCTGGCCCCGGGAACTGCTCCTTCATCTTGGCGAGGTAGGCAGCCTGCGTGTCCAGCTCCAATGCCGCCGCCGGACCGCCATCGCCGGACGCGAAGAAGATGATGACGAAGAGAACGAACCAGAGCGAGGGTGGAGGTGACCAGAGAGTGGACACCATAGCACCAGCTGACCAGCAGGTAGGAGATAGAATCTAGAAGAAGAAGAAGCAAGCTTTTCTTGTGCTGGCTCGATCGTACGTGTGCCTGCAAGCTTGTGCCGCTGTTGTTGAAAGGAGCTTTGTTGCAAATGGGATTGGAATGGTGAGGAGAAGCTATCAGGAAGGGAGGGAGTATATAAGTGGAGTGGGAATCTGTGGAGGGAATTGGAATCGCTGAATGGTGATGGTGATGATATAAAGGAGAAGGGAGGAGGGAGAGATGCATGGCTTCTGCTGTTGGGGATATATGCCCTGCCCTGCCAGGCCCCAGCTGCTCTGCTCATTGCCAATCACAACAAAACTGATTGGTACCTCAGTGCAGTGCACTCCTCCAGTGAGCAACACTCTCCAGCCTCTTCTTGTGCTCTCTCTTCACCTCTCTGTGTCACTTGTGCAGGAATTTTCCTTGTGCAGTGCTGCTGGTCAAAAATTGACATGCAGTCAGACAGCTGGTCAGGTCTAGCCCAGTCAAGCCCAGCATGTCCACTAGCCGTTCAGAATCAAGAGCTGAGAGAGACAGGGCCTCAAATGGGCCTGCCCACTCTTGAGCCCACAGTTGACACTGGCCCGCCTGCTCAGCTCGACCCGGTCTGGCCGGGCTGAGCACTAGCCTCCAACACCTATATGAAACACCCATTTTGGGTGTTAGGAGAGGTATAAACCAAATCTGAGTATCCTCTCTCTTGTAAACCCATTTGCAGAAAGTGTTTTCTTTTGGGTCTTGTTGTTGGAGAAAACAAAAATAGGTATTGAACTTTTTGCCTGTAGCGCTATCCAAACATGAAATAGATCTTGTATTTTATATAACGGTTGTTCAAGACGGTCTATCTGAACCCAAATGCGTATCACACTTCTTAAGGCAAACCATGCTTTTTTAGAGATGAATCAGTAAACCATATTAGCTCACCAATTGTTGTCAATAGATTGACATGTACCGGCCGGCAAGCCATGTCAGTTTCGTCAGTTTTCTGTTGAGAGTTGACATAGGCTTTGTTGAGCTCCCCGCTCAAAAGTTTACATCATATCTCATCGAATATTTGAACGCATGTATGAGAGTATTAAATATAGACTAAAAAATAATTAATTATACAGATTGCGACTACTTTGTGAGACGAATCTTTTAAGTCTAATTAGGCCATGATTTGACAATGGTGTGCTACAGTAACACATGTGCTAATGATGGATTAATTAGGTTTTAATAAAATCGTCTCGCGGTTTACTGACGGATTCTGTAATTTATTTTTTTATTAGTATCTGATCACCCCATGTGATACCCTCATATAACATCCGATATTGACACCTTAAAACTTTACCCCGGATTTAAATAAGACCATAGTAAATCAGGGTTTCTGTTTAGAGTTGACATAAAGTAGTGGTCAATGATACATTACCAACACCATCATGTTAGCATATTATCCTGCTGAAACCTTAAATGGAGGGCACTGTGTTGAGGTAGAGAGGCATCACTCACAGTCAGTCAGTCAGTCAGTCAGTCAGTCACAGCCCCTACTGTGAACTGACAACACTGAAGGCATAAAGCACAGTGCAACACTGCAGATCAACTTGCAGCAACCAGCAAGCAAACACAGTGCAGCTGCTAATCCTGCAATCTCCATGGGGAACAAGGACAAAACCTGCCTCTAGTGGGTGCCAATCCCAATCATTGCTCACACTTTAGGAGGATCAGCAGCATGCTGACAAATGTAAAGCCTCTTCCATCTCCTAAAAAACAATTCTTTATAGCCCTCACAAGCAGTGAGTTACTAGAGGAGTGTAGTGTAGGCTGCACCAGAAAGTAGCAGCAAATTTTTTTTTTTAAAAAAACAGCAAGTAAGCGCTACTGCACGCTCAGCTGCTGATGCTTCTTCGGCAGTGGTCTGAATGATGCTATGCTTTATTTGCCAGTAGTTTGTTTGCAATGTGTGCATACGCTAATCTGCATCTTTTTCCTTTTCAGCAGCAGTGCTCAGCAGTTTAGTAACCGAATTAGTACTTTAGTTTGCTGTATTATATTATACTGTACTCGATTAATGGAGTAAAAAGCCTAGCGGCACGCCTGCTGATAATTGTTATGCAAGCTTTGAGCTTGGATTTGGCTGAAGACTCCATCAGTCAACATTATCCAGTCTCAACCTGGAATAATTAAGAACTTTCAAATGGAATTTAGGCACTTCACCATTAGGCCATGTTTAGATTGCAAAAAATTTCAACCCGATGAATAGTAGCACTTTCGTCTTATTTGGTAAATATTGTCCAATCGTGGACCAACTAAGCTCAAAAGATTCATCTCGTGATTTCCAACTAAACTATGCAATTAGTTATTTTTTTTACCTACATTTAATGCTCCGTGCAAACGGCTAAAAATTGATGTGATGGAGAGAGAGTGAAAAAACTTGGAATTTGGAGGTGATCTAAACAAGGCCTTAGTGCTACTAGCTACAGCAACTGTAGGCATTCGGCACAAATTCTTTACTGCTATTTAACACGTCAAGAGAACAATTCCTTAAAAAATGAAATTCCACTAGAATGGAATGCACACGTGTGCTCCAATATTTTCCTCTTTAATTTCCACAAGCGTCGTTTGGATAGCACCGAATAAAACTTCCATCCTCATTTATACTGAAAAAATTTGTCCTAGAAAGAACAGCATGAATATAGGAAAAGTCAAATTTATTAATTTCTTTTTCTGAATTTCTCAAAAAAGGGAATGAATATTTTTTAAGAACAATATAATATTGGTGTAGGTGGTGGTGGGTCCACGTGGAGGAATCCATGGTGGATAAGGAGTTGTGGCGGGAAGGTGGTGATACATAGATGCTCAGTCAAAAGGTGCCATGCACTTGCCATTAGATAAAAATAAAATGTAACTCACCGTGGTGGACATGAAAAAGGAGACAATGACAAGTCCATCTTTATAAAAAAATCCCTTGTTCATCATCATGTGTTTCTCGCGTCTCCTGATTGGCCAGAAGCATTATTAGGTTTAGAACCACATCAGGCCAATCGTGGTAAAAAATAGTGCATATTAACGTACGGTTAGCCACATATATATGGAAAAGAGCAGGGCTGATTTTCCTCACTCAGTTATTAACCCCATCTTCAGTGGCTTGACCGGATAAAAATCCTCAGTGACTTCATAAAAAAAACATCATGGGTTAAACCATGCATCATTATCCATGGGGACCTAAATTAATAGCAGCTTATGCTATATTGCTATTGCTATAGTTGACAGTTTACATTTCCTTCAGATCATGAATCTGAAGTATATGGTGTAAAGAGTTTAGTCTTGTAGCAATCTGAAATATGATAGTTTATACTTCTTCAGGATCAAAATAGCCTCTTTTATAATACTCCAAATGCTATTGCTGCCATCTAAAAAAGAATGTGATTCTAGATCTAGTCTAAGTCAAATTATTTTCATTTTAACTAAATATATAGAAAATTCCATCATCAGTTATGATTTCAAATATATTTCATGACAAATTTATATGATGCTTACTTGATATCTAAATATTAGTCCTTATAGAAAATTTGGTCAAACTGAATATGATTTGATTTTGTACTATATCTATAATTGTATTCTTTCTGGGATGGAGTGAGTAATTGTTGTTTAATGGCTTCTAGGCAATTTATACTACCTTTTCTAGTCCTACTCCTCTTAATTGCACCACTAACTAATTAACTAACTTCTTTGCCCATGCATGATCACTATAGTGAAAAATAAATGAGGGTAAGATGGTCATTTTATCTATCTCATTAAGGTCATGTCTGATCTTTGTTAGACCTAATCAGCTAAAACGATCCAATAGATAGGAGAGATTATGGTGCAAATTATTTTAATCCACGCACCAAATTATAATAATACTATATAATCTGCTCGAAACCTTCTAATTGAAGATTACCTACTATAATCTAGGAATCTAAACAGTGTAGATTATCATAATATATTATCTAGATTGTTATAATCTAGTTTTTTTTTTGAGGAACATGGCCTAATTCCTATGCCCAACAAGGTGTTGTGAACCGAAGGTATGTATTAGCGATGAGTCTTGATGGTCTGCGCACGTGTGTGAAGATGGCAGGACATTATACAATGGAAGAGTTAGGTATGGTACGGCATTCATGGTAACTCCACTTTTACCTTCCTCGTGAAATAAGAACAGGAGGATCGGTTTAAAGATATGAATAATCTTTTAGTAAAAGAAGAAATGATTATGGCCATTAACAATCCTAAGGTGAAAACACTGTCATATGGCATTAGCTTTGTATAGTGGGCGGGGAATGAATACTCCTTTTGAACAACGGTGCATGCTCGCCACAAAGCTACATCAATATTTCAATCACCAGTCAGTCAAATGTTGCAGATATAACAAACTTACATTGAATCTCTTCTTTATTTATGTTAGGATAAAAGATTATGGGCCTGTTTGGCATATCTCACAATAGTTTTATGAGCTTTGTGGGCTGTTTTTTTTTACCAAACACTCATTTTCAAAACAGCTTCATGGTGAAGCTGTTTTTCTTCTTTTCTTACAAAGACATAAGTTGGGATGAAACTGAAAAAAGTAGCTTATCCTAACTCTCTCCCTCATTTCTCTCTCTCATCCATGCATGAAGTTGTTGGTGAAGCTGTTTTGCCAAATAATTTTTCCAAATCAGCCCAGTTTCACCCAGAAAGTTGTTTATGAAGTTGTTTAAAAAAAACAGCTTTACTCGTGAAGCTGAGCTGTACTAAACGGGGCTATATATGCTGGAGTAGCGCCTACCTTGCGGGTGCAGCACTACTACTAGCCGTGGCATCTACCGTGGGTTTAGGATAAAAAAGAACATGCAATGTGATGCTGAATCGCAGAATGGGTGAATTGAATGGACATCTATGTGAATTTCATTGTCTTGAATACACTAAAAATTATGTTGAGTGGTTGCGCGACCAACCGTACGTTTAACTTGGACGCTTAAGGTAATGAAAAAAAACCGAGCTATTAATCACTTGTATACTTCAATATTCCCCTAGTTCTCCTTACTTGAAGGCTCCTCATCTGGCTCAAACATGGAAATTATAGTATGTTATGATTATGAACTCGAAATAAGTGGCACTAATATCTACTATATTAAGTACTCCTCTGTCCCCCCCCCCCCAAAAAAAAAAAATTTGATGTTTAAAAAAAATTATATTTAGGGAAAATAAGTTGAACTACTATATATTAAATTGCTCATATGTATATAGGTTTCCTTTGATACCGTGGGACGATATTGGACGAAAAATATGGTCATCCACAAGATTCAAGGTGGCTAGCTTAGCATGGTCAGCTCGAATTTGAGATTGTTTCATTAAAATTCTATAGGCCCTGTTTGTTCTTGTGCAGACTGAGCAGTGGCAATGTGACATTCTGGTTCTCAACGGTTGCAAGAGAAGGTGCAAAAGGCCCAAACAAGCAATGTGTCGGAGACAAGCCCAAACGGTCCAAGCTAGGAGTAGAACGAAGCTGGCTCAAACGACAAGTTGAGCCGACAAACACCGTATCGGAGTCTCTATTGGGCCACACTTCGATTGAATTATAAATTACCATTATGTTAGGCGTGCCCAACCAAAAAAAAAAGAACAGATCAATCTCATTTGCCAATATATCGTGATAATAAGACTTAGTTATGGCCCAAATAAAGCCCACACTTGTTTACATGCAATACGGCCATACCAAATGAGGACAAGCCTGGCTAGCCCATTGGGCCAACTTGTCGTTCCACCCAGGCAAGGCCGAAATGAGATCGATAATGATTCCACCTGGGCGTCTGTGCGGCCGGACGCGTCTCCCCACTCGCTACGCTTGCTCCCTCTCGTCCGCACCCAGCCGTCCGCCTCCACCGCGCAGCCTACTCCCACTGCCCTGCCCCGTCAAGCGTGCCCGTCTCCACCAACCGGTGGCGACCGCGAGCCGACAACCGTGCTCCTCCGCGCCTCCCGCCTGTCTTCTCCACAACCCCGCCCCTCCCTGCCATCCTCCTCCCCCACTCTGGCGTCCTTCTCTCCCACTGCGACGTCCTCCTCCCCCACCCCGGTGTCCTCCTCCCCCACCGCGGCGGCGCCCCTCCCCCGACACCGGCGTCCTCCCTCAAAGGGAGTTCCCAATGCCCTCAGATCCAGCGGCCATGGCGCGCCCCGCACCAGGCTCTCTCTCTCTCCCCCTGTGTTGCAATTGTATCTTTCAATTGTTTCTGATGTTTCAGAGGTATGTTGCATTTGAATTATATGGATGTTGCAAAAGTAGATCGGGGATGTTGCGCATGTTGCATTTATTTTCAGAGGCATGTTGCAATAGTATGTTTCGAGTGTTTCAGATGTTTCAGAGGTATGCTTCATCTGTGTTTTTCGGACGCATGTTGCAGTTGTGTTTATCTGGATGTTACATATGTTGCATGTGTTTCATTCGGATGTTGCGTATGGTTGCAATGGTTTTCAAGTGTGTTTCAGGTGTGTTTTTTAAGTGTTTCAGAAGCATATTTCAAGTGTTTCAATTGCCTTCAGACGTATATTGCAACTGTTGTTTTTGGATTTTCAAAAGTAGATCGGGTGTTGCATCTCTCCTCCTCCCACCTTTTGCTGCATCGTCTCTCCCAGAGCCGACAGGGCATCCATACGAACGAGGGATGGGCGATGAGCGCGGGACAAGGGAGCTTCGTATGGACGGACGCTACCTTCGGAGCGGGATGGGAGCTGGGGTGGAGGGGGCTACTTACGTCACGATTGGGAGCAGGGGGCCGCAAGCGTGTGGTGACGTGGGGCGCGGCGAGCGCTCTCTCCTATTGCGCGGACGCGATTCTATTTTACATGAGGGGGGGCGGCGGGTGCGTCGAACGGAGCCGCGTCCGAACCGGTGTTCGCCTAAACGGATTAAACGGCCGTTTAAACGGCCAGTAAACGGTAAACGGTGGTAAACTGTTTTGTTTAGGGGGTAAACGAAAAGATACACATCATTAAATTGATGGTAAACAGTAAACGGTAAACGGTGGTAAACTGTTTTATCAATTAAACGGTCAAAAAAGGGGGGAAAACGGTCTAAACGGCCTAAACGGAACGGAGATAAACAGCATTAAACGGGCTAAACTGGTGTTTAAACGGCTGTTTAGGCGAACACGAGGTAAATCTAGTTCAGTTTTGTATAGATAAATTTGTATACTTAAGTTTATTATATTTATAAATGTGTACACTTGATATGTTACATGCATAAATATCTATATTTAGTTCTTTTCACATGCATAAATATATATACATACTAAAATAATTGATGTTTACTCAGATAAATATGTATAAATCCAAGAATACTTGATTTTTTACATGCACATATATAATTATATGTATTTTTTTAAAGTATAAAACCGTTGAGACCGTTTAACTTCATTTAAACACCATGTAAACAGCCTAAACGTTAAACAAAAAGTGACCGTGTAAAGATCGTTTAGTGTTTAGGAAAATATTGGTCCGGACACAGACTTGGGCCGGACATTCAGGCGCTAGGCTTGCCGAAATGTGATAGATGGCGGCCGAGAAAAGCCTACCTGGCGAACATGTTGGCCTGCTGGGCCAATGTGGTTGCAGAGGTACACAAGCTCACGTAACTAAACGTTCTAGTATTGGGCCGTGGGCCGCTTAATGATAAATGAAACGGGCGACCTGAGGCCTGCATACAAACATTCTGCGAATAGCTTCCCCTAAAAAAAACATTCTGCGAAGTAGCTGCTGGACGTACTCAAACCCCAATCAGTTGATCCAAAAGAACAAGACATTCTTGTGTAACTTTAAGTGCCATATGATTTTCAGAAAAAAAAGTGCCATATGCTCCGTACTAACCAATTTTGTGCTCCGGCAAACAGTCTGAAAAATCTTTGTGAACTTGTCCCAAAGACACGTACTTTGCTCACTTTTCTCTGAATACAGTTTTACTAGTCAGCTTGGAAAGTCGGAAGTCGGCATGCAGCAGAAAAAATGCAGAGAAGAGACTAGAAAGTGAATTTTTTTAGCAGAACCTACGCATCTTTATTAACCAGGAGACGTGTAGGAGTTACAAACACCATAAGGTGGACTCAACAGCCATACATGCCGACCTAAGTCGAGCATCAACATTGGAGTCCCTCTTCTCATGCACGAACTCAACGCTAGCGAAAGCTGATCTTCTCGCATTAATTTCTTGAACAATTTGCCCATAGACATAGGCTGCCTTGAAGAATATTCTTCACGACGTTTTGGTTGTCACTCGCCAATCTGAAGTTTGCTACTTGAATATCCAGAGCGAGAGACATACCTTCCCTACAGGCAATAGACTCCATCACCTCCGGATCTGATATCCCCCTTAGCACCAGAGCCAACGCTCCCAGGAAACGACCATTCTCATCTCTAACAATTGCCGCAGCCGACGCTTTGAGATCGTTCTTGGAGAGTGCAGCATCAACATTTATCTTAAATTGCATCTACTCAGGTTGCTGTTCCACCCAGGAAAGGCCATCAGATGGAAGGCGGCCCAGAAAAGCCTACTTGGTGAACATGTTGGCCTGGCCCATATGTTGATCCAAAAGAGAGAAAAAAAATATTCTTGTGTAAGTGCCGTATAGGAGTACTCCGAACTGACCAATTTTGTGCTCCGGCCAACAGTTCTGAAAAATCTGTAAGAAGTTAACCCCAACACACGTACTGTACTCAGTTTGAAACACCTGAGCTGAGCAATCCATTTTCTCTGAATACATTCAGTTTTACTAGTTTGCTTGGAAAGTTGGAAGTCAGCATGCAACAGAAAAACCGCACAGAAGAAACTAGAAAGTGAATTGCATGCCACCTGTACCTCTGCATCGAATCCAAGAAGAAAGCGAAGTTTGTTTCAAAAAAAAAAAAAAAGAAGAAGAAAGTGAAGTTCCTAGTCCACCTGAAGGTTTTTTTTTTTTTGGGTAGTTGTCTGTGTGATGAACAGATGATGGCCTTATCATTGGTGGTGGCTCATCATTCAGAATTCAGATGGAGTCCGGATGGTCAGACAGACAAACAAAGACAATCCCGCGGGTCTCCCGGCTGGCACACCTGCACCTGCACACCGTTGGGTGGTATTCAATTCAGAGTTTTATTGGAGCACGCCTACGCCTGCCCATCCTCCCTCCTCAAAGTCTCTGCCTTGTATTAAACCACGGCCTCGTTCTGGCAGCGATTCCCGGGCCGGTGAAAGCTCCGCCGCCGCGACAGCGACGCCGACGACGACTGCGTTATTATTCTTTACGCAACACAACCACACCACACGGCGGACGGAATTCCTGAAGCTACTAATTCCCAAACTGAACCTTCCTCCTGCTCACTGCTGTCACTCAGATGGGTGTGTGATTTGGAGCATGCATGTGAGCTGGACACGTTTTATGTTTTCTGCAGTAAGAGAATGAATGGACTGCTGGAGGAGTCCAAGAGAATGTTTGGTTTGTCATGGAAACAGGCGCCAAACAATCTTACTCATTGACGGACCTCTCACCTGTTCGCTTACTTATTAGCTGGTTTAGCAGCTAGAATTTACAGTATTTTTTTTGCACAATAAATTAGCTTTAGCCGGCTTATCAGCCGGCTTTGATACCAACCAAAACCGTACTTACAAAAAGACAAAAATGCCTGCCTGCTTACTGTAGTATTATCTTACTGTTACAACTTACAACTGCAGAAGATGGACATTTCTTGGCCGGTTATTTCAGGCAAAATAATCTACTAAGCCTAAGCCTATTGGTTTCAGCTGAATTGACTTATAAGTTATGGCTGAAAGTACCGCTGGCTGATTTGGTTTAGTGTGAGAGAAAAATATTATTTAAGCCATGAATTATAAGCTAAATACGAATGAATAAGCCGAAACGAACGTGCTGCTTACTGCTACACTACACATGCTCATGCTCTGCTGCTGACTCTGTTCACCTCAGCTGACAGTGACAGCATCTCGTTCTCTCCTGCCTCCTCTGACCGAGCGCGTCCTCGTATCTACGTACAGCAACTACTCCGGTTGGACGCCGGTCACCGCCGGCGACGGACACGGCGAAATCCTACGGCGTCATACAATTCAATTTCAGACCACCTTGACCCCCAGGACCTTGGCGTCGTCGTCCTCCCTTGCGGCGGCGGCGTCCTCCAGCATCTGCACGACGGAACGCATGGACGGGCGCATCGACGGCGTGCGGCTGGTGCACAGCACGGCGACGCGGAGCACGCGGACGGCCTCCGCCCTGGCCCACCCTTCCACGATCGCCGGGTCCACCAGGGACATCACCTTCTCCCGGCTCTCCAGCCGCCGCGACACCCAGTCCACCAGGTCCCGGCTCTCGCCTCCCTCCGCCTGCAGCACCGCCGGCCGCCCTGTCACCAGCTCCAGGAGCACCACGCCGAAGCTGTACACGTCGCTCTTCTCCGTCACCTTCCACGTGTACGCGTACTCCGGCGCCATGTACCCCAGCGTCCCGGCCACGACGCCGGCGGACGAGTCGCCGGCACCGCCGGACGAGCTGAGGATCTTGGCGAGCCCGAAGTCGGCGAGGCGCGGCTTGAAGGACTCGTCCAGGAGGATGTTGCTGGACTTGACGTCGCGGTGGAGGATGGGGCGGTCGCAGCCGTGGTGGAGGTACTCCAGCCCCCTCGCCGCGCCCACCGCCACGTCGTGCCGCTCCGCCCACCCGAGCCCGCCGCCCAGCTTCCGCCCCGCCGCCGCCCCGGCCCCGTGCAGCCGCTCGTACAGGCTGCCGTTCGGGAGGTGCTCGTACACCAGCAGGCTCGCCGCGCCGTCCGAGCTCGTGATGCTGCACAGCAGCTTCACCACGTTCACGTGCCGGATCGCGCTCAGCGTCCCCACCTCCGAGTCGAACTCGCGGCACCGCACCGACGCCGTCCGCCGCGCCGCTCCGCCCAGCATGACCGCCGACGGCGCCGTGCTCCCCGCCGCCGTCGCCCTTCGCGTGATGTGCTTCACCGCCACCACCGCGCCGTTGCCCAGCTTCACGCGGTACACGTTCCCGGACCCGCCGCTGCCGATCAGGTTCTCGTCGCGGACGCCATCGATGATCTCCTGCTCGTCGAACGCCAGGATCCGGAACGACTTGAGGTCCCAGGACCCCTTCTTGGTGAACAGTTTCCCCGCGGGCCCCAGGCCTGCGGCGGCCTCCGCCGCGCGCCGCCGCTTCTGCAGGTATATTGCCACGCCGAGCACCGCCAGCAGCACCGCCGTGACGCTGAGGATGCACGTGACGGCCAGGCGCGCCGCGTTCGCCGACCGGCTCCCGGAGCTCGGACCGCAGCGGCGGAGGAAGCCAGCGCCGTTGGTGGCGCACAGCCCGGGGTTCCCGACGAAGCTCTCGCCGTAGGCCGAGATCGCTAGCGCATCCGGAACGGGTCCGGTGAGATGGTTATCGGACATGTTCAGGCTGCTCAGCTTCAGCGCGGCGAGGCTCGCCGGCACGGCGCCGGAGAGGTCGTTCCGGGAAACGTCGAGGGAATTCAGCCGCTGCAGGTTGCCCAGCTCCGCGGGGATCGCGCTGGAGAGCTTGTTCCCGGTGACATTGACCGTGCTAAGCGCCGAGCAGGAGCCCAGGCTCGCCGGGATTGGCCCGCCGATCGCGTTGCCCCCAATGTCGAGGCTGGCGAGACGGGACAGCCTCCCGATGCTGTCTGGTATCTCGCCGGAGAGCTGGTTCCACGACAGGTCCATGGTCTCGAGGCTCGCCGCGTCGCCGATCGACGGCGGTATCGCGCCGGTGAACCGGTTCCTTGCGAGGTAGAGGATGGTCATCGCGGCGGCGTTGCCAATTCCGTCGCCGATGCTGCCGCTGAACTGGTTCCCGGCAAGGTCGATGACGTTGACGTTGGGGAGCGCCCACAGCCCCTCGGGCACCTCGCCGGAGAGGCTGTTCTTGCTGACACGGAACCTGACCAGCGTCTTGCAGCTGGCGTACGTCTCCGGGATCCCGCCGGAGAAGTTGTTCTCGAGCATGAGCAGCTTCAGCATGGTGCCCTGCTTGCACATGTCCGGCGGGATGGGCCCCGAGAGCGCGTTGGTGGACACGTCGATGAAGTTGAACGGCGCCCAGCTGCCGAGGCTCCGCGGCAGCTCGCCGGTTAGGTTGTTGTTGTAGAGGGACAGGTTGACGAGCTCCTTGAAGTCGCCGAACTCCGGGGGCACCTCGCCGGTGAAGCCGTTGAAGAACAGCTGCAGCGACACAAGCCGCGTGAGGTGCCGGAGCTCGGCGAGGGTGCCTGTGAGTTTGTTCTGCGACGCGTCGAAGTACTGCAGCTTGGTGAGGTTTCCGAAGCCGGCGGGCAGCGGGCCGCGGAGCGAGTTGTTGTAGAGCTCGAGCTGGGTGAGGTTGGTGAGCCTGGCGATCTCCGTCGGGATCTCGCCGGCGAGGTTGTTGTCGGAGAGCTCGAGGTCTTCGAGGTTGACGAGATCGCCGATCTCCTGCGGGATGGCGCCGCCGAGCTTGACCGCGGACATGTAGAGCACGGTGAGGTTGGTGAGCCTCGTGACCTCGGCCGGGAACGCGAGCGTGGGGGCCAGGAACGGGTTGTCGCCGAGCGCGAGCACGGTGAGGCCCGGCGTCGCGGCGAGCGAGCGCCACGGGAACGCGCCGTCGAAGCAGTTGGAGGAGACGTTGAGCCTGCGCAGCCCGGTCAGCGGCGAGAGGTCCGGCACTGCGCCCGTGAAGCTGTTGAACGCGAGGTTGAGGTCCTCGAGCGCGGTGCACGCGGCGACGCCGTCGATGCCGCCCGTCAGGGAGTTCTCCAGGAGGGAGAGCGTGGCGAGGGACGGCAGGGACGCGCAGAGGTCGGCGAACGGGACCGTCGCGGCGGACAGCTTCAGGGCCGGCAGGGAGAGCGCCGTGACGTTGCCGCCGGCGCACGTGACGCCGGTGAAGCCGCACGGGGATGCGGTGGTGGCGTTCCACGTGGCGAAGATGGGCGCGGCCTCGGGCGGGACGGTGAGCGCGGCCTTGAAGGCCAGGAGCGCGTCTGCCTGGGACGACGACGAGGAGGAGGTCGCTGCGGTGGCGCAGGTGACGATGGCGGCGGCGAGGAAGAGGGAGAGGAGGGGGGAGGCGGGCGGCATGGCGCCGGGCGTCGGGGAGCGAAGGATGACGCGTGGTTCGTTGGTTCCTCGGTGTCAGTGTGCGGATGTTTGACTGGTTTTAAGGTGGCAGTACTCGACGTTCCTCACTAGGGGCCCTCTCTCTGGGCTCTGCAGATGCAGCTACTAGGCAAAGTGTTAATGATAGATGTTCTGGACCGGATTAGGAGTAGGCAGCAATGGTTTGGATTATATGGGGTTAATTAGTGGGGAGAGAAAGCCACTGCTGAAAAGGAAGCATGATACTCTACGAATTGTAATCAACATGTGCTTTGCTTAACTGGTGCCATATGTAGGAGCAACACAAAAGTGCACATGTTTTGGAAGGATACTCAAACCATCCACAAACAGTGTGTAGGTTAGAAATTTTAGAATATATTTTAGGTAGTGGTAGGCGACGTCCCGTCGACAACGAGACGTCTGTGGTGACTTTATGAATCTCGTGATCTGCCGGCTCATTTTTTCGGAGGTGCTCATAGTAGGGGTAGGGGTTGCGTATCGTGTATTCGTAGAGGTGTGTGCGTGCGTTGTGAGTGTCTGCGCTGTACTGTGTAATTCTAAAAAAAATGATGCATGTGACATTTGTTGACATTAAAATTTGGTTCAAGAAGAAAGGACCCCGAGGTCAAAATTATCAAAAAAAAGGCCGAGATACTCAACAAGGATCGGCTGACCAGGTGGCCATCAAATAAATAAGATGACGTCATCGTTCCAAAGGAATGGGCCCTATCGGTCGGATCAGCAAGATATGAAGCAAGAAGACGCGGGCTCCATAGAAAGAAAATATTGGAGTCCAAGTTATCTTAAATTAGGAAGTTTTTTTTTTTTTCCAAGTTTTCATAACCGGTCTTGTTCGACTAGGACTCGTAGTCAAGCCTCGGGTATAAATAGTGAACCCCGGCTGTTATAATAGACATCTCTCATTGATCAACCAAACAAGTACCTTTACTTTTCGGCTCATGTCACCCCTTAGGAGTAGGAGTAAGAGTAGATTTCGATGGGTTCTTTGGGCAAGCAGGGCTGCATCGGACGACCGACCTCCAGCTTGTTTGTGAGTATCTGTCACGACTTATATTATTACTTGTGAGGCTACAACAGACGACTGATCTCTTGCAAGTCGCGGTATAAGTTAGTTATCGATCTATATTTTTATTTGTAAGGCTGCAACAGATGACCGATCTCTTACAAATCACGGTATAGATTAGTTATCGATTTGTATCAACCTTTACAAGGCTGCAACAGACGACTGATCTCTTGTAAACGTTGGTATTGGTCAAAGTTATCGATATTGTGTTAAATAGTTTACTGTTTAATATAATATCACTAATTGCTCAATCCAGATTGAGATTTATTGGTCTTATTATTTTGATCTATCGTCTACTGATTATTATCACAACTGAATTCAATTCTTGACGTTAGATCCTGTTTGATGACTAATCTATCTCGATCTTGATCGTACATGATGGGTGCTCGAAGTCGTGTTCTGTTAAGAGATAGATTCATTGATCGCCAGTATCAGGTATGACTCCGCTATCAATGTTGTATCAGCCGACTCGATCTATTGATAGCGTGTCAGATTGGACATTGTTGGTTAATAAATCTATCTATTAAGAACATCATGGCGTCAACCACCCGCTATGTCTCCATCGGCTAATATAGCCGATGGCCTGAGCTTCCATGCGCATAACATGCCTTCATGATTTCTTTGCGATGTAAGTAGATCTATCGATTGTTGGTCTCTGATCTAGGGTCCTACTGTTAATGCTGCATCAGACGACTCGACCTGTTGACGGTACAATAGATTGAGCCTAGTTGTTTGTAGATTTGTTTGCATTCAACGGATGAGTGATCGTATGATATACGATAAGATCACCGGAATCGGTTGTTTTAGTCGATAGCCATGTATGTCGAGGATGTACTGGCTATTTACATGCTTTTACTTGTTCTTATCCTAGTTTAAAGCTAGTATGTTTTTTATATGTATGCTTACACGTCTACCCTTACATCTCTTGCATGTTTTCATCATCATCGACTATGTTAGATCCATGTAACCGAGTAAATAATAATTGTCGATATGTTTATTTTGTTTACATTACATCATGAACATGATGTATATCGACTCTTTAGTCGATAGCCTTATCTTGCTAGCCACTTGGCCATACATTTGGAACTGTCTAGACAAACACCGGCATGTTCCGCCATAAATTACTGATCAACTTTCTCTCCTTGTCAATTACAAGGTCAAATTGACTGGTACACCCTCGGTCACGACCATCTGGTCCAGAGTCCACTCCTAAGCCCGGAGAGAGCTCAGGATCTGCTCCGCGTGGTTTCTCTTGGCTTGCTTCGTGTGTGCGGCACCCGTTGCTTTTTCGCCATCCACACGATCTTGGCACGCCCAGTGGGACCATAATCGTTGATATGGATAATCAGGCAATCCTCAAGGTCAACCTTGAAGACCTACCTGATGACTAGAAGACACTCATTGAGCAGGCGACGGAAGAATTCAGAGAGAAGTACCTACTGTCTTACAGTAGGACACACAATTCAGTCGTTTAGAAGACTCCCCTACCAAGCGTCCTCCTGCATGGACAAAGTGAAGATGTTGAAGTAAGGACTACTACTCATTTGATCCATAAGACTATTTATGAAGCCTTTACAAAGCACAATAAAGGTGTTGGCCAACACGATTGGCAATGTTTTGAATGAAGTCTTCTTTGGAGCACCAACTGATCAAGTTGGAACAACATACTCTAATGACTTTAATCCTTCGGGTGTGGGAAGCAACATGCCTGGTTCTAGTCAGCAGCCGAATGGTGGGCACTTCCAACAGCCACCAATATAGTAGCTTCCAGGAGAACAGACTCAAGATAAGACCATGCAAATAGCAGGGGGGCAAAATCAAGTTCTGCCAACCGCAGGAGGGCAAGGTCAAGTCCTACCGATGGCAGGGGGCAAGCTCAGATGAAGGGGGCAACCACCAGAACAACAATCGCCAAGTGCCCCCATCACGCAGGTAGTTTAGCAGCCTACTGGACAAAATCAAGTTTATTTAGTCCAGCAGCCAAGCTCTCCAGCCACTTAGCAAGTTGTGCAACGGCCGACTCAGGGAAGATTCAATACTTCCTATCAAACGCCTCAATCGGTCCATAAAATTGCTCCATCGGTGCAGAGGATCATTAAGAATGTTGATCCTAATTACTTCAATAGTCGATTGCAAGGATATGCAACTCATAATGCTCAGATCGACTATCTAGAGGGATATCACCTAGTTTCTGATGCAAGAACATACGAGCTCATGCCACATCTAGGGTATTAGAATCCTTATAGTTATAATGCTCAGCAACTTTAGCAGCTTCAAGCCCAAGAGCAGATGTCTCTGGCTCAAAATCAACAAGTTCAAGTATAAGGATCTCAAACTCAGGCTTAAGGGCAGTTGAGATAGCAAGTTGTCGGCATGGATGCTGATGAGTTTGTCCATTGGATAACTGCCATGATGCAAAGCCAGTTCGGTCTAAACCTAAAGGACAGGTTGGCTCTTACCAGCGCCCATACCTAGCCTAGTATGATATTGTGCAACTCCCACCACGCTATAGTCCCAAATTTTTTCAAATTCACCGGGGTAGTTGAGATGACAACCATGGAAACATATCAGCAGTTATCTCGTCTAGCTTGGAGAAGCATCTATTGAGGAGGCACATAAAGTTAGATTCTTCCCCTTGTTCCTATCTGGACTGACCTTTAGTTGGTTTTCATCGCTAGAACCAAACTCAATCACTGAGTGGGCCAATTTAGAGAACAAGTTCTATGCATATTTCTACAGTGGGGTAGGAGAAAAGAGGATTACAGACTTGACAAGCATGGGGCAGAGGAACAATGAGTTAGGCTCTGAATTCATTCAAAGATTCAGAGAAGTAAGGGGCTGTTGCTACTCGCTGAATCTGTCTAATGGCCAATTAGCTGAATTGGCCCTTCAAGGGACGTCTCCATTAATCAAAGAGAAGTTTGATGGCTAGGAATTTTAAAGCTTGACCCATTTAGTTCAAAGAGTGTCTGTCTTTGAGAATCAGCATCGAGCCCTGCGTAAAGAGAAGTATTTGAAGGGTACTACTGCTATGACCGATCCCTATGATGTGGACTCTGATGGAGATGATCTAGAAGTCATGATCGCCGAATGGACATGGGGCAAGACTCCTATATCTTGTCCATGGGTGAAGGAAACAGAGAACACCTATGACTTTGATGTCAAGAAAGCCAACATGATCTTTGACTTGCTGCTGGAAAAGAAGCAATTGAGATTACCCGCAAATCATGTGATCCCTTCGGCTGAAGAACTCAAAGGGAAGAAATACTGCAAGTTCCATAATATTACTAACCACAGTACCAACGAATGCAGAATCTTCCGCTTTCACATTCAGAAGGCCATCGAGCAAGGAAAGATCAAGTTTGAGCCAGCTAAGAAACCGATGATGGACATAGATAAGCATCATCTCCTAGGGGTGCATATGGTAGAGTTCTAGTTGGCTAAGGGAAAGATGAAGGTCTTGATGTCGGCTACGTCCAAAGAAGACAGGTCGGTTGACCCCAAGGTTCAAATAACGACTAATGAGTATGAGAAGCTAAGAAGCAGCATAATCAGCAAAAGAGCCGGTATGATCAAGGTGAAACCACTAGAGCTGGTGCTATGCATCCTTGAGTGACATCTAGGATCTTGTTGAACAAGTGGCAACGACAGAAGGAGAACTACCAACGCCAGCTTGAAGAAGAAGAATATGAGCGTCGGTGCAAAGAAGAAAGGTATGAGAGAGAGCAAGCTGAGCTACATTGGAGCTGTCCTTTCTTCATACACTGCTAGAACAAAGGTTTGAAATTGCCTACAAGACGTAACTGCCCAGAGTGCAGTAATCAATATGCAGAGTTCAGGCAATCTCAAGCTAACCGCCGGTCCATCCATGAACGTTTGAGTTATCAATCCAATGACATGGATTGGTGGATAAAAAATAAGGGAGTTCATGATCGGCTAGGTAAGCGTTGAAAGGTCCTAATGGCTAGAGGAGGGTGAATAGCCTATTAAAAATTTCTACAACAACACTTTGCAAACCGGTTAGACAAATATGAGGCGAAGCGAGTGTTGCGCTAGCCTACTAAAAATGTAAGCCACCTACCACAATTCTAGTTTCTATAGTCTCTATCCACACAATAGCTATGTCACTACACTAAGTTAGTGTGCTCTCAAAGGCTAACTAAAGAGCCACACTAACCAAACTAACAAGCTCTCACGACTAGCTACACTAAAGAGCCTGACAACTAGTTTGCGGTAATATAAAGAGAGAGAGCAAGATGGCTATACCACCGAGTCGAGGAATGAACTAATCAATCACAAGAATGAATACCAATGAAGACCAATCACCTCGGAATCAAATGATGACATAATGATTTTTTTACCGAGGTTCACTTGCTTGCCGGCAAGCTAGTCCTCGTTGTGGCGATTCTCTCACTTGGAGGTTCACGCGCTAATTGGTATCACATGCCAAACCCTCAATAGGGTGCCGCACAACCAACACAAGATGAGGATCACATAAGCCACGAGCAATCTACTAGAGTACCTTTTGGCTCTCCACCAAAAAAACATCAGGAACCCCTCACAATCACCACGATCGGAGCCAGAGACAATCACCAACCTCCGCTCGATGATCCTCGTTGCTCCAAGCCGTCTAGGTGGCGACAACCACTAAGAGTAACAAGCGAATCCTGCAGTGAAACACGAACACCAAGTGCCTCTAGATGCAAACACTCAAGCAATGCACTTGGATTCACTCCCAATCTCACAAAGACGATGAATCAATGATGGAGATGAGTGTGAGGGCTTTGGCTAAGCTCACAAGGTTGCTATGTCAATGCAAATGGCCAAGAGAGTGAGCTTGAGCTGGCCATGGGGCTTAAATAGAGAGCCCCCACGAATAGAGCCGTTGGCTCTCTATCTAGTGAAACACGGGCTGACCGGACGCGCCGGACCCCAGCGTCCGGTCGCCTGATGGTCGCCACATGTCATCAGCCTCAAATGCTAAATGCTCGATATTAACGGCTAGTCTGCTTTACGCCACGTGTTAAGTTGTGATCGAACGCACTGCTCAAAGTGACTAGACGCTCCATCACTAGAGTTCGGTCGTTTCCAATAAGGCACCAGAGCCGTTTTTTTACCGGACACGTCCGGTCCACCATGATCGGACGAGCTGGTGCATCCGCTCCTCCTCTTCTCTACGCGCAGCCATGTCAGCAGGACCGAACACTGAACAGTGTTCGGCCAGAGTCTAGTCACCTACGTCCGGTCTTAGGCCGAGAATAGCTCGAGCACACCACTAATTTTATAAATGATCGGACACTGCTCCCCTAAGTCCGGTCACCATGTGACCGGCGTACGATCACTGTTTTTCAGTGACTATCAGCTCCTTCACTTCACTAACTTCTCCACCCCTGCTCAAATGTGCCAACGACCAAGTCTATCACCGTTGCTTCACCACTTGGAATAATGCTACCTATCTCATGACCACTTAGATGAACTAGGTTAGCACTTAGGGTTTCATCAATTCACCAAAACCAAACTAGATCTTTCAAGCATGCATATGATCAGAGTTGGGCCGGTCGTGATGGAGAGAAAGAGTATGTTTGGCAAGAAGGCCAATTGTGTCCAAGAGGTCTGACAAGGAGCCAAAAGAGAAGGGTTCAATGCTTAAGGAACAGGGAATTAGAAGCTCAGAAGTATAATAGATCTCGGACATGGCGCGTCCAGCAAACAACCAACAAGTGTAATCCATCGGCTAATATTGATTTGGTCTTCATCCTACCTGTAGAATTCAGAGCTCCTTCCAAGTATGAGCAAGAAGAATCCGATGAAGAAGGGAGTGATGGAGAAGAATTAGGAGAAGTAGTGGCTCAGCTAACCCTCCAGTCCCAACAAACTATTTTTGACAAACCATCTCAGCATCGGCACTTAAAAGCCTTATACATGAATGGATTTATCGATGGGAAGCCGATGACTAAGATGCTAGTGGATGGAGGTGCTGCTGTCAATCTGATGCCCTATACTACATTCTGCAAACTTGGAAAGGATCATGGAGATTTGCTTGAGACCTATATGATGTTGAAAGACTTCGGTGGTAACACATCTAAGACACCGGAGGCAGTCAGCGTTAAATTGATGATTGGGAGCAAGACTCTACCTACTACTTTATTCGTCATCGATGGCAAGGGAACATACAGTCTGCTCCTTGGTCACGACTGAATCCATGCTAATTGTTGCATCCCTTCGACAATGCACCAATATCTCATATAGTGGCAAGGAGATAATGTCGAAGTGGTTCCGGCTGACACGTCTGTAAGCGTGGCAACAACTGACCCAGCCTATTGGGAATTCGAAGACTATGAATGCTTCTCTGGCAGAATCTAGGAAGGAGGCATCATCAAGATCAACGGTGAACGTCAATAGCCGATCCAAGCAATTAGCTCTGAGAGTTTATTTTGATGACTCCCCTAGTTGGTTGCTATGGAACGGCTAAAAATTGCTCTAGTAAATTAATTTGCCAGAATATAGTCATTTTGTTTTAGAGAGTTAGATTTGGATTTAATTGCATAGCACTTTGGAAGAGCTTGATAGCCGACGATTTTGGGGTTTCATAAGTGATTTGATGCTTGAATCATCGTCGGCTATTTTTGAAAGTTATTTTTTGTTATAAAATTTGAGCCCTGGTGATTAAGAGTATTGCTCAGAATTCGGGTTACCACCAGGATTGACAGCCGGTACTAATAGAGTATCGTCTTTAGAACAAAAAATGGAAATCCTAATTCAGCCTATGAAGGCAAAAGCCGGTGCGGTACGCATCGCCTATAGTGCAAAAAACGAAGAAGAAAAATACATGTCATATGGAAAAACATCGACGACATTCATAGAGACAAACAAGAGATCAACATAAGGGAAGTCAACTGTTTTATTCATAGTTGGATCCCTAGATACAAACTACTGACCGAAGAAAACTTTGTTTACAATTCCTTCGGCCGAAGAAGCATCTACGGTGGCATCTGCGTGCCTAGCGAAGGCCCCCACCAGCTCATGGTGGTCATCACCACTGGCAAAGCTGGGCTGGAACCCCCAGAGTTCACCTGGGCAATCATCAAGGCAACGACGGCCCCTTGGCGAACGCCATGGAGGGCAATCTCCCCAGCGCACGCGGGGACGTGTTGGCATTTCTTAGTGTCACCACTAGGATTGGTGTTTCCTAGCAATGGCACCAGAAAACGCCGTGACGATATTTCTAAACATATACAGAAATATTCTACAAGCGCATGGATATATCGTTGCAGCATTTCACCCGGAAGTATTTGGGTATCGTTCATTTATATTTTCCTAAAGGAAGGCATGGTATAAAAGTCTCAAGTAGGGACATGGTCAAGATAACATGACTGTATAATAGACCAAAGTTCATAGCAGGGGTAAACCATGATAAATGTTGGATTGTGTGACACACACACTCAAGCCAATCTCAAGGATAAAGATAAAAGAAAGAATAAAGAATAAAAGAATAAACCTAAACTAGAGTAGGCTTATCTTGTATAGCTATGCTAATATTAGCATATCATATGAATACATGAATTTCTAATGGTAGAGATCCTAAGTTAAGATAGCTTTGGTCACTATAAACATACTTCGGGCACCGGTCAACACTGGTCTACCAAGCGTCGCCGGCCTACATCTCTACGCCGTATCCGAACGTGGGGGATTATGAAGGACGGACAGGGCTATCACCACCTGCCACCTACCTCTGAACTGTGGGATACGAGGCAAACGAAGGTAGCCGCTAGCCCAGACACTAAGTCTATGCTATCAACTACTACTCTAGCGTCGGCCAGGAGCAACCATCTTTATCAGGAGTTCTCTACTAGAGCATCCGCCATGGGGACGGACGATGATCCCGCAAGAATATAATGACCAAAACTAATCTTAAAGTAGAACCTACTACCTCAATTTAGGTCTTGGTCTAAACATGTATGTATGAAAGATTAAGCACAAAGTTCTATATGCTCAATGAATAACACAAGAACTTAGCTCTAATTTCATAACATAGCTATAATGATATGATAAGAACAAGAACATAAGAGAAATCTTCATATTATTCATACCAAGAATTCTCCAAAGTACAAGCTCTCCAATGAAGCTTCTTGCCTTGCTCTAAATAGAGCTACTAAGAATAGTAAAAAGATACAAGTGTGGGGAGAGGCTCTTGTGTGGTGTGTGTTTATGTGAGAGCTCCTCCCCTCTATTTATAACAAAGCTATGGTTGGTTTCTCTACATGTGCCCATGCAACCGTCGTAGGGGAGACCACCAGGAAGCGCCACGTGGAAGGGGAGGCAAGGTGGTGCAGCAGGGGTGCGCCCTGGTGTGGCCGCACCAGGGCTGGCTCCTCTCGCCACCGTCTTCATTCAGTCGGTTCCTTAGTAGGTCTAGGGCCACTGCTACGTCGATGGTTGGCCTAGATTTGCAAGGTACATGGGTCTCCTCTTCATTCTTTTGCATGGATTCTGCTTTTACGCTTTCTAGGTTGCACATTTTGACTCCATTTCCATGTGTTTCATGTATATGCCCTGTAAAAAATGATTCTCCAACACATGTTGAAATAGGTCAATATAAATAACATAGTGAGTAATCATGCTAGTTTATCCTTTATTTGTGTCTTAACTGGTGGTCGAATATGGTCATTAAGGACCGCCCACAGGACATCCTGGAGGCGGTTCTCCAGCTGATCGCCCCGGGCATTTAGAGCCTCGGCGACGTCGTTCGCCGCCAGTTGGAGGGCTTCCAATTCCTCAGTCAGGGCTGAGATAGGGGAAGGAAAGAATCATCAAGATAAGCATGATAGAATGAAATGATAGAGAGACAAGATTTCTCTTATGAATCCTACCTCCACGACGGTGAGAGCGGTTTGGGAGGCGACCAGAGCAACCTCCAAGCGCTCAGTTTCCTAGGTCGCCCCCTAGTGACGACCCAGTGTCTCATCCCATTCATGAAGATAACGCCGGGCGTCATCTCCATTGTACTTATCGGAGGAGTCGGTGGAGGAGGCCACAGACGCCGCCGGTTGGGCCTCAAACCGTGCCAGCAGATTCTGGACGCCGGCCCAAGTGACGTTCCAGCAAAATGAAATTAACAAGATTAGATGGTCATCAGAAAATCAGGAACGTAGTTCTAGCATACCCTGGGATGCGGAGGCGCTGGCGTAGAGGAAGATCCTCCTCTGGGACGTCGTCAGCTGGGCGCTTGCCTTTCGCCATTACTTTCTACTAAGAACTTGGTTTTGTTGATCTAAGGATGGAAGAAGACAAGTTGTGCAGTGGCGAGAGCGAAGGTGACCATAAATATGACCTCCCAATTATCCCCTAAAGTATATTTATAACAGAAAATGGCATGGGGTAGGTTCATCGAGCCGTGTCAGAATAAAGACTAGTTAATGGAAGGCGAGAGGCCGTTCCAAGAATCAAGGAGGCCACGCGTGGCCAAACGAGAAAGCAGCGGTTGAACACGAAGAGTTGCCATTTTACTAGAATTCTACGTTTTCGTTCAGTTCCAGGCTGTGGATTTGAAAATTTTCATTCGCTGTAGTTTTGTGTTGCCATCAGAACCCGAAGACTGGCTCTAAGGATTGATTAGTAGAAGATGGTTGCGAGAAGCCAGTTTTGAAGTCTAGGAAGAATCATTAGAAGTCGATCGCTAAACAACAAGGAAATTTATACAGGATAGAGAAGTGCGTCAGCTAAATATTTACATCAAATATCACAAGATCATAAATGCATAAGGATTGAAGGTTGTGAACCGTTCAAGTTGTGGTTGAAGCATCTAAGTGGATAACGTCAGTCTCTGTGACCGCATTGTCACTCAAGATCTAGACCACAGATTTTAGAGGAAAGTTGCTCAATGCGGTTTCATTTTTACACTTAACCCGGACGGTCCAACCCCAGGAGGTTAGTCGATTCGGTCTGATCGACTGTTCTTGGATCAATTAAAGGACCTGAGTTCAAGTTCTTTGATGGATACTTCAAGTTATAGACCCAGAGGCTGTCGCTAAAGGGAATTGATGATAATAAAAAGGGACGCTCAGAGCCAAAAGTACGAGGAACTAGTGCAAAAGAAATTTTATTTATTCATAAACATAACCCCTAGTTACAAACTAAGGGCCAAGGAAGACGTTGTTCATGACTTCCTCGGCCAAGGTTATGTTCACCACGGCAGCGCTGGCCCCCTCCAAGTCATCCACCAGGTCCTAGTAGTCATCGGGGTTCTCCTCCTCTAGGAAGCCAGGCTCCACTAGGTGAAGATCGTGACCCGAGCGCACCTAGGCTATTGTCGGGGCGATGGTAGCACCGCGACGGACGCCATGAAGGGCCACCTCCCTAGCGCGCACGGGAACATCTTGGAGGCGAGCCTCTAGAGTGTTGTCCCGAGCGTTCAGGGCGCTGGAGGCATCGCTTGCCGCCAACTGGAGGTCTTCTAGTTGCGACGTCAGAGCCAAAAACAAAGGAACGCAAGAAACCATTGGAGGATTGGTAGAAGATGGAAGCATCAAAGGAGAACTAGATGTTGAAGATCTTACCAACAACCCTAGCGTCCGACTCCGCCAGTTGTGCTAGGACCATGTTCGCTTCTACCTCCATGGCAGAGAGGGCGACTTGGGAGGCGTTCAGGGCAAACTCCAGTTGCCCATTACGCCGGGTGGCCTCAGAATAGCGATCGATCACCGCATTCCACTAGCAAAAAAGCACCGCTCGTCGTCTCCATCTTAGGAGCCGATGGAGTCGGAGGACGAAGACACCTGTGCCACCGATTGGGCGTCACGGGCGGCACCGGGGTGATCACCACTGTGAAATCAAACAAATCAGCAAAAGAAGATGAGATCAAGAATAGATCTGATCTTACCCCTAAAAACGGAGGCATCGACGAGGAGGAAGGTTCTCTTCGGAAGATCACTGGCGACACGCCTTCGTTGTCCATGCTCCTCCGAATATGGTTTTTGGATCTAAGGGTGAGGGGAAGAGAAGTGACACAGTAACAAGAGTAGAGGCAAGCGCGGATGTGATCCCTTGGCTATCCTTTGAGGACGTACTTATAAGCCGGAGTGGGGTGCCAGTAGATCTTTTGAGTCGTGGAAAAATAAATTTGATTTATGGAAAACAAAATGCCGTCTCAGATATCGAGGAGACCACGCATGGCCTAATGAGGGGGCAGCAGTTATAGAAGTGGCGGATTTGAAAGTTTTATTCATCAAGGTTTATTTACAGCTTCGTTCAAATCCGGATGCGGACGTGAGGTGTTATCTGCTGTAATTTTGCATTTTCACGCGCGTCCGGAAGTAGGCCCTGGAATTGATCGACTAAAGTTCGATCGATTAGTTGATGAGCTAAAAACTGAAGAGGTAATCGATCCAAGGAGCCGATCACTGATGCAGCGGTCAACAGTGATGGAAGAATTTGTGTGCAAATGTGACAGACTCAAGGAATGTCAAAAGATCGGCTATAAACACGCATCGAATTGGAGAAATATTGGCTTGAGAGGTCAAGAAAATGATCACCACCAAATGACCAAAACGCCATAATCTTCGATATGGTCCTTGATCGAGAAGAGCCAATGAGATAAATTTGCAAGGAGGCCGAAGAAGTTAGCATGAGATTGGAGCAGCTGGTTGGAAGTGCGGCGCATGCAACGGTCATGAGGAGTAATTTTGGAATAAAATTATTTTATCTCAAAATTGGGGCATGTATTGACACCAAAATTTGGTTCAAGAAGAAAGGACCCCGAGGTCTAAATTCATCAAAGGAAGGCCGAGATATTCAACAAGGATCGGCTGACCAGGTCGCCATCAAATAAATAAGATAACGTCATCATTCCAAAGGAATGGGCCCTATCGGTAGGATCAACAAGATATGAAGCAAGAAGATGCGTCAGGCTCCATAGAAAGAAAAGATTGGAGCCAAGTTATCTTAAATTAGAAAGTTTTCTTTTCTTTTCCAAGTTTGTGTAACCGGTCTTGTTCGACCAGGACTCGTAGTCAAGCCTCGGATATAAATAGTGAACCCCGGCTATTGTAGTAGACATCTCTCATCGATCAACCCAACAAGTATCTTTACTTTTTGGCTTATGCCACCCCTTAGGAGTAGGAGTAGAGTAGATTTCGACGAATTCTTTGGGCAAGCAGGGCTGCATCGGATGACATGATCTTCGGCTTGTTTGTGAGTATCCGTCACGACTTATATTGTTACTTGTGAGGCTGCAATAGACGACTGATCTCTTGTAAGTCGCAGTATAAGTTAGTTATCGATCTATATTGTTATTTGTAAAGCTGCAACAGATGACTGATCTCTTACAAATCGCGGTATAGATTAGTTATCGATTCGTATCAACCTTTACAATGCTACAACAGACGACTGATCTCTTGTAAACATTGGTATTGGTCAAAGTTATCGATATTTTGTTAAATAGTTTACTGTTTAATATAATATCACCAAATGGTCGATCTAGATTGAGATTTATTGGTCTTATTATTTTAATCTATCGTCTGCTGATTATTATCAGAACTGAATTTAATTCTTGACGTTAGATCATGTTTAATGACTAATCTATCTCGATCTTGATCGTATATGGCGGGTGCTCAAAGTCGTGTTCTGTTAAGAGATAGATTCATTGATTGCCAGTATCCGATATGACTCTGCTATCAATGTTGCATCAGCCGACTCGATCTGTTAATAGCGTATCAGATTATACATTGTCGGTTAATAGATCTATCTATTAAGAAGAGCATGGCGTCAGCCACCCGCTATGTCGCCATCGGCTATTTAGCCGATGGCCTGAGCTTCCACGCGTATAACATGCCTTCATGATTTCTTTGCGATGTAAGTAGATCTATCGATTGCTGGTCTCTGATCTAGGATCCTACTATCAATGCTGCATCAGACGACTCGACCTGTTGATGGTACAATAGATTGAGCCTAGTTGTTTGTAGATTTATTTACATTAAATGGATGAGTGATCGTATGCTATACGATAAGATCACCGGAATCGACTGTTTTAGCCAATAGCCCTGTATGTCGAGAATGTATTGGCTATTTACGTGCTTTTACTTGTTCTTATCCTAGTTTAAAGCTAGTATGTTTCTCACATGTATGCTTACACGTCTACCCTTACGGCCCTGTTCGTTTCTCTTATAATCCGTACTTTTTAGCTTGTTTTTTCAGCCAGAACAGTATTTTTCTCTCACAACAAATCAGCCAAAATAGTATTTTGGCTTGTTTTTTCAGCGAAGCGAACGGGGCCTACATCTCTTGCATGTTTTCATCATCGTCGGCTAAGTTAGATCCATGTAACCGAGTAAATAATAATTGCCGATATACTTATTTTGTTTATATTACATCATGAACATGCTGGATATCAACTCTTTAGTCGATAGCCTTATCTTGCTGGCCACTTGGTCGTATATTTAGAACTGTCTAGATAAACACCGGCATGTTCCACCTTAAATTACTGATCAACTTTCTCTCTTTGTCAATTACAGGGTCAAATTAACTGGCACGCCCTCGGTCACGACCATCAGATCCAGTGTCCACTCCTAAGCTCGGAAAGAGCTCAGGATCTGCTCCGCGTGATTTCTCTCGGCTTGCTTCATGTGTGCGGCACCCGATGGCGGAGGATGACCCGTTGCTTTTTCGGCGTCCACAACATTGAAAACTAATGTGATTACCATATTTATGAGCTAACGTCTTTTGAAAAAATAATTGAAGGTTTACTTACCTAGAATTTATTTAAGATTTGAGACAAAATTTTATATAATGCTTAAAAATATTGTATTTAACGGCGAGGCGGACTATCGAGTGTTTTTGCCATCGCTCTAACACTCATGTTTTTTTTCCTACTCTACCCTCGCAACCCGAGCAATTGGCAAGGGGAAACTTCGCCCTCATGTCCGACAAAAAAGAGCATGCTACTCTACAAAAGTGTGATCAAGGTGTGCTTTTGCTTAATAATCTGGCACCATATGTAGGAATATACAAAGTTTGCATGTGTTCAAAGGGAATAAGTTACCAACGAACGTGTTCGTGTGCTGCAACAGAACCCAATACATCTTCGGCGTATGGGCATTTTGGAAAGTAAAAAAAGTCTAAAGAAACCATTTGCTCTTTATATCAAACATAGATATAGATATCAAATTACATATACGTCCTGTTCTGTAGCACTATTTGAACAGTACTTTTTAGCGAACAAACAATGTTTTTCTCTCTCATAATAAACCAACATAAGCAGTAGCATAAGCCAAATTTCAGTGAAACAAACAGGGCCGTGAATTAGTTCAGTGTTCCATTCCTTATTTCCTCCTGATTTCCCAAATCAGCCGGTCCCTATGTCCAAGTCCAATCTTCTCAGTTTTGAACTTTTCAATTGAGCGGATTGAATTCACGAGTTATTTATGCTACAATTTGTTGACTTCTACTGGACCAAGACATCATAAATTTATAGTCAATTTTATTCTCCAGTGTGTTATGCTCACCATTATCAATTTTTGTTTACTAATAACAAATTATATTTTTATATCGCATTCACTATTGGTTTTAAATGTTGAAACTTTCATGTATATATAGGTTCAAGTTCACTTGCCAACGCAGATGATATGCGAATTAGATACTTATTTTGTACCACATCGTGTTTTATCATGTTTGTTGTAGAATTTGAGATACCTTCTAGATTATGTATTTTATCTCTTGCTTACGTGAACTACAGGTACGTTGGCTCACTATAGACTACTTAGGCGTTTAGATAGTGGCTCTAGGCATGGATTTTCGCCGGCTCCGCCACTGACTGGAGGTGCATGGAAACAAGGTAGAGGATGAAACAAGGCATTTATCTGCTTAATTGGAAAGATGAGCAGTGGAGTGTGGGTGTAAGTATACCCTGTTCGCTTGTTGGTTTCAGCCAGCCCAAACCAGCTAGTCAACAATGTTTTTCTTTCACAATAAACCAGCACCAGCCAGCCTAAACCAGCCCAGAAACCAACCAGCGAACAAGCCGAATGTCATTTGGCACTAGCTGCATGTTGAGCGGTCGTCGTGTGTGATGATGAGGATGGTGGTGCGGTCAAAAGATGGGTGAGAATGAAGAAGCAACGCTCGACGACAGGCCTGCAAATATATTGGGTTGTTGGTCACTTGGACCTTGGACTGATACTTGACTAGCAAGCAGTAGCTCGAGTGTCATCCATGTTGCAATCATATAAGCAAAGTGGGATGGCTTGGACTGCACTGGAGGAGAGTGTAGCTAGCAAAGGAGGAACCGATCGAACGCAGGGCCGCCTGGCGAATTAGTCCCTGTGCTGGCTGCTAGTATATACAAATTAACACGAGCTGAATTAATAATTTAGCACAAGTATAGGTGATACAGGGTTGTTGCTTGCAGATGGGAGAGTGATGAAGAAAATAAAACCATGCATGCATGGACTTGTGTTAAGGAGCTAATAATAAGGGTCTGTTTGTTTTGTGGCCTAGCCTCCGAAGGCTCATGCAGGCAGGTATGTAGATCCAGCGCTAGCTAGGCACTGGAAATCAATGGTCTCTTCATCCAAACAAACCCTAATATATACGCATTGACTCATCGTTTGTAGCTAGTAGTATCTCTATCCCCACTGTTCGATCTATGAATAGATTTGATCAGACTTTTTTAAGTTTTGATCGACTTTAAATAGTGTATTAATTTAATATCATAAATATTAGTGTATTCATGTATAGATTTAGTTAGTCTTGAAATTAAAATTGATTGACTTATAGAAAAGTGAGAATTGTATTATTATCTTAGGGGTGGAGGAAGTAGTAATAGTAATAATATAATACAATTCTGTGTATTTATCATGCATGTGTCCTAATAATTATTATATATAGTGTACTAAGATACTATATCTGTATATGCCAGGACGTCCATTTGATAGTCGTGTTCTAGTATGTACTATATAATAATATAATATAATATAATATCCTTTGTGATGGAAATTAATTAATGTAATAAATGAAATAAAGATATATAAAAGAAAGGTGATGACGCACGGTCGATGGGGAATTTCACTGCTGGAGACGGCCTCTTTGCCGAGGGCCAGGCCCATTAGCCCTCGGCAAAGGCTTTGCCGAGGGCAGCCCTCGGCAAAGAGCTCTCGAGGAATTTTGAGTCGGCGAAGAGGGTCTTTGTCGAGGGCTCTTTATCGGGCACTCGGCAAAGCCTTTGCCGAGGGCCTTTATCGGGCACTCGGCAAAAAAAGCTGAACCGCACTCGGCAAAGAAAAGCAGCGGAGTCTTTGTCGCTGGGATGGAGTCTTTGCCGAGGGCCGTCTCCGAGGCAAAGAATTATTCTTTTTTTTTTGAAAAATCTTTGCCGAGAGCCTCCAACCATGGCCCTCGGCAAAGAAATGTTGCAGATTTTTTCCAAAAAATCTTTGCCGAGGGCAATGGGACGGCCCTCGGCAAAGAATTATTCTTTTTTTTTTGAAAAATCTTTGCCGAGGGCTTCCCCGCAGGCCCTCGGCAAAGAAATTTTAATTTTTTTTTAAAAAAGTCTTTGCCGAGGGCCTCCAACCATGGCCCTCGGCAAAGAAATGTTCCAGAATTTTTTCAATGAATCTTTGCCGAGAGCAATGGGACGACCCTCGACAAAGGACCCTTCTTTGCCGAGGGCCTTGGTTATTGCCCTCGACAAAGAGGCAGAAATTTAATTTTTTTTTGTTTTTTGCATTCCATCAGACACAAGCATTTCATATATATACATATATATATACCAACCATCATATATATATATATATATATATCACACATAACCCATTTTCTCAT
Source organism: Miscanthus lutarioriparius (assembly GCA_904845875.1). Lineage (NCBI taxonomy): Eukaryota > Viridiplantae > Streptophyta > Magnoliopsida > Poales > Poaceae > Miscanthus > Miscanthus lutarioriparius. The sequence goes on from CAJGYO010000014.1 coordinate 2,395,520, forward strand.
AATATATCACAACCATAATTGTGAACTACAAATCACAATATATTACAACGACAAGTCACATGTTCATCATAATTCACATGTTTATTACGACAAGTTCATGAAATCCAAGCACAAGTCAGAACCATAAACCACAAATATTACAATAAAGTCCAACCACATGACCTAGCACTAGTCCTCATCAAGGTAGCCTATGAGACGGTGGTGAAGAAAAGGCGGGATCACCCGATGACGCACTACTGGGATGATTGGAACCCGCGGACGGAGGCTGCACAAAGGAGCAGAGATTGCATGTGTGAGTAATCTGGGAAAATAATTTTGGAATTTAGAGATTGCATCTAGTAATCTAGGAATACAAAAAGATTAGACTCAATTGAAAATTTCGACAGCACCTCCCCTGCACGGGGAGGTTTCCAAAACCTGCAAGAAACAACGGCACGAACGCCGACGTCCATAACGGCACGAACGCCGACATCTACAACGGCATGAACGTCGACATCCACAACGGCACGAAGACCGACATACATGCAAAGCACAAGCGAAAAGTGAACTTTCATACTTATAGGAGTAGCTGCAGGAGTAGGGGGTGGAGGAGCTGAAAACTACATAGGTACACCCGATGCTTGCCCAAGACTTTGCATGATCACCATCATCTCCGCTATCTCGCTTCTCTTGCTGCCTCGAACACGACCTCTTTGGGCCTGCTTGATTTGTGCGGTCGAGTTCAGCGTTTCGCTCTTGACTTTGCCTTTTTGTTTCTTGCAGCTTGGCTCGCAATATTTCACTCAATGTATCGATAATGCAAATCTAATTTAGGTGTGTAAATATCAACGTCGACGAGTAAAAAACAGAATTACAGAGTGCATGGACCTACTGCAGTGCTAGAGAAGGACGTGTGCGTATGGGCTGGCTGGAGCTCGTGCTCCGTGCTCAGATAGCGTCGAGGGAGGGAACAGTGGTGGAGTCGATGGCGCCGTCTGCAATCCACAACCGCCCGTGCTTCTTGCCTCCTCCGAGCCTCATGATCGTCTCTGCATCAATGGGCTCAGTGCGCACATTGTAATCTTCTCCATAGATCTCCCTTACCGAGGATGTGTACTCTTGGACTTTAGTGTACACGTTCGGGTCGAAGTACACCTGGGGTGGGGCAGCCGGGTCGAAGGAGACAGAGGACGATGCCCTGCCCATGTGGGACATAGCCCACGTAGAGAACTCCGAGACCTCCTCGCCCGGGTGCGCAGCCTCCTGCGAGAAAGACGGGAAGATGGTGAGAAATCAAGCAGAATTGAGCATCAAAATAAATGAAAGAAATCACTTACGTATGCTTGTTTGTATCCGGGGAGGCTGCGGCTGCCTTGATGGTGAGTTGAACCTTGCCTCATCAGACGCTGTTCTCGCTGCCTCTCGTGCGTGTCAACAAAGTCCTATGATAACCACTTGTCCACCATCATGGCCCAGCACTCGGGATACGATCGACACCACCAGGGAATCACCTACAAGTCATCGAGTATTTGACATATAAGAAGATGAAATTGAACCTACTTAATATCAAAACGAATCATTATGAATGTTATTCGCCTACCTCAAGGTACTGGTCCCGGGTCAGCGTAATCAGTCTTGCTTGAGGCTTGGGGAGGGACTACTTAAGTACCGACCTGTAGTAGTCTATGTGGGCTTGGACGCGCCCATGGTGGTGCATCTCGGTGACGTACTTTCTACAAGCTGCGACAGTCGCCCGATCCGCCTGGGCCTCAAGTCCTTCTTCGGCCTTGAAAATTTTCTGCATACAAAACCGATGTATCCATTCATTATTTTAATAAAACATTTAACCAATGAATGAGATGTATTAAGCATTGTTGTGCGAGAAAAAATTACCCAAAACTCCGCCAATACCCGCTTCTGCTTGTTGCGGTAAGTGTCATCCGTGACCAGCGCGTACCTATCCCAGTTGGAGGCCGGCTCCCGCACCACCGGCTCTTCGGACAGTTGCACAATGCCGGAGTACCATTTCCTGCACAAAACACCAAGGATGCTCGCGGGGGTGTGTGCTGGAGTACCTGACAAAACCAACCAGGCCTTGCATAAGTGATTAAGAAAATTTATCAGTTTCTCTTATGATTTCCAACATATCTTATAAAGTAGTTGTGATAACATCTATAGTTACTTACCTCTTTGCCATAGGCCGAATCACTGGGCGGTTGTGAGGAAGCGAAACCGAAGGGAGGCTCGTGGGACCTCGCTCATAGGGAGTCCGGGTAGCGGTACCCCCTCCCTCGCCCTCGAGCCCCTCGCCTCCCTCACCCTCGAGCGCCTCGCCTCCCTCGCCCATCTGCTGACCCCTCTCGTCCTCCGACGAGGACGTGGCCGTGGCCATCACGTGCTCCTCCTCCAGCACCTCGTCACGTGGCGAGGGAGGAGACCGTTGCCTCCTGCGGCTGCCGCCCCTGGTCCTCCTCTCGTCACCTCCTGCGGACGCTGCCCTGGACGCCGACCCCTCACCTCGAAGGAGAGGGCGATCTCTCCCGTAAACCGAGGGCGTGTCACGGCGTGGACGTCTGCTCGCCATCTTTGTTCAATCACCTGCAATCACAAAGAATGAACAAGACTAATTAGTACATATATTAGAAATAGATTCAAAATATATAAACAAAACACAAATTAAAAAAACATAGTATTACATGTATTAGGAATAATCTTCATGATTGGGATCATAGGTCTCATCATCACTATCAAAATTGTCCAAATGGGCAACACTATCCGAAGGTTCTATGTTGTCATCGTAGTCATTGCCTAGAAGTAATTGCTCAAGCATTGCTATGTTCTTGGCATTTACCACCACATCTCCATCGACCTCACCATCAACCATTTCGTTGTCTACTTCCATTTCGATTGCTTCTGGTAAGACTATCTCAAACGTGCCTGGTAGCCCATCTTCTTGATAGAACTGTCCATCATATGTGTTTGTGTTGAAGTTGTAATCATCATTGTTTGGGGCATGTAGTTTACCATGTGGAGATACCTGGTGCACAATAGCACAACCCTTAAGATCCTCTTTGTCTTGGTTGGCGTATCGAGTATAATACACCTGCACGGCCTGTTGAGCCACAATGTAGACATCTTTTCCAGGATAGATGGAATCTTCTCGAATCTCGACTAGCTCAAGATGAGGGGTTCGTCTCGTTGATCGAGGATTAAACCAGTGGCATTTGAACATGATAGGTTTAAGAGGTTTGTCTCCATAAAATGAGAGTTCATAGATTTCCTCCGTCACAACTTGCTCGAAACCTTCTTAATTTTTTACCACAGCCTACACATGCGATAACATGACACCTCAACAAGTTTCGTGATTTTCGGACTTCGTATGGATTTTATATAATTTAAAAACGCTTTTCCGACAAGTTCCTCGTCATGTTACATGAAGAAGATGCCCGAAATTTGATGCGAGTTCATGGATAGGGACTCAACATACACCAAATACCATGAATAATATTTTTCGAATCACTAAATTGTATTATTCCATCCACCTGCAGTTCAAATTTAAAATATTCAAAAAAAATCAACGAAAAGAAATAAATTAGGAAAATATATAAAAAAAGTCAAAATTGACCCAAATTTTAAAATTGAGTTTTAAATAATGTATTATAGCACCACAAAAAAACTGGGCTCAAAACACCAAAAAAAAAATCTTTGCCGAGGGTCTAGCCTGGTCCTCGGCAAAGGGGATCTTTGCCGAGGGCCTGGCCAATGGCCCTCGGCAAAGAAAATTTAAAAAAAAATAAAAAATCTTTGCCGAGGGCCTAGCCTGGCCCTCGGCAAAGGAGATCTTTGCCGAGGGCTTGGTCAATGGCCCTCGGCAAAGAAATTTTTTAAAAAAATAAAAAATCTTTGCCGAGTGCCTGACGGCGGGCACTCGGCAAAGACTGATGCCAGTGGCCGCCGTGACCCATCCGGCCATATTTGTCGAGGACCAATTTACCGAGGGCTAGGCCCTCGGTAAAGATTTATTTTACCGAGGGCCGTTTCTTTGTCGAGGGCCAGACCCTCGGCAAAGGCCTCCTTGTCGAGGGCCTATCTTTGCCGAGGGCTTCTGGGGCTGACCCTCGGCAAATAGAGCCTTTACCGAGTGTCCGAGATCTAACCTCGACAAACCTAGAAAGCCCTCGGCAAAGGATGGATTTCCAGCAGTGGAAGGAAGGAAAGAGGCAGGAGTACCGATGAGTGCGTGGTTTGGCTAGCTTTTTTGTTCTCTCTTTCACACCGATTTGCCACGCACTAGTGGAGACCAAAAAAAAAACTATTGATAACGGTAGCCATCGATGCGGCCGCGCGTGCACACGAGCAAAATAACAAAACCAAAGGTGACTACGTCTCCATTAGCCTGCTTTGGTCACTCTCAAACTTGATCCACGATCCGCGGCCTGCCTGCCGATCCACGTACTAAACTCGCGGCCTGCCTGCCGATCGATGGGTGACAGCAGCGGCGGCAGGGCACTTTGAATCAGAACAAAGAAATGCATGCACCTGTCACCGATCCAGCGGGCAGCGGTGGGGCACTCAACTCACTGACGCCACGCCACAACGCAGCGGCCGCCGTATTTGACTTGCCGCGTCTCCGTTCGTCGCCTGCGTTTCCACGCACCAACAGGCAACGCCACCGCCAGGCTCTGATCTGATATTGTGATGATGATACTACTACTACTACTACTACTTCTATAATTCATCCATCCTTTTTGCCCTTGTTTGCTTCGCTTCCATCGAGGTGGGGGTGGGGTAGGTGCCAACTCAAAGCCATCATCATGATTCATGTGTGCTTATGTCCTCGATACGTTCCTAATTATAAGGTGTTTTAGTTTTTTTTTCTTATAAATATGATATTTTTTATATATATATATAAACATATTATATTTATGTACATCATAAATAACATATATTTATAAAAGCCAGAACATCTTATAGTTTACAATGGAGGGAATAGTAGCCCGGAGGCAGGAGCATACCACCGTTGCTTCCTCCATCGAAAAAAAATCCAGATTATTTGCAAGCAAAACCTTCTAAGTTTTTAGAAAAATGACATCAACATTTATGTCTCCAAATGATACACACTTTACAGTTGATAATTTTTTTTTCATGGGAGATCCCATGGAGGCTCAAAAACTCGTTTTGAGGTATCAAATATGAAAATTCTTTTCTTTCTAACGAAAAAAATGAACTAACTCGAAAGTTCACATGATCTATATATACCAACTATAATAACTCTCAATGCCATCTACATCTTTCTAGTTGATTTTTTTTCCTTCTAACTATTTAGGAGCCTAAATATTCAATACGAGATCACATGACTGAAAAGACCAAAGACATGACTGAGAAAACCGAAGACATGTTGGGCCCACATGCTACATGAGCCAAAACGACCATATTGGAACTATTTCAGCGGCGGTAATTTATCCCGTTTTTGTACGTGAAGGGAGGCTGGTAGTTAGAGGGTGCTTTTCCCAAATTCAACGACCAGTCCTGAAGTCCATAGATTAAATCGAACTTTTTACTCTTGTTATTAGTGATGAACCATTTTCATCTCTCATCTTAAAATGAGCTAAACCTCGGTGAAACTAGTATTCTAGGCCCTCTTTGACATGGATTCTTTGCAAATGAGTTCACCTAAGAAGACGACAAAGAAACCATGTTTGGTGACTTCACCCCTTTTAGTAGGAAAAATGGCTTTCTACCCTCTGCAACTTCTTTTACGGAGCCGTTTTCATGAGATAATGTTTAGCAGGGCTTCGTCTATAAAGCCAGAGAAGCCAGACTGAAGCCTCTTGAGAAGCCTTGCCAAGGAGGACCTTAGGCTTCAAGGGAGCTCCTCCCGCGTATGGTGACAAGGAGCCAGAAACGGTTGAAGCCATATAAAAAATGGTAGTAGGAACAATCCTCTCCGAGGGCATGTTTGGAACGTTGCAAAAATTTATATTCCTAAGTTTTTCTTATGGAATTGAACTAACTTCTTTGAAATTTCTGCATTATTCATGTAAAATTCATTCGCTCCAAAACAGGCCTTGAAACTGAAATTTAGGTACCATTTGGTTACCACGGGGTTTCAAGAATTAATCCAGATAAAAAAACTAAGAATCTTAAAATCTCGTTCAAACAGGCTAGAATACTGGTAGATTTTAACATAGATGCATAGAATTCAATGAAACTCATCAGATTTTTTAATCTGGTTTCTTAAAATCCATTATTAGGATCCAAACGGGACTCGAAGACAAGCAAACTGATGCTTCCGTGTGTGTCCTTGGCAATATCGCAGTATCTTTGACCCCGCTCGCTGGATTCGCGGACCCTTCTCTTTTCATTTCACCTCATGTCGTGTCCACAGGATCAGCTGTGTGGTTCCCGTGGCCAGGAAAGCTCAGCTCGGTCAGCATATATGGAACATCCAAGAGAGCGCAGCCAAAACAGTGTACCAGTAGACAGTTTCCTACTCTCACACGTCACATCAATTTTGACCACAGCATATCATGGACATTAAATATTGGCAAAAAATAACTAATTCGGAGACTTTGGTTGTACACCTGTCGAGATGGATCTTTTGAGCTCAGGCCTTCCATGATCGAACAAATTTTTTCAAATACAAACGAAACAAGCATAAAGACGTTCGTTCAAATTTGACAAAATTTATCCGATCACAAGGACTAGAGCGCAGCCAAAAGATTTGTACCAGTAGATTTATAACTAAACTACACAATGCGTTATTTTTGACCACATTTAATCTTCCGATTCCCTTCGCCTGGCAGTTTCTTCCCGAAAGAGAGGAGAAAAACTACACACCTGTCTGTCAGTCACACGCACTCGATTGGCATCACTCACGGTGTCAGTGTCACAGCGCAGCATCGGTGGCTGGCTGCACTGCCAGACGTACTACGCCCAAAATTCTTCTTCTTCTAGACAAGTACGTACTCGGCCGGTCTCAATCCTGTATACTCCGACACCACTCGTACGTGTACAAGTACTGGTATGTACCCCTTTGACCAGGTACACACTACATGGCTAATTTCACATCCTGATGCAGGCTTAGCTAGCTTCTAGAAGGCAGCATATGCAGAAGGCTGCATCGATGTCGCATACCAGTATATGGGTCGGCACACGTTGCTGTCAGTCAGTCTCAGGCGGCAGCCAGCCAGCCAGCCAGTAATTGTTCTCACTCGTTCTCGTGCCCTGCCGCTGCTGCCTCAGGTGAGGTTGTGCGTCGCCGTCACAGCGATTTCTCGCAATCTCTGCATACATTTTTCATATTTGGGTTGTCCATCATTTTGTCCTCCCTAGCTAGTTGCGCGCCCACCCAAATACCAACCCGTGACCATGAGCGTTCGCTGGTCTAGTGATTTCTTTAGCGATATCAGCTACGTAGTCCAAATGTATTGTCTAACAATTATCATATAAGTTTATAGTCTTACAAAATATAATATAGAATAAATGAATGGTCAAAGTATTTAGAGACTGTCATATTAAACATATCGTCTTATTATAAAATGGATAGGAGGAAGATATACTGCGCATGTACTACTGGCGTAAATGGAATTACTCAGGACTAGTGCAATTTTAGTTTCTTTGAGCTGCTAAGCACTCCATGCAAGCATGCATATCCTCCTCCTCCTTTTTCTACTTCTTCCTCACAACAACGATAGGTGTGTTGTTGTCCAAAAAAAAACGATAGGTGTGAGCTTTTCCCTTTCCCCTTTCCCCTTATTCAATGACTAATTTTTTTTCTTTTTTTCCTTTTACCTGCAATAAAAAATATCTCTATTTTCATTCGAAAAGCGAAATGACTAAGTCCAAAGTGCTAAGATTACGCATAAACCACTATCACATAGCTCGATCGGCAGGTCAAAAGAGACAACTAATTAAAGTGGCCTGCAGTGCACTGCATCAATATCTGTCGTTGTTGCCGTGGGTGCACTAGCACTCAGCAGTGCAGGGATAACTACACTGTACACTATGACATGTGTATGTACAATTAAACTGACGTCCTAGCTATATACGCTTTTGCTTTTGCATGGTTCAGCTTATCAGCCACATAAAAAAGCAAGACTTTTCATTTAATCTTGTCTTGACTTGGGAAACTATTCTCTGAATGCAAACCTTGAATAGTTAATTTCCCAAGTCAAAAATTCAATTTTTGCATGCTTGAGGTACATGTGAAAGCTTTTTCATTCAACTTGTGATGTGGATAGTTAGTGATAGGTCCGAAGATGGTTTACATGTTAAGACAGAACTCGTAGTGATGATTAATTTTATAAGAGATATAAATATATGTCGATATAGCTCCAAACCTCGAAGAAATAGGGTGCATATACAAATTTAAACATGATAAATCAGCTGTGCCCGCACTAACTATTTACTCAAGCCTTTCGTGCTGAGTTCAAGTAATATATTCGTTTAAACTTGACTAATATTTGTTATGCGACGGAAAACATCACTGTTGCACCACAAAGAAAAGAAGTCATTAGCATCTAATAGCTTGTTAGGACCACATGGAAATTAGATGGCGCTAAACAGATCGACCATGACAAAATATGTGGTAGAACCGCCTAATATAATGCCTCCTAGGAGTACTTATCTTCCATTAGACACTAAGTACTTAAGCGAGGACATTAAATTACGCGGTTCCGTCGAGCACACCCCAAGAAAGAACCCAAAAATCCACGTTTTTCCATCAGGATCACAAATGAGAGAATAAAGCTTACAACATTCTTAAGTCATTTCTTACATCACTTTCCATGCAACATCAAAGTATAATATTTATTGTTTAAAATAGCGGAATATAACCAGGTTATCAGAGTTTCAGCGAAAATAAAATCATTTAATGACACGTCAAACATTAACATAATGATCCGTTATATACATCATAACATGTTATAAGTTTTTCCAATGTAAAACATTTTGAGTGGAAGTTTTTAATAAACTCTATGTCCACAACGTTAAGGAAATCCTCGCTGAGCCGACCAGGAGGTTTCCACACACAAGTGTCAGCTTCACATGTTCCTATCACCTGCAACAGGGTAGAATAAACTCTGAATACTCAATTATACTCTGCAAGACTTACCCGTTAGGAGAAAAGAAAAGACTCCAAGGAATATGCAAGGCTATCTGACTTGTGGATTTATTGCATCTGCAGGAGGCATTACTAAGCGTGCATTCTTATATTCAGTTTTATTAGCCGTCATCATTAGTTCATTAACTATCTATTTTAGATAAGCACATGTGCTACCTTCAAGTAGGTGGTAAGCAATCAGAACCATTTTATCCTTTCTAAGTTTTAGTTCTTACTACGGTGCTAGACTGTAGACAAGTCGTGCGGATTACCCGACGATTCGTGAATCAATGTGCCCAACTGGGTATCCCGAAACACACGCCCGCTTATACCCCAAGCACAAGTAGGACCAACCCACCATTCTCCTATCGAAGGGTCTAGGTCCCCGTCCAAACTTGGACTCAAGCCTCCACACCTGAGTCCTGAACTCAGTGTGGTGCTTAGACCTCCACCATCCCCGCCTCCCATCAGTCGGTCCGGAAAGAGCCAGAACCCACAACAAGAGAGCAACGAGCCTTCCCTTCTCCCATAAACAAGTATGTGCTCAGAATAATAAGTATGTGACCTACTTAGAACCCAATGCAATGGCCGGTCCTTAACCGACACAGGCGGAACAAGTGCAATTTGAGTCGGGCCCGAATGCCAAACCAAGTCCAGATCCAAAGTACCATTCCGCCCGGTCTTCAATTATCATTCACACATATTTTCCAGGTGATAATAATATAATAGCAAAAACAATATCTTTCCTATCTCTCGCGAGTGACAAACAATCACTCGACTTCTACCGGAGTCCTGTAGCATAGCAATCTACACGATCCTGTCATACTAGTAAAATTCATAGGATAATATATATATATATATATATATGCAAGTGGGTTTCATTCAACTCCTTAAACTTAATGCACAAGCATAAATCAAAGTGCAGAATAATATGGATTATGCATCGGGGCTTGCCTAGGTAATATATAACCAAAATTAGCATTCCATCAGGGCGACACGATCCTCAAGACACCACCTTTTCGTTACTCCGATCAGCTCCATGATCTATCGTTGTTTCTATTATGGTATACATGGATGCAATGTAGAGATGTAAACAACCAACCGCAATCGTGACTCATAAAATACGATTTACGCCTCTCAAGCTAACAAGCTAGTTCTAACGACGACCGTACTTAGGCTACGTATCCACGTTGTCGAACAAGATGTTATTTTTCAATGAGTGTTTTAGTTATAGAAACCCAAGTTGTTTCTTTATTCTATTCTATCGATTTAATATTTATTCCAAATGGGGCATCATTATCTATCTAGTTACATAATTATTCTGGTGCTACAAAAATTATGGTGAGCAGCTAATAATATTAGAAATTTAAAATTTTCAGAGTCGACACTATCACCATTTTCTAACAAAAATTCCGACAAGTTCTCATTTTAACAATATTAAACATTTCAAAATAATTAGAGCAACCCAAGAAACATTTTAAAACTAGATGAACCAATTGATTTTAGCAGCCCAACAAAATAATTCGAGCGAGCTGGCGGGGCAGCGGTGCTCAGGGCGAACATCGACACGTCAGCTCACCCCCGGCGACATCCCAAGCGGAGCTAAGGCGAGCACCGACACAAGAGTATCAAGATGAGCATATATCCAGATTGAATCGAACTAAAACCAAGCGTAACGCCTTACCCCCACACGTGCCATCCTGTAACACCCTTAGTGTTACGAACTTGTTTAGCACCACGATTTAGGTCTAAGAAAAATTTCGAATCGAGTTTTATTGGGTTTTTAATTTAAACGTACTTGAGGTGATAAGTGAATCCCATGTGACTTAGTTTCGTGGACTCAAATAAACGTTCAAGATAAATTACGCAGTGCGTAGAAATATTCAGGAATGTCCGACGACGATTCTAGAGAACGGTTTGTCCTGTTAGATTAAGCATGAAAATCAACTTTTATAAATAAAATAAAATCCATTAATAAATAGAACGATATATATATATATATATATATATATATATATATATATATATATATAAACTCACGGGTTTATTTTGTTAAGCACGAACTGACGAGAAAGAGAGCGCATCAGCTTCGTTTATTTTTCCGACATGCAACATACTTGCTGGCATTACTTTTTGATCTTTGTCTCGTTCTCATCAATTGGCCCTACAATTCTCGCAGATTGCAAAGTCTCCTCATCCATCCGCATCCATGCTCTCCGGCTTTTACTTTGCTTCGCTCTCTCGACTTGATTACTTATGTCTACATTTGCCAAGCCGAACTACCGTGTGTGCACCAATGCCACAGCTCGCTCCTCCCCATTTCGCCATCCCTCTACGACGCCGATGTTGTGAATATCACGATTCACAAGTCTACCACTAAAATCGTGGTGCTCGTAAGTAATGCACGACTAATAACAACTGGATCCTTGCCTTGTACTCGACTACATGCGGTCAACATCTTCACAGGATTGGTTCTAGATTGACCACCGAGTCACCACAACCGTAACGGTGTAGCCAATAGAAAATCTAACTTCCGAAGCATACAAAGGACTAGAAGCTTATGAGCGGTGATTAGACTAAGGCTGGCGCCCGCCAACCAACGACATCGTTGTTGTTCAAAAGGTATACCCGCCGGTCATGGTATGATGATGGCTCAGACTTTGGTCATGGTCACCTCTGCAGTCAAGACTTGCCCTTCGGGCACTCCACTTCTCAGGCACCTTTTGTCCACGCTTCAGCACGCAGATCATTGTAGATCCGCAGAAACATCGTGAGCTCATGGAGCGAGTTGTGGCGCCGTGGAAAGTATCGTAGCCCGTGGAACGCTGTCCATCCGAAGCATCACAGTCGTGCGCAACAGCGCTTTATTACCCTTCAGCAAGCTAGTTAGCCGCTAACTTTACGACGCGTCGCTGTCGCGCCTTCGTGTCGCCTGCCTTTAAAAGGTTACGCCAAGCCGTTCCGCTCCACTGCTCACTTGCTTCTCTCAAATCAAGTTTCTCTATTCTTCTCCGTGAAAGTTGCGTTTATCGATTTCTCCCGAGCTGCAATAATCAGTGAGGTAGCTAATCTACAATTGATCTTCTCATTCTCTAATGTTTTCTTGACACTGTGGTCTCCTTCCCCATTAATTCCTTGACGCATGAATGAATCAAGACCTCACCACCAAGCACGTTTAGCGATGTGCTCGTCAAGTCCAAAGACCACTCAAAGTCTATCATTTGAATTAATGCACTCATGACCAAAGACCCACTCCAAGTTCATCACGTGAAATCCAATTCACATGACTAGCTAGCCAAATGCTCCACCTCCAGCCCGCATCTCTCACGCCTATAAAGGACACGCCAAGCCCGCCGAGCCCATCCCACTCCGCCGCTCACCATCTTACTCTCTAAATCGAGTTTTCTCTGTTTCTCGAAGGGAAGGCTACGCTGCTGATCTCCTTCCTCGAGCTGCGATGAGACCAAGGTAGATAGTCCCCATACATCCCCTACCTCCCCTTATACCTCCCCATGCCCTTAGATTTGGAAGTCATGGCGAGAATCGCCGTCGGTGAAAGTCCAAAGAATTGTCCATGGTGGACGAGTGAGGAGCACAAACGCTTCGGTGCTCTCTGTGTGTCTCTCTCAAGAATCCTAGCCGTATACCCGCTCTGCTGCTTTGTTTAAGTCCCAGCAGTGACTTGTCCTATGCCATGTGCCAGTAGCAAAGCCGAGAACCAACTCAGCTCCTATACACGTAAAGTCAAGAGTCATGAGCCATTAATTCACTCCACCAATTTCTTTATTCCTTTTCCCTTTCTAATAACCGGTGGCGGCTGGTGGTGGCCACTAATCACGTTTCATTTTCTCTTCGTGATTAATTAGCGCCACCTTGCACAATTAATATCTCCACTATGCTAACTCCGATTCCATCACTTCTTCTTCCTAAATTCATCTAAAATCGAACCCCACCTATCCATAAAGTTTCATAATTTTTGGAACGCAGTTGAATTTATGTGAATATTTAATTGTGTCTGTTTGTCGAAAATCATGAGTTCGGACGTCGACGGAGGGACGTCGATGGATTGTGGAGTCATCGGGAGTTGCTGAGAAATGGTACTTTTGGAAGCGTGATTGGATTTCTAAGAATTTCGCTAGTTGATTATTTACATCTATGCATTTGCATCAATACATATCATAATAGGAACGATGGTGGATCGATGGTATCAACCGGAGTAGCTGAAAGATGATGCTATGGTGATCATATCACGAAGATGGAATGCTAACTTTTGGTTATATTTTACCAAGGCAAGCCCGGTGCATAACCTCTACTTTTCTGCAGCTTTAAATTATATTTGTGCATTAAGTTTAAGGAGTTGAATGAAACCCACTTGCATATATATCTTTATTCCTATGAGTCTTACTAGTATGACAGGATCGTGTAGAATGCTATGCTACTGTGATCTCGGTAGAGAAGTCAGTGATTGCCTGTCACTCATGAGAGATAGGAAATATATTATTGGATTACTATCACTTGGAAAATATCAAAATGGTGGAAAGGAAAATGGTGACCGGGCGGGGGATATGGTTTGGGTATTGGTGAGTGTAAGGAGTTGTGTCGCCGTGGACACGGGGCATAGCTTGGTTACACTATTTTTCCCTGCCTGGTCGGTTAAGGACCGATCGTTGCATATGACTCTAGGCAGGTCACAGACTTATTATCCCGAGCACATACTTGTGTATGGGCGCTTGGAAGACTTGTTGCTCTCTTGTCGCGGATCCGGCTCTTTCTGGACCGACTGTTAGGGTTTGTTTTGGTGGAGGAGGTCCTTGCACCGCACTGAGTCCGGGACTCAGGGGCGGGGGCTTGGAGTCCCAGTTTGGATGGGGACCTGGACACCCGGGACAGGAGAGTGATGGGTTGGTCCTGCTTGTGCCTGGGGTACAAGCGGGGCGTGTGTTTTCGGGGTACCCAGCTGGGGGCATTGATTCACGAATCGCTGGGCTATCCGATACGGCTTGTCTGCGGTTTAGCATCGTAGTAAGAACTGAAGATGAAAGATGGAAAAGGAAATCTGATTGCTTACCACCTGCTTGAAAATAGCACAGGTGCTTACATAGAATGGTTAGTTAATGAACCAATGCGGCTATTAATAAAAATCAAATATAAGGACGCACGCTTAGTAATGCTTCCTGCAAATGCAACCTACAAGCCAGATAGCCTTGCATATCCTTGGAGTCTTTTCTTTCCTCTTGTCGGGTAAGTCTTGCTGAGTACAATTGAGTACTCAGGGTTTTATTCCTCCTGTTGCAGGTGACAGGTTGATGCTAGAGCTGACCCTTGTGTGTGGATTCCTCCTGGTGGGCTCAGCGAGGATTCCTTTACGTCGCGATCGTAGTTTTTATTTATAACTCTCACCAAATGTTTTTATGAAAGTTTCATAATCTGTTGTAGTAGTTTATATATCAAATACTTCATCATATCATTAATAGATGTTTATTTCCGCTATAATTCTGATCACATGTTTAAATTCCGTTGTACATTAAATTATTTATAACTCTGATAATATGATTACATTCCACTGTTATACAATAACTATTATACTCTGATGTTGTACTAAAAGGGATGTATGAAATGGTTAAGAATGATGTAAGCTTTGTTCTCTCATTTGTGATCCTGATGGCAAAAATGTGGATTTTCGGGTTCTCCCATGGGGTGTGCCCGACGGAACCGAGTAATTTAGTGTTCTCCCTTGAGTGCTTAGTGTCTAATGGAAGACAAGCACTCCTGTGAGGCATTAGATTAGGCGGTTCTGCCACACATCCCACAATGGCGGGATGACCGGCGGCGAGGAAAACCCAAAATTGGCCACCAAAAGACCATGGCTGAGCTCTACGAGAATGGGATGTCCAGCTAACTTCCTATTCTACTCACCGACATGAGGAATTGGACTGGAAAGCTTTGAGCTGCAGATTATGAAGGGAATGATGCACCACCACTGCTATGTCGTGGCCCGCGGCATCGACTTAGCATGGACCGACCAAGACATGACAAGGGCATAGCCATGCGGGGACATGGCCGTGCGAGCAGTAGCAGAGATGCGTCGGCTAGTGAGGGGATAAGGGCGGAAATAGGACAAGCAAAGGCATCTGCACCGCGCGCCCAGACGACAAAGGCGCTTGGATGGCCAAACAGCGGTGGCGAGATGGCAACACTAGGAGACAGCCGAGACAAACGGCGACTCGGTGGGTTGGTAAAATGAGTGGCGCAACAGAAGCCATGACAGCCAGGCGACAACTGTCGTGGTGCCAGCATGGTCCTACGCATGGCTTGACCGGCAGCGCCCTAGCGACAGCCGCGCGGAAGCAGCACCGCAGAAATGCCCGGGCCCACGGGAGACGGCTGGGCCAACACAACCTGACGTGCGGCCAGTAGCCAGTGAGAACGGCCCGCGAGGCAGCGACCATGGCCAGGAGCGACCAGGCAGCGGTGGCGTGCTTGCGCGGTGACCATGGGGCTCAGGCCAAAGCAGAGTGAGTGGTGACGTGCACGAGTTTTAAAGCAAATAAAAAACTATTGGCTAACTCGACTAAAGTTCAACCAATTACTCTAACCCAAAGCCGGCACTATCCACTAGTTAGCGAAGCAAATCCCACGTTCCGAGAGTGGCTATAGAGGAAGATCAACGAGTGCCAAGATCAGTTCATCGCTGAAACTTTGGTTTGCAAATAGAGCACCAACCACATGCTCACAGCGCGTTCTTACGAAATTCGGCAATTTTTTTTTGCATGAGCATCGTAACTCTAACGTAATCATGACCTACACCATGTTCTAGTATACACCTAAATGCAACCAATCGTGCAAAAACATAGATATATTGCTTAATCATTTTTGTTTAATTTTAAATGCCAAAATGACATTGTCTACGATTCTTTTCCGACTTAGACAGAGTAAGGGCTTAGTTAGAACTAACAACCTTTAGCGCTTTTGCCTTAATTTTGAAAGGGTATAAACCTTGCCGGATTCAACTAGAATTGTACCACAACCTAGCCCATACTACATACTAACTCATGGAAACATAATATCCAAGCACTTCCTAATTAGTTTGTCTAATATAATTTACCAAAGAAGGATACTTTTAAACATAAGCTCAAGTGCTTGTTGGCAACGAAAATGACTCTTCCAAATTCTAAGTTTGATTTTGTTGAACTTCCCAAATTACTAACCAATAGTATTTATTCTCCAAAAATTAATGTTGTATTTCCACCTACTACACTTACACTCTAAACTTTATTCAAGTGCTACATACAAATTATATTTAATTTTGTTTATAAAAATTGCTTCATTGACAATGTTTAGAACTACTTATTCTACTCTTCGTGTTAGGATTTTTCATTAACACATATAGGCATTTACGTAACTAACTCACTATATTGATAGATCTATCTCTCAGGCCATAATCTTAGTGCTTAGCGAGCTCATAACACTAGAGGTGTTACAACCAACCCCTCTTAAAAACAATCTCGTCCCGAGATTCGGAGCAAGAACCAAAAAGGGAACAACACGATTACACTTCATAGATCTAAAATTACATGAAAGATTACACGACTTTGAATACTAAACCACACGGGGATTTAGGAATACATGGTTAAGAGCAACCTAGTACAACCAAAGCTTAATCCAGAAGTCGGGATAGACGAGGGCAATGGAGAAACAACAAGAAAATGATTATCCAAAACATGGCATATGTCCAACAGATCCAAAAATAGGAGACTAAAAAGTCAAACATCGTGAACCCTAAGACCAAACTAACCAACGGTAGACTTGAACTTCTTTGAAAACTAGATCCCTTCTTCTTCTCAGATTACACAATCACCTTTGACTAACGAACCTAGTTCCACGAACGATGATTGGATCTCGTAGCTCTGCTTTGGATTCGAGAGGGATGGGTATGAAGGAGGAGAACAAGGGCCTCTTATAGTGGCGAACGGAGGTGGGGCACAGCGCACCGGAAGTGGAGGCGGTATGGATGGGATACACTGACGGGTCATGCTGTGGGGCTAAAGCTGGCCATGGGGCGCTCCCTGCGCGAGCGAGCGGAGGGAGGATAAGAGAACGGGGAGGGGATTCGCTCGGTGGGGAAAGCGTGCGGGCGACCATGTCCCTAGAAGATGCAAAAGGAGGGAGGGGGAAGGGTACAGTACATGAGGACGGCGAGTGCGGCACGATGTCGCGGCCACGTGAGAACGGGGTGCTAAAGGGGCCCAACACCGATGGCGTCAGCAGGGCACACGATGACAGCGACCCGGCATGCATAGCGTGGTCTATCTGGACACAGAGTTTGGGACTTGACATCCACTCAGGCTTTTTCAAGCACTCCCTACTACCCGAGGCTAACTTTTTCCTTGTTGCTCTTCTTTTCCTTCCCTCCCTTGTTCACCATAAGCGCCAACCTTTTGTATGAACTAAGATCGCGATATACGTGCTTCCTCCAAAACTACATTCTCTTGTGTACTTTGAGGGAATACTATTTCATCAACCCGTTGTGGATTTTCCGTTCGAACACCAGAACATTCTCTAAGGAGAATAATTTATAGCAAGAGCGGTACATCGGTGTAACTTGCAAAGGGACTGGTGAACACCCTCGATACCAGCGCGTGCCGAGCAGCGTCACCATGTGGCAGCTGTTCCACAGGGGCCCTCGGTTTCATTGTGGCACCATAAGCTATTAACCAGGCCACTTTACCAACTTACACGCAGTGAAAACAGTGGGGTCATAGACCACAGAATAAGAGGAGTATTGCAAGGGAAGATTCAAACGACAAGGGTTCCTTTCACAACAAGAAACAAGGAAATCAAATCCCACGATGGACTTAATTCAAGGAAACTCACGTGTTTTGTTGGGACATCCACAATTAGTTGATACGGTGTCCTAGATTATCCAATCATGGCTGGTCTGCTCGCATCTAAATAGTAGCTTCTCTTGTCACCCACATAACATCGCCCTTGAAAACCCTAAGCATGTCTAACGAGACTTAAGGGTAGGTGGACGCAATAAACACAGCGAAATAAACAAAATGCACATTCCGAACATCCTTATGCTGGTACAACATACATGCACTCACTCTCCCATTCTCGACACATTGTTCACCTTCCCTACGATCGGACGACCTCAACAACTACGGACGAAATACAATGGAAAGATTACAATACTGGAGGACAGCGACAAAAGACACTACTAACTATGAGTATATCACCCCAAGGCAATTAATCTACTTTGTCGGACCATACATCTTCATTCCGGGCTTGGAGGATTCTCCTACCGCCCTGACTATGGATCTACCTCCTCTCTTGGCAGTGACTGAGTGAGGGGAAGCAAGGGTTCTACTTTTGACACTTCTGAGGGTGGAGGTGCTGGCGGTACTGCAACACCGGTTCTCCTTCTTTCCGGTGGGTAGACAAGGATTCCCTCCAAGATTGAGGAATCCTGCCTTTCAGCAGACAGCATCCTCCGCTTGGCTTAGGTGACAAGGTAGGCCTCTCCCAACTGATGGGCATTCCGATCTTTAGCCTCCTTTAGGGCTTCCAACATGGCAGTCTCCCGGCTTTCTACGACTGCCGCACTGGCATGCACTTGACAAGTTGCACCTGGAGCACCCTGGAGAAGATCTCGGCTTCCTCGGCTCACTGGAGGCACTTCCTCAGCTCCGAGGCTTGCCGGTCATACTGCTCGTCCAGAGCAAGCAGGTACGTGGTCAAGTGCACCACGGTTGGACTGTCTTCTTACGCATCCCACCCTTACAAAGCCTCCATGTGGGCCCTCTATGCCCGCTGATTCTTTTCCAAAGGTGGAAAGAACCTCATGGAGGTACAAGCAATGGGCTCTTCCACCCTTGCAAAGGTACCTCAAGTCTTTGTGGGCCACAACCTGGTAGGTGTCAATGAAGAGAAACCGGTTGCGATCACATTCCAGGCTTCAGTGATGCCGGCAAACTCCTCACTCTTCCCAATATAGACGGTAACTTCACACCACTCAGTGTCATGATTTTCATACTCACGGCCCTCATACTCAAGACGGTCTTTGACTCCGAGCTTTTGTAGGGTGGCATACAAGATTCTGGGAAAACCCTCAACATTTAGGCAGTAACTGCTAACCCAGGCTCCTGCCATCCCTGGCGGTGGTTGCAAGGAAGGACTGAGCAAAAAGCTTGCTCAAAAGAAAAAGCTAGGCGAGCTAAAGTGCACCGAGTGGTGGTACCAATGGCTAAGCCAGGCCCTACTTATAATGGCAGAGCAGTCAGTGGTCCTGGCGTAGTCCACCAAGGTTCCTGCACGGGCCACTTCAAATGAATCGATCGAATTTTTTCGCGCATCCGAGGCGAGAGATGTCCGAGGCCATTAATGACTAGTATGACTACAGGGCAAGGGTCCAACAAGAGCGCAGGAAAGAGTACGGGGAGACGTGGGTCACGGTAGGTGTGAACCACAGGCGAACGTGGAGCATGAAGTCATAGTGCAGTAATAACTCTGGAACAAGGACGGGTCAGTCGTGCATAATACGACACGCGTGACACCTATGGATGACATATCTGCAAGCAATACGGGCACTATAATGCACAAACAGGATATGCATAAATGTACGTCATATACGTCCTTCTACTATTGCCAACATATAGGGCAACCGTTCTTAGATTTTTGGCACATCGTTCTCTCCCTGTAGCTAGTCGATACTATCGGACTATGCTCGGGGTCAGTATACCTACAGAAAACTTGATTACGCCTACCTAAGTCAACAGAGTGCCATATATCCTGGATACATAACCATAGTAATAGGGTTACTTATATAACTTCATATGCAACGTCCTAACTTTCTGAAAAGAATTTGTTGTCAAGTTTTAATTTAGAAATAGGTTCCGAAGCTTTATTTCCTCATTTATACTCTGATACTACCTGTGGCAGAACCGCCTAATCTAATGTCTCCCAGGAGTACTTGTCTTCCATTAGACACTAAGTACTTAAGGGAGGACACTAAATTACACGGTTCCGTCGAGCACACCCCAAGGGAGAACCCGAAAATCCACGTTTTTCCATCAGGATTACAAATGAGAGAATAAAGCTTACAACATTCTTAAGTTATTTCTTACATCACTTTCTATGCAACATCAGAGTATAATATTTATTGTTTAAAATAGCGGAATATAACCAGGTTATCAGAGTTTCAGCGGAAATAAAATCATTTAATGACACGTCAAACATTAACATGATGATCCGTTATATACATCATAACAGGTTATAAGTTTTTCCATTGTAAAACATTTTGAGTGGAAGTTTTTAATAAACTCTATGTCTGCAACGTTAAAAAAATATTCGCTGAGCCCACTAGGAGGTTTCCACACACAAGTGTCAGCTCCACATGTTCCTGTCACCTAAAATAGGGTAGAACAAACCTTGAGTACTCAATTGTACTCCGCAAGACTTACCCGTCAGGAGGAAGATATACTGCGCATGTACTACTGGAGTAAATGGAATTACTCAGGACTAGTGCAATTTTAGTTTCTTTGAGCTGCTAAGCACTCCATGCAAGCATGCATATCCTCCTCCTCCTCCTCCTACTTCTTCCTCACAACAACGATAGGTGTGTTGTTGTCCAAAAAAAAACGATAGGTGTGAGCTTTTTCCTTTCCCCTTCTCCTTTTCTTTTTCCTTATTCAATGACTAATATTTTTTTCTTTTTTCCTTTTACCTGCAATAAAAAATATCTCTATTTTCATTCGAAAAGCGAAATGACTAAGTCCAAAGTGCTAAGACTACGCATAAACCACTATCACATAGCTCGATCGGCAGGTCAAAAGAGACAACTAATTAAAGTGGCCTGCAGTGCACTGCATCAATATCTGTCGTTGTTGCCGTGGGTGCACTAGCACTCAGCAGTGCAGGGATAACTACACTGTACACTATGACATGTGTATGTACAATTAAACTGACGTCCTAGCTATATACGCTTTTGCTTTTGCATGGTTCAGCTTATCAGCCACATAAAAAAGCAAGACTTTTCATTTAATCTTGTCTTGACTTGGGAAACTATTCTCTGAATGCAAACCTTGAATAGTTAATTTCCCAAGTCAAAAATTCAATTTTTGCATGCTTGAGGTACATGTGAAAGCTTTTTCATTCAACTTGTGTTGTGGATAGTTAGTGATAGGTCCGAAGATGGTTTACATGTTAAGATAGAACTCGTAGTGATGATTAACTTTATAAGAGATATAAATATATGTCGATATAGCTCCAAGCCTCAAAGAAACAGGGTGCATATACAAATTTAAACATGATAAATCAGCTGTGCCCGCACTAACTATTTACTCAAGCCTTTCGTGCTGAGTTCAATTAATATATTCGTTTAAACTTGACTAATATTTGTTATGCGACGGAAAACATCACTGTTGCACCACAAAGAAAAGAAGTCATTAGCATCTAATAGCTTGTTAGGACCACATGGAAATTAGATGGCGCTAAATCATGACAAAATGTAAGCAACATAAAACAATTGTAGGGAACGACGACTTGACTACTACAGGATTCTGCGCCTAAAATCTCTGAATTTTTACAGAGGAAGTGAATGTATCTCGAAAATAACTGGCGTTTATAATGAAAAGGTAGCATAGTACATACATCTCCAAAATATGCAATTTTTCTTTGTTGAGAAAGAAAGAAAAGTACAGATAAACCCTTCCAGGCATGTCGTCATGGACAAACTAAAACCTAACGCTATCGATGAGGGACTCTTAGACAGAGGGATAAGTGAGCCAGGTAAGGTCCTGTTGTCGCACCTCTGGGCCCTACCTCATGTATCCTTAAGCAAGCTTCATTTTTAATTTGCATTAACCATAGGCAGCAAAATTTGGAGATTTCAGCACCCATTTGGACAAAGTAAAATAAAGAAGAGCCATTAATTGAAAGGACTCAAACACACAATCAATCAATAATCAAAATATATAGTATTCCTAGTTTCCTACAGATCATCAACAATTATAGGTCTCGTCAACTTGGTGATGCATGCTAAACAGATCAGTTGCACGATGTAGTCATCATGTAAACAAATGCGGGCGATGACTTGACCACATCACTACAGGCTTAGACTTCAGTGACTGAAATATAAAGGCAAAATGCATCATGCTTATTTTTAATATAAAGGCAATATATAACAGAGAGATGTGATTGCTGTGTCACAAAGTTTGCAAAATGGATTATGCATATGTGCGTTTTCTGACATGTTGCTTATTACCAAGTATATTTGCACAGTTGCCACATTACTCATGTGAAACCTGTTCACACAATTCAGGCAACAAGTAGTAGTAAGGTCAGTCCTGATGCAGGGTTTTACGGAGTTTCATGTCAGAGATATTATCGACCATCAACATCTTTAAAATATATTTATTTTGACTGAATTTTTTAAAATAGTGTGACTAGAGCATGTATGTAAGGTCTGTTTTCACTACTACAAAACTGATTTTAGGAGACAAACTCCTTTTATTTTCAGGTACCTCCTAATTCTCAGAGGTGGTCAAGCTATTTAAGGAGATACTCAATAAATTCTCGTCTCCTTAAATCAATTAATAGAGGCGGGTCTTCTAAGAGGCCCGTCTTTAAAAACGAGGATTGTCCACCTCTCTATTTCTCCCGATCAATCACCGTATCCCTCATTGGTGCCCGCCTGCACCCTCCCTAGGGGGTCACACTCCCCACTTCTCTACTTCTTCCTCGGTCTCTCAGATCCAACTCCCTCTTGTCTTAGATCCGACAATGCTTCTACCTCGAGGTGGCGTGGTCCCAGCATCCAAGGTTGATGACGTGTGGCCTCAACACATGATGAGGTGGACAAGCTGCGCCAACGGCGCTCAAGGCCACGATGTAGGCTAGAGGCCGAGGCACAGGAAGACGTATTGGCGCACGCGACACGATGTACAGGGACGACGCTCCACACCGGTTGATCTGCGAGGAGATTGCACAGAGGTGAGTTCTTCTTTGGTCCTTCTTAATCTCCCTGACCCTCTTTCATCTTACAGATCGGCGACAGGTTGTTCCAAAGTAGCCGGCCTAGATCTAAGGCAAGCGGAAGCTGTGGCCTCCACGGATCTGGCACATGCGACCGAGATCTATGGCGAGAGGCATGTCTCCATGGCAGAAGAGGACGCCGACATCAATGAAGGTGACGATGGGTAGGGGACAACAAGCTCGATGACAGATGAGGCGGCGAGCTCGATGCTGGATGAGGCGGGAGGTTCAGCACCACGCTCGGCGACCCTTTTTGTTTTGTTGACATGATTTTTAGAGGCGGGCATTTAGCATATTGTCTCTGTAGCACTCCATATCCATCCACAAAAGGATCCAACTGTGAGGTTTGTGTAAGTAATACTCTTTTCAATTAATATATATAATGTCGACTTAGTAGCGATCGACGATGTATCATATAGGCGAAGTGAATGGCTAAGATATCACTACTATTTTTTAGTGTCTTTTGTCATGAAAAACGCGTCTAAAATAGTACATGCACGGTGATTGAATGATACCGGCCATTAATTAATTAAATATGCATGGTTCCTTGTCGGAAGGGGTATCCATGTGCGAGTGTTTGCATGCAGCTGGCTCAGGCATTTTGCTGGACAGATGAGACCAGGTGAGACAGCATGCATAAACTATGGGAGACGCATGCGTGCATTGCCTGCTACCTGCAACCTGCTTCTACGGCCACTTCCTGGCCCCTTCCCGTGTTAGTTGTACAAAAATAAATTCAGTGATGATCCACCATACCATATCATACGATGGAGTACGTACGTACAACGGAATTGTTGGTGCTGTTCGATCCGTACGTTGTTGCGAAGAAGGAGATGATCATCAATCGAAGATGACGACGTAGCTTCGTTCTCTAGTACAGTACGTACGTGGATTATTATTATTATTATTATTATTATTATTATTATTATTATTATTATTATTATTATTATTATTATTATTATTATTATTATTATTATTATTATTATTATTATTATTATTATTATTATTATTCCTATTGCTGCTGCATGCATAATGCATTATTTCCGGAACAAGACAAACGTTGCCACTGTGTCACTGTGTGATGTGCTCTTTGCACTCCATTACGTATCATTGGAGACAAACACACCAACTATCCTAGCTAAAAGAGACACGAGACCAAAGCACTAGCAGCTAGATAGCTAGTACCCCATGTCCCCATGACTGCCTAGCTTGGTTCACACTGGCGTGTCAAGAAAATTCAGCCGATATATTCGGTACGTATAGGAATAGGAATGGAAGGGGATGGGACGGACAGCCGGACAGGAGCCAACCTGCTAGCTTTTTTTGAGTAAAGGGTTGGATTTTATTAAAACAGTACTGTTACAAATAACCCCTTGACTTGGCACCCCTGAATAAAAGAAAAAAATACACGCAAATCCTTTGCAGGAGCATCCCGCCCATCGATAATGCACTCGGCAAAAAATAAAACCACTTAAGGATTCCGGCGTGAAAGTACCTTTGCTTGTTTCGACTCATCCTCTACAGGAAAGATCATCAGTCATAGCTTGGTTCACACTGGCGTGTCAAGAAAATTCTCATTCGGTACGATATAGGAATAGGATGGAAGGGGATGGGACGGACAGCCGGACGAAGAGCTTTCTTGAGTAAAATTTTTTAACAAGGCAAATCAACTTGGCACCCGTGAATAAAAGAAAAAAATACACGCAAATCCTTTGCGTGTTGTTTATCCGTTGCAAATTTGAACGCCAACCCGGGTTTCTCCACCAATCCTCATTTCCACCAGGATCGAAGAGTCTTGAATTTTAACGCATCAATCGCGTGTTGTTTATCCGTTGAACGCCCCGGCCAATCCTCATTTCCACCAGGATCAGACGCCAATCGCCTCGCCGGCCAACCCCAATCGACAAACAGCAAACCCGCAAGGGGTAGTACAAGCCTCCAGCTTCCCGCAGCAGCCATGTCTGTGATTTCAAGTCCGGCGACATTGTGAGCACAACCGGCGAAGAGAAGCTCACAGAAGACTCCATAACCGCCGCATAAGAAAAAACCGAAAAACACATCGTCGGTGCTAACCCCCCCGCATGAAGCGCCATCATCGAGCACCACATGCCCATCAACCATCTCCAAACACCATCCACCACCGACACAGACGTCACCAGAAGCTCCATGTAGGGAGCAAAAGATTCCCGATGCATTCGTCACCGGGAATACACCCAACCCTAACTCATATAGGGGATAGAAACTCCTCATACCGTCGCTGCGCTGGCACAGGCAGGGAAACCGCCGGGGATGTCGCGACATCCACGCCGTCGCTCGACGGAGACGAAGCAATAGAGGAAGAACATCCAGCACCACATCACCGGCGTTGGACAACGTAAACCTAACTCTAGCATACCCAAACCTAGGAAACTAGAGACCAATATATACACCGGACAGCTATTTCGCGACTCCCGTCCACCTCCGGCACCTAAACGGGCGCCGGATGCAGATGGGAGCCAGCGGAATCGCCGCCGGAGAAGGATTCGCGCTAAATGGGCCAGCAGTAGGCCCATGTTCTTGGCCCGGCCCATCACTGCTTACGTGCTGCTGTCTTTGGGCTCATTGAGTGCCACGGTGCGCTGACCCGGACATGACCTGTTTCCTGATATATGAAATCAACTATACATGCAGGGAGTATATTGTAGCTACATACAGTCTGTGTTCTATTATTGTTCTGCATACATAGTGACATTTTGTCTGGCTAGGTACTGTATCTAGCAAGTGTTTAAAAGAACTTTTCTTTTTTTTTTTTTTGGGGGAAGTTGATAGTAGATTATTAGCTTCTGTAGTAGCCATCGCATCGTATATTAGTAATCTAGCTAGTAATAAGAAGCTAGCATGTGTCGTCTCCATCACTTGCTGGAATCCCGCGACCAACCAACACAGAGCTACTATTATAGTAGCTAGAAAAGCGCAAGAATACAAGAGATGCCGCGTCAGGATGCCTGCACTGCAGCTCCTTTTGCGTCTGAACAGCCGTCCGCCGAATAGCAGAGACCATTCCATGCTTGCTGAGCTGACGAGTTGCTGACCAACCCAAATTGCGAGTTCACGGCGCAAGAAACACAGCGAGTTATATGGCTTGTTCTACGCACACGTACGTATGCATGCATGCATGACCTATACAACACGGCCAACTAGATTAGATGATTAGGGAGGTTACTGTTAGCTCTAGTGTGTGTGTGTTTTGAAAAGGTGTTAGCTCTACTCCACTAAGCAGTATAGTAGTGTTTAGGCACAGGCGAAGCAATCAGCAAGCTATCCAGCCTGCCATGCATGCGTGATTTGCCATTCATTTGTGTATTCGTGATGGTTAACTTTGACCAGGAAAAGGACATCACCGCATCAGCATCATATAAGGTTTGTTATGAGCAGCAAACGCCCCGCATGTAGTCTGATCGCAGGCTTTCAGTGTTGCGCTGAATTTCATCATCTAATAAGCCACTAGTGTCACAAGTGATTTGCTCACTGATCGTATATACGCCCTGGTGTTGGTGTATATACAGCTCTGTCAGTTTCTTTACTCCTCAGTTTCTGGTTGGGGCATTTCAAACAAGGTAGTGGTGCAGAGCAAATCGCGGCAATGTATAGAAATACGGAGGAATCTCTGGTCTCTAAAAACGATTTCTGCACAAAAACGGGCAAACCGATAGGGCCACGTCGCCCGTTAACCCTACAGCCGTTGGATCAAGCCGTCAAGCGATCTGGTCCGTTCGCGAGCCTTCGCGGACCGCAGTTCTCTGCCCGCTCCCTCGCCTCTGCCTGCACATGAAAAAATTGCAAAAATGACAGTCGAAAGGTTGACTCTTTGTGTGTGACACTCGGGTGGATGACAATTGGATCTAGTGTCAAATCTACAAACGACCGATGTTTTCTCATTTTTTGCAAATCGCCCCCTGCGCATCGCAAGGTGCACGTCGCCGTTGGCCGCATCCCGCACCGGAGAGCTGGCCACGCCAACACCAAAGAGGAGTCGCGCTGGGGCCAGGGCCATCTCGCTGCCACGCCAGGGAGCGGGTCCGCCCCGCCATGGGCGGGGGCCTGGACCACACAGAGAAAGAGATCGAACCGGGGTAGAACGCCGGGGGGCCTCGCCGCCGCTTCCCGCCCACAGAGCCTGCGCGTACCATGGCCGAATCGCGACCCTCACGTGCCGGGGCCGCGATTGCCGCACCGGTGGGTCCACGCGCTCGCGTGCCCGCCTAGGCTGTGCGCCGGCCGCGCGTGCTCCCAAACCGCTGGGGCCGTCTGCTCCCGTGTCGCTGGGGCTGTGCGCCGCCGGTTCCTCACCGTCGCCGCGCCCGCATGTCCGGCTGTTTGACCAGGCCAGTACACCGTCGCATACCGGGGCAGCGACTCTGGACCTCCTCTGCTTCCACACGCCAGGGCTCGCACATGCTTCCTCCGCGCCGCCTCTAGAGAGAGGAAATAGAGCGAGAAAGAGTTGCTGCGCCGTGCTCGCGCGGCCCGCGTGGCTGCTGCAGCAGCGAGAAGAGCCGTGCTCCTACCGTTGATTTTGGATCATTATTGAGTCCCCTTCCTATGCTCAAAAGGTATTTGACTAAATGCCGCAGCAGACATTCTTCGCTTGGAACTAGCTGTTCAATGTGACGTAGAGGGGCTGCCACTCTCCAGTCATCTCCAAGTGCAGCTAGCAAGGGCGCATCGCGACTGACAACACCAAGAACCTACTGCACTATGCCAAGCAACTTCAGGTATCAAACATATATTTCTCCCATTCTGATTTTTCTCTTTTATAATCTTGCTCTACACTTACATATCCATGTGTTTTGCTACTTTGACAAGCACATGTGCCAGCTACTCAGCTCCCGGTCCAATTTTCCTTTTGATGTGTTTAGTTTCAGACTTTAATTAACTTCAGATGTTTGCTAAACTGTCAAAGAAAATATGCAGGAATTAAAACAACAGAATGACATCTGTGCATGAGCATTTGTTTAGTGTCATATTACTGATAAACAAGTATACTCATATTTTGTAGGGCTGCTAAACATATGAAGGATTTAGGCAAAAAACTAACAGGACTAATTATTCATTATAGGGCCATGAAAAAGACAGTATTCAAGATTATTATCATTTTTATACACAAATTTAGTATTTAAAGCATACAACAACTTGAATGCCAAATATCGTATTTTTTGCAATTTGGGCAACTGTATTCATAAATTTATCTGTCAATGCGTGTGTTGCTTTTTATACAAAATCAAGGGCAATGAATCCAAGCATAGGTACAACTAACTAATAAGTCTACTGGAGTAACCAAGTGTTAGCTGATCCATATCTGCACCTTGTTCCATGCCTATGATGTTTAATTTTTTTCACATACAGCTTGGATATAGTTACCAACATGTGACATCTTGGTTCAAATGGAGCTCTATTTGTGCCACTTCCCTCTCAACCCTGCTCAAACATGTTTAACTTTGACTTTTTCATACTGATGCTTCCTATTGAAGGGCGGGCCTGGTGCAAGCAGTAGAGTCTTACCGCCTGTGACCGGAAGGTCTTGGGTTCGAGTCACGGTCTCCTCGCATTGCACAGGTGAGGGTAAGGCTTGCCACTAACACTCTTCCCCAGACCCCGCACAGAGCGGGAGCTCTCTGCACTGGGTACGCCCTTTTTATACTGATGCTTCCTATTATCCTTAATTTCATCAGTTAAATGACCTAAACATCATGACATTTCATTGTACCCTTTTGAAATGTACAGAGTACTATGTGCATTTCTATTACAAGGAAATGCAGCTACCGGTTGCACATCTGTGTACCATGCCGATATGCACACTGTGACAATGATTATCGTGTCGTGCCATGGCGGCTGGCGCTATCTTCGTACACTCAGCCAACTTGATCTATAATTATAAATTTAGCTGTAGAACATATTCAAGTTTGATGTCTACTTGCATAAATCCTTTGTTATCATCCTTTGCTTTACAATATCTTGCAGGTGGCGTGATTGAGTTGAAGAAAGACAAATTTACAGTGAGGTGAGTTTTTTTATTTTTTAGAACGGTTGGGGGCGACAGGACGAGGAGATAAGAGGCAGTCGTTAGGCTATGTAGCGACCCACCGTCGGCACCGTCCGTCGGACGGACGGATGCCCTGTACCCAGCATTACTGTTGGGTTTGCACCGGATGTTGCTAGGCCCGTAGGCCGTACCACTGTAGATAGCACAACTAATTGGAGTGCATTGAGGTCGTGCCACTAGGGATGGCATGTACGGTTCGGTTCATCAACCACCATGGGCCAATTAGAGGCCCATTTACCTAAGACCAATTTCATAGAGGCCTGGAACTCTTTGATCCACCTAATATGATTCCTACCATTCGCGGAGTCCTAATATAATAATTAAAAAAAGAAAAGTATCTTTCATGCTGACCTGACAGTTTGGGGATCTGTTATCTTATACTGATCAAACAATGATTGCTACTAATTAAAACGCAGAATGCAAATATTCCATTTCTGTTGAGCTAACACAACTTGGGCACCATGATGATGCATAGCACCATCCATGAAAGTGTCGTGAAAGAAATACCCGAGTCCAGTGTAGTGTAGTCACATGATAAATGAATGATATACTCGTAGCTTTCTTATGACTTCATGCAACAATTGCGTGCTTAATCATGCATCTGCAATATATATACTCTAATGCTCTTGGATGAGTGCCGCTTAGTGCTTCGTGACCTAGAAACAAATTTTAGTGCTCCCCTAGCTTAATAATAGGAATTATGGGTGCACAAGATGAACGCTGAAGCATTGGAGGGCACCAAGATATCATTGTCAGTAAATTGGAGTTCGAACGTAACTTTCTACCATGCACGCACCCCTTCAATTCCTCATTTTCTGTATACTTAACATGCACCCTTCAATAACTACGTTCGGACATGCATTTAGTGTCAATTGGTCATAAAGGAGAGTGACAAAACTTGGTCATAAAGGAGAGTGACAAAACTCGGTGCTCTCCGATTTGTTCTCCGATGAGCTCGGAGCAGTAATTATGATGATGTATACGACCAAGAATGATGTGCCCCTCTATCAAGAAAATTTGTTTCTTAATCTTTGTTTAATTTTGTGCCATTGTGTTATTTTGTATTTTTTTAACATGTGATGTTTGCAAAAATTCGATTGAGAATGAATCTAAAGCATACTGCCAATGTTCACTTTGCCTCATCTTAATCACAACTTTGGTACCAACAGGGAGCAAACGCAACGTGCAAAGTACGCGCACGATGCATGAATAATAAAATAGAAACATGTATTTATGGTCTTTTTGCCCTTATAATAATAAGACCAGGCATTTGCTCTCATGCATTTCGTAACTTCGTTCGACGTATCCAAACTTCTATTTCTCAAATTAGTTGCCTTGTAGAGCACAGTAAACAAACTTTAGAGCACCAAACACGGAAGTTTTCATGCAGAGAGTTTCTCTCCAACCAAACGGATTCATTACTTTGATTTTTTTTTGAAATAGTAATATTTTAATAAATAATTGCAGAACTAAGAGCTGTAATAAAAAATTGTGGATATTGGATCTGTCGGCGGTTCAATGGCCGATAGAGGACGAATCGGATGGCCAACGACCCATGGGTACCTATCGGCTTCTCAGTGGCTTCAGTGGCCGACATGTTATGCCACATGTACCATCTTACACCCACGTAGACGTAGGTAGAGGATATTGGCCATCCACAGGCCGATAAGCACACCCACGCCAATGCATGTTTCCGAAGCCACAGCAATGGCCCCATTTTGCCAGGCTGTTTCGATATTTTATTTTTAAAAAAATTACAAACAAAGTACCTAGGACCTCTAAAAATATTATAAATTTAGATGTTAAAAATAAAATGCAACCCATTTTACATGGATAAATCATTAATTTCGTAGTTTTAAAATTAAAATTCTTCGTATAATCTAATATTTAAATTTTTAGTTAAACTGTTTAGCTTCAAAACATTATCTACAAATATAAAAATATCATCTAAATTCATGGTTCAAACGGACAGGGAAAATCCTGTACCGACCGTTTCCTTTTTGTATATTATGATACCTTTTACGGTTCCTTGTGGATCTACATGGAGTGCGTGATCAAGCTACTACGGTTGTTCGTACTGCTACAGCTTGGATTGCATCTATTGTAAGCTGAATCTTCGTGTTTGATTAATCAAAGAAATTGTAGCAAAGAATTTTATATTTGATTAACTCGTGAGACTGATTTGAGTTGTCGTCTGCTGACGTCCTGATTTCATCATCTTCTAGTGCATACCAAGGATTATTGCTGCTGGTGCGGTACTTCTAGTGCACCAAGCAGGGTCAAGGCACGCGTAAGGGGGAGAGAGGAAGAGAAGAGGAAGCGAGATATTTTGGGAAGCGTCTGGAAAGAGAAGCATAAGCTTGGTATATATTTGCACATGAAAAATTTTAAACATTGCTGCGGAAGGTAAGTAGAAGAGAAATGTGCCGTATATATAGATTGTAGTATGAGTAATAAGGCACGTACATATATATCCAGGATGTGTATATTATTACACATATCCAGGATGGTGCATAGGGTTTCATGGAGCACATGAAAAGACGCGTGGCGTGAACCAATTACACGAGATGATGCCGCACGCGAATGACAAGAGGCGAGGTTCACGCTTGCCAAGCCAACACTTGGTGGTTCGGGTGGCTAAGAGGTGTTTCACAAACCTCGTCCACACGATAGGACACCGCAAGAACCGACCCACAAGTGAGGTAACTCAATGACACGAGCAATTTACTAGAGTTACCTTTTGGCACTCGCCGGGAAGGTACAACTCTCCTCACAATCACCGAAGGCGGCCACGAACAATCACCAACTCGTGCCGGCCTCCAACCGTCTTTCCAGGTGGTGGCAACCACCCTTAAAGCCAACACCACGAATACCAAGTGCCACTAGATGCAATCACTCAAGCAATGCACTTGGATTCTCTCCCAATCTCCTCAATGATGATGGATCAATGATGGAGATGAGTGGGAGGGCTTTGGCTAAGCTCACAAGGTTGCTATGTCAATGAAAATGTGCAAGAGAAGCCCAGCCCGGTGGGGGAGCCCCCATCAAATAGAGCCGTTGTACCCCTTTCTTTGGGCAAACGCGGCGCTCGACCGGACGCTCCGGTCATACCGACCGGACGCGCCCCCGCTCGATGGACGCCACGCGTCACCAAAGCTTCAAAGGGAGAGGGCGGCGGAGGAGGAGGATCGTTTCGAAGAAGCTTGCCGACCGTCCAGGACGATCCGGCATTCGGTGCTCCACCCTTCCAGTGTGCGCCGAGTGTCGGGAGCGGCGGCGGTCAGCGGGATCGGCGTCGGTCCACAGGACCGGCGTCGACATCATTTCGGATTTCAAGTAACCCTTGGGAGAGAGGAAGAGAAGAGAAGACATTTCATTTTTCCAAAGCGCGAGATATTTTGGGAAGCGTCTGGAAAGAGAAGCATAAGCTTGGTATATATTTGTCTAGACTAAATGCAGATGCAATGAGTTAGAGCATCTAGTGGAAGCCGAGAAGCCAAAGAGAAGCAAACCTAAAGAATCACACTCACTAAGGTAAGTAAAACAGAAGCTAAGAGAAGCCTTGAGCCGCCAAGTTCGGGTGAAATCACCGATCCATGAGCGCTTCATCACTTGGAGTAGTGCTACCTATCTCATAAACATCTTGATAAACTAGGTTAGCACTTAGGGTTTCATCAATTAACCAAAACCAAACTAGAGCTTTCAGCCGTCGAATGGCAGATCGGATGGCAAGGAGATCTTCGGGTGACGTGGACGTGGCTTCTTTCCTAGAATCGTTAAATATAGGGTTAAATACCATGGATTATTGCTGCTGCTCTTTCAAAGTTCCAATATATTTAACAACATTAGTAAGACGTGGGATTGGTTGAGCAGGAGAAAATTCATGACAAAACACTACTTCCTAAACCATCACTAGTGGAGAAACGATCTTTCGTCGATGGCAAAAAAGAATTTATAGTCCCGGTTTAAAATTGTAGTTGAGACTAAAGGGAGGTCTGAGATGGCAACGCGTGCAAAGGCCAAAGTGGAAGGTCTTGAGTTTGAATCTTCACAACCCCAACATTTTTTACTCAGCACACACCTGGGTTATATTTGATTTTAGCATCTATTTTGAAAATTACAATATTTTTGAGATATTTAAATACATTTTTGGGGATCAACAAGAAAGTACGAAAAAAATAAACAATAAATTGATGCAAACGTGCTAGTCGGCTAGCCACCGGCCCATATATGTATCGGCCAATCAAAAGCCAATAGCCAACTGTCGATATCCCTATTTGCCACCCTAAAACCAACTGCACTAATCACTGCCTATAGGAGCCTAGTCGGTATATTTTTTGCTTGCGCCGAAGTAAGTATGTTCGGCGGTTGGATAGCCGACAGGATACTAATTTTGCAATTTTTACAAATTGACACCTAGATTTGCATTTATTGATTAAAATAATATTATTTAAAAAAATTCCTCATTACTTCTACTAGCAGCTGGGCAAAAGGGCTTAAACTTAATTTTAAACCATTTCAAATAATATATTGGGCCTACATTTCCCTGTTGAGCTCACGAGCAGGTGGTGTGCTGGCTACGATGTCTACCTCCAACCAAGCCGCCCACAGCACACCCACTAACGTGGCTCCTCTCTAAACTAAATCCGTACGTTTATTGAAAAAAATATTTGATGACTCTGAATCTGAAGCATATATGTTGCCAATGTTCGTTTCGCCTCATTTTCATTTCCTCCATCACCATTGACCATACAAGTGCACAAACAATGCTGGAATGAATGATATAAGTAGAACATGGTTTCTTTTTTTGGCCTGAATTAATGGCATACACTCAACACTCTCAATGCACTTCGCCCTCTTCTGTGTACCAACCTAAGCTGTCAAGTCCCAAGTTGTTATGAGAAGCAGACATCCCCCATGATGTCTGATTGCAGGCGGCTTTCAGTGCTGCTCTGAATTTCATCATCTAATTAAGCCACTAGTGTTACAAGTGATTTACTTACTCATTGATCATACATGGCCTGGTATATATGCTCTGTTGGTATTTCTTTTCTCCTCAGTGTCTGGTTCAGGCGTTTGAAACAAGCTAGTGTGACGAAATCCTTGTAAAGAGGACGAAGGGATGGGTCTCATTGGCCAGATGTTCTAGGGGCCGTGCCATTGCAGACGGGAGCAGCTAATTGGAGGCCCATTTACCCGAGGCCGTGCCACTCTAGGGACGACATGCACAGGCTTAGGCAAACTGGAGGCCCATTTACCGTAGACCAATTTTCATGGAGGCCCGGAATTATTTGATCCACCTAATATGATTCCTACCTTTCATGGACTCCTATTAATAAAAAAAGAAAAGAGAAAAGTACCTTTGATGCTGGCTGACGTTTTGTGGTCCTCTTACATATCTCTACAACTAAGACATTCATAACTATTTCATCCACAGGTGCGACACCAAAGCCGCTCCATGCAATCAGATCAGGAAGGCAACGCGCACTCGCTCCATGCGATCAGCTCAATCCCCATAACAGCCGCAGCAAATCAGAAAGGCAAAAATCAATTCCCGTAACAATCGTGATCAATTCCGCGATCACCCCCACGCCGCCAATCACGCGAGACCGTGCCGTCACTTGCACCGCAACCTCCCTGGCACTCTACAGTCGCACGGCACCGCGTCCTCACCTCCTCGTAACTGGCCCTCGCGCCACCTTCGCCATCGCACACGCCATCCGCCGATTAATGCCATCGTTCAATCACGCCACGTCCACGCCCCGCCAGACCGCCTCGATCGCGCCTCTTGTCCTCGCCGCCTCGGCCTTGTCTTGAGCCTTGCCGCCACGCCGCCGCTTACCTACGACGACTGGCGTTTCGCCACGACGCCGAAGAAGCGGCGAGCACCCACCAGTACGTCACCGGGACCCTATATCCCCATCTGTCTTCCCTTCCAGCGCGAAACAGAACACCCAAACCCAAATCCTAACAGCAGCACGTGGGCGAAGACGACCACGGCTAATCCTAGCAGAAGCACATGGACGACGACAACCAGCGGAGCCGTCGCCGAATCACCCGCTCAAGTCTCCGTGGCGCCGCGCCCTCCCCATTGACGCTGTTGCTTTGCGCCGCCGTGGGCTCAGGTCTCCACCGCCGCTGACACACGCCAGGCACGCGGAATTAGGACGCCGCTCCAATGTCCGTTGCAACAGATCGCTGATCTTGCCACCTGCAGTCTGCGGAGCCTGCAATAGATTGGTGATCATGGCGAGCGGCCGAGCTCCTTAGCGTGAACCACCAGCCCACCACTACCAGCTGGGTAGCACAAGCATCACGCCCGTGAACTCCTACGCCGCACCACCATTGCCAGGCGTGAGCTCGCTCCGGGGAACAGCCAGTCCCGCCCTTGCTCCTCCGCCTTGGTAAGCCGCAGGTGAGCTTCCCCTCACCCCTTCGCTCCTTCTCCATTCACACGCGCGCAAGGCACACTGCGCAACCGCAAGCTCGTGTTGCTGGGAAATGGTCGCCGAGCACCGGTCGTGCTCTGTTCCATGCTCTGCTTTGCACGAGCGTTCCTAGCTTGTTAGTTTGATGACATCAGGATGACATGTTCACACTTTCTTGTCGTTTTCCTTCAGAAGAATAAAAGAGAAAATACATTGAAAATATAAGGACCCATACCCTTCAGCATGGACTCGGTCCATGGTGGACCGCTCACACACCACACCGTCGATCCATGGTTCATTGACCTGTCAGTGTTTTATTTTTTATGTAGACATTCTAATAAACATCCTGTTAGTTGTTGATAATTTTCTGAGGATGTTTATGAAACTAGAATAGTCTCCCTTTGCATGATCGGTTATCGAGACCATAATGTTTATAATTATATTTTTCATTACACCATGGTCAACTACTCAACTGGAAGCTAAATGTGCTCCTCCTTTTCTTTTCTTTTCTATCTCTGCAATATGGCAATGCTTTAGATTTAGTGCATTTTGGATAGTTCAGAGTGAGCTCATTTGTTTGAACAAGAACATATGCTTCAGCTGCAAGAAGTCAGACGCCGCATCTTGGACTAGAAAAACTTCTGGATCATTATTGATTGGTGACCAACTGCAGCTTGGTATTCGTGCAAAGCACGTTCTCTTAGTCGAACTATTGAGAGATTAGATTCTTAATTGTAGAATAGATTCTAAAACATGTATTATGAAACACAAACTTGCTATGATTATCTTTTTGTAGCACTTGATTCCTAAAGAAGTGCAAGCTTATCTTTCGTGTATTGTAGGCATGAAGTGATGCGACAATTGAAGTTGATGTTTTAGTTTTGCATTCAAATTTAGAGTTATATTTTAACTATCTATCTTTCATGAAGACTTATGTAATATTGATTGGAACATTATGATTACGGTATCTATTTTAGATAACAGTATAACACACGCTCATACATATGTTATCATGGTATTATGTGTTCTCATTGCAACGCACGAGCATTTATCTAGTGTTATTATACAATCAAGCAAGTACCGACAACATGGCTGGAAGAAATATGTTATGGCACTAATTAAGGCACAAAATATAAATATCCCATTTCTCTTGAGCTAACACGTACGACTTGGGCACCAGGATCATGCAAAACACCATCCATGAAAGTGTGGTGAGAGGAACACCCGAGTTCGGCGTAGTGTAGTCACATGATAAATGAATGATATACACGCAGCTTTCTTATGACTTCATGCAACAATTGCATGCTGTACAGACGATCAACTAAAGGTAGTGTCACTCTGATGGTCCTAGACGACCAACGAAAGGTGCATATGTGCTGATGTGCAAGACACGACAGAATCCGATGCTGAGACCGTGGCACATGGGGTAAACGGGACAAAAAGAAAGAGGAAAACGCCAAGTTCTCTTTTTTTAAGAAACAAAACGCAAGTTCTCTTATGTCACCAATGATAATTTTCAAGGCTGTAAAAAAAGAGGACTACTGACACTACTGAGGCGTTCCAACCATGCAGTACAAAAAAGAAAAGAGGCGAACATAATTGATATTTGAATGGTTTTCTAATATTTTGCAAATAAAGTACTATCCTCATGTACTTGATTCCTCCTCTGATTCATTACCTGCAGGTTCTACTAGTGGTAACTTTGATGATAAAAACATGGACGAAGAAGAAAATTAAGACTACTAGTACAAGGATGTCCCATCTAAGAAGTCTCAAAAAGAGAAATGGTGAACTAAATCATTATCATCCTTTCTAAAGTTTTTCCAACTATCGTTGAATCCATTGTACTTATGTACTTACAGTAATTATTTTCAGTGGGCATGGACTATAATCAACATGATATGGATGCACTTGTCCTCGAGAGGTAGCAGCGGTACAATTTATTACTACCAACTTAGGCATGGCGTGAAGCATGTCCTTAGCAATTCTAAAAAAAGAAGCATGTCCTTAGCACGTGGTTAAACTATAGCGAGGAGTATAATCTAAGGATAAGCGACAATTAATTTCCGTAGGCTACGTACGTACACTTAACAAATGCGCGCGGTCAGAGGCTCAAAGCGCGCTCACACAACACACTCTGTAACCTGAACTTGCATTGGCTCGATACGATCACTACTACAAGAATCAATTTACGCAGCGTGGCTAAAATGGGCTCCGTGGCGGGCACCTCTTTTGCCCGCCACGGTTAACTGGTGGCCAGCCACCGAGGCGCCCGCTGCGGGAAAAGGGTTTACCGCGGCGGGCCACCTTACTTGCCCGCCATAGGAAATCGTTATTTACCGCGGCGGGCGGTATGAATCGCCCGCCGCGGTTAATACGATTTACCGTGACGGGCTCTTTAAATTGCCCGCCACGGTAAAGAGTTGATTTACCGAGGGGGGCGTTTTATCTTGCCCAGCCGCGGTACCGTGGCGGGCTCTTTAAACTACCCACCGCGGTAAAGAGTTGATTTACCGAGGCGGGCGCTTTATCTTGCCCGCCGCGGTAAAGCCTGTACAAATACACAGCACCACCCCTTCATCTTCTCCACGGGTCTTCCTCTCTCAAACTTATGGGGGGGAGACTTTGCCCTAAAATTTGAGGAAACTTTTGATTTGAGTTGAAGGGCTTGGATTTGAGGGAGGAGGACATCATAAGAGGTTCATAAAGGCTCTCCCTCTCTCCTTCCATCCTCTCTCTCTATTTCCATCACCTAGAGTTCTCTCTAGATCTAGATCTAGATCTAGATCAATTTTAATGGAAAAAATGATGTCATGTATTTCTTTAACTTTAGATTCATCATAGATGCATGCTTCATCTTTCACATCGTCATTTCCTCTCTTTTTCATGATTTTGGACGTAAAAATTATTAATTTCTCCTAATTCTTCTTTATTTAATATTGATTGTGACAGATAATGTTCGCAGGTATGATGGATAGGTCGGAATGGATGTACCGGATCGATAGAGTGAATGATCCGTGGTACCTCTTTGAATTAAGGAAGTTTATTGCTGCTGGTAAAGCTCACCGTGAGAGACTAAAGTGGATGACAACCATATGTCCATGTTCTCGTTGCAAGAACCTGAAAGCCCATCGAGACAGCGAGGTGCAAACTCATTTGATCATGTATGGTTTCATCGAGGGCTACACAATCTGGTCATTTCACGGCGAAAGAGTTGGTGCGAGTGGTGGTGCATCTGGAGTGAGCTCTTCGACGCCGACGACGACAGCACCACCGATGAATAAAGATCCTTTAGGAGCACCCGGTTCCTCATCATCTTCAGCAGCAGCTGCGCCAGCCGACAGTGACAACAGTTGTCATGATTACATCATAGTGGATGATCTAATGCAAGACATGGCCGACGAAGCCGGTGACGGTGGGGATGGTCAGGATACTGTGAGCCAACCCGAGGATGTGCAGCTTGTTAAAGATCTAGTCAAACACTTCGATGAAGACGACGTTGTGTTGGGTTGCCCAAAGTGGTTGGAGAATTTCAGAGAGTTGAAGCAGGCGGCAGTTGATCCTCTCTATAAGGACGGCGGCGATTGTCCGAAGGAGTGCACGGCGCTCCATTTTAACCTCCATATGTTGATGTTGAAGGCTCGTCATGGTTGGTCTGACACTAGCTTCAATGAGTTGTTAAGCTACCTTGCCACCACGCATCTAACGGCTAACAAGGTGCCCGCCAATACTTATCGGGCCAAGAAGTCGATCCGACCGGTGGTGATGAAGCTTAGAAAGTTTGATGCATGCCCTAACCTTGCGTCATCCTCGTATCGGGGCAATGAGTATGAGAATTTGATGAGTTGTCCGCTGACCGCAGAC
This sequence comes from Miscanthus lutarioriparius, assembly GCA_904845875.1. Lineage (NCBI taxonomy): Eukaryota > Viridiplantae > Streptophyta > Magnoliopsida > Poales > Poaceae > Miscanthus > Miscanthus lutarioriparius. Next base: position 2,435,010 of record CAJGYO010000014.1, read on the forward strand.
TTTAGTCGGTACAAGAAAAATGCTGGTTGTCGCGTGGATGCAGAAGACGAGGGAGGGCTTGCGGGGTGGTCGTAAGAAGAACAAGAAGGGGCAAAGAAGAGCGGTGTGGCCAAATAGATCTCGGCTCAAGCGGGGACGATGAAGAAGAGGGTTACACGCGACAGAAAAGTCCAAGACTTTGTCGGTGTGGTACCGCCCGTGACCGATCGCTGCGTGCAATATTCGGGAACCCGGACGATGCCAAGCTCATGTCCTGGCATGCATCAGCTGACCGCCTGAAAGACAATGGCAAGCTACGACACCCATCCAATGGCAAGTAGTGGAAGGATTTCGACGAGGCCTACCGAAGTTTGGCAAGGAGCCAAGCATGTTAGGTTCATACCGAAAGTACCGATGGGATGAACTCTGTTCGGTGAGCTTAGCAACGCGCACAACACTTGGCCCATCATGCTCACCATGTACAACCTACCTCCCCATCTATGTCAAGCGTGGGTACCTTATGTCGACCATGCTTATCTCCGGACCGAAGCAGCCCTAACAACGATATAGATGTGTTCTGAAGCCGTTCATGGAGGAAATGAAGATACTATTTGATGTTGGGGTCTAGATGGTGGATGCATCCCGCAAGGAGAAGTTCACACTAAAAGCAATCATCTTTGTCACCATCACCGACACCCGGTCTCTTCTCACTTTTCAGGCAGATCAAAGAGAAGACCTAATTGCGTAATTTGCATCGACGGAACCTGCTACACTTACCTTAAGGGATCCAATAAGATGGTGTACACGAGGCACAGACGGTTCATCGCCAAAAATCACAGGTATAGAAGAAGTATTATGAACAAATACTTTGACAATCAGGACAAGCCGTAGCGTGATCAATCGACGCAGACTAGTTGGGGGACAAAGGTGTATGAGATGGTCAAGGACATGGATCAGGTGGAGTTTGGAAAGAAGAAGAAGAAGCCACCTGAAGAGGGGACCAAGCAGACAAGGAAGCAAAAGCGGGACCAGACGGAGGAAGTCCCCGCCACCATTCCTTTCAAGAAGAAGTCAATTTTCTTCAAGTACCTATCGTATTGGAAAACACTGAATACACCCCATGCCATCGACTGCAAGCACCTGGAGAAAAATGTCTTCGAAAGCACAATCAGTGTCCTGCTAGACATCAAGGGCAAGACAAAGGATGGTATCAAGTCATGGACGGATCTTGTCAATCTGGGCATCAGGCCGGACCTTCACCCGGGACCGCCTCAGAACGGTAAAGTCGATATCCCGGGTGTGGCCTGCAACCTAACGCAAGACGAGAGGACGGCTTTTCTTAAGTTGCTTAGGGGTATCAAGGTGCCAACTGGTTTCTCTTCCAACATCAAGAGCCTGGTCTCCATGAAAGACCTCATAATGACCGGCTACTACTCACACGACTGCCACGTCATGCTGACGGTGTTCCTACCAATTGCGATTAGGGCTATCCGTCCAGAGTACGTGAAGATGGTCATCACACGGATGTCATACTTCTTTAACCGCATCACCCAGAAGGTCATTGATAAGGCTGAACTGCCTGCCCTGAAGGAGTTCATCACGGAGACCCTTTGCCAGCTTGAGATGTGCTTTCCACCATCTTACTTTGATATTATGCCACACCTAATGATGCATATGGTCGATCAGATCCATCAACTGGGCCCTGTGTACCTACACCAGATGTGGACGTACGAGCGGTTCATGTCCACCCTCAACAGATATGTCCATAACTGCGCTTACCCGAAGGGCTCTATGATCGAGGCATACACAACAGAGGAGGCCGTGAACTGGTGTATGAGGTACATAAGAGATGGGAGGGTGATTGAGCTGCCTATCCATCACCACGAAGGCAAAACCTCAGGGATGGGGTGCACAGGCCAAAAAGTATGCACCGATGTGGCAAACCGAACGGTGCAAGAAGCTCATTACAACATCCTTCATCAGTTAGTGAGCATGGAGAAATACAATGAAAAGCACCTGGAAGAGATCCGCGCCACTAATGACGGACAGCGCATGGAGGCATGGGTCCAGAACCATCACAAGAGCAATTTCATAGAGTGGCTCAAAGAGCAACACATACCCCTTGAAGGATGCCCTGATAAAGATACGGAGACCGTTAAGAGGCTTGTGTTAGGCCCATCCAGCCAAATCACCACGTGGCAAGGGTATGACGTCCAGGGCTACAGGTTCCACACGAAAGACAAGGACAAGAAGAGCTCGGCACAGAACTGTGGTCTTTGATACGAGGGCGAAGAAGAGTCCACGGGCCAGAGGAGGCAATACTATGGGCAAGTCGAAGAAATATGGAAACTTGACTACGGCCAAAACCTACGCATAACCGTCTTCCGTTGCCATTGGGTCAAACTGAATGCGGTTGCAGTGGACAGTTGTGGGCTAACCACCGTGGACCTCAAAAGTATCGGCTACAAAGATGACCCGTGGGTACTAGCAACCAATGTCACGCAAGTGGCCTACTATATATATGCAGAGGACCCAAAAAGGCATGGGGTTGTGTTTGGAAAGCAGCGGATTGTGGGAGCTGATGGGGTGCAGAGTCCCGAATAATACAACAACTACGCAGAGCTTGAGCTTTTTACCGATCATCCAAAGAAGATCAAGGCTGTCGAGGACCGATTCAACAAGTCCAGGATGATGCCGTGGGCCCGCCCCGACGGTGAGAAGAGGACGGTGAAAGCACCTGCACCAAAATGATATATGTATCCCAGAGACATATATGTAATAATATAGCTCGACCTATTGAACACAACACTACTCTACTACTACACAACACTACTCTCTACTTACACACTACTACTCTCTACTAATAATAAATATCAGTGCCGCTGCAGTATAAAAGTTTTAGATTAATAAGTTTTAGATTGATAATAAATATCAGTGTTAGATTGAATGAGCAAATACAAAAATATTAACCGTGGCGGGCACGTAACAGCGCCAGCCACGGTTAATCGATTAATCGTGGCGGGCAGTCTAAGGTGCCTGCTGCAGTAAACATTTACCGCGGCGGGCGGCTTATATTGCCTGCCGTGGTTAATCCGTGGCTTTATATGTGCCGCTGCTCGTCCAAATTTTCTAAGTCTTTCGCGCCCTCGAATTCGACCCCGAAGGGCTGCTGAAACTTAGCGCCGTCGTCGCCATCCCCGCCGCCGAGCTCCTCCGTGGTGACCCCCGCCCCCGTCCTCCTCCCCCGTGCCCGTGCCCTGCCCCCGTCCTCCTCTCCCTTGCCCACGCCCTGCCCCCGTGCTCCTCCGGCGCCCCATCCCCGCTGACCTTGGTCGACCACACCGACGCCAAGGGCCGTCGCCTCCATCCGCGCGCCGCAGAACCCTAGCACCGTGCTTGCTCCTTTCTTCCCCGGCTCCATCTCTGAGGTTTGAAACTGTATGTGATTTCTCCCTTCTGTGTCCATTTCTGAGCAATGCCTATTTCTACACGTGGAACTGTGATGAATTGGAACTGCCTGTGATGAATTCGAACTGCTGCTTGTGATGCAATTAATTGAGAACTGAGCAGATGCCACTACCAATGATGCCACTGCCAATGTTCAGCTACTGCTCCTATTGTGCATGTTGCCTGTGAAGCCTTCTATTTTCTAATTTGAACTAAGCAAAGGCCTACTCTTTTTCCTAATTTTGAGCAGAAAATTGCATGTGATGCCTTCTATTTCCTAATTTGAATCGAGCAAATGGTGGTCGTCTACTATTATTTGCCTACTTGAGATGAATGGCATATGTGATGCCCTTACTACTGTGATGCCTAACTTCAATAGTAATCTCGAGCAATGCCAACGCCTATATGTCTGCTGTGATGATTTTTTTTCAACTTGCGCTACTACTGTGATGCTTTTTTTGATTGAGCATAATGCCTAGATGAATTGGGATGAATTTTGATGATAAATTGGGATGGATTTGGGATCTATTTTTTGACCTTTGTCTTTATCTGTGTGTGGCATTTGCGATGATGATTTTTTGTTAAACTTATAAAACATGTCTTTGAGGCATGTATAGTGTATGATGATTTTTTGATAAATTGCTATGATGCCTCTAATAGGTTATGATGCCTATGATGCGATTTTGCATTCCCTTGCTTCCTTCTGATGTGAGTGCTCGGTTTGATGGTGAAGACTTAGCCCTACCACTTTGTGTGCTCGGTTTGAGTGCTCGGTGTCCTTCTACTATAGAATACTACTACTACTACTATACAATCTACTACTAAACTCTACTCAATCTTCTACTAAACTCGCTAACACTGCTACTACTCTTGAACTCTACTACTACTTGTCTTTTGTCGGGTCATTGTCTTTGTCGACTAAATTGAGCAGTTCCTCTACTACTCTTACTCTTCTTCGACTAAATTTGATTGAGCTATGATGGGGTTTATTGCTGCCTATGATGCCAAACAAACTTTTGAGCTATACAGCTCTTACTCTACTCCTCTTACTCTACTCTACTCTACTCTCACCTCCTCTAGTCTTCTACTCTATCTTGATGGCCGAAGGACTTAGCCCTTTGGGGCCAAATTTTGAAACTATATTGATGGCTTTTGTTTGGTATTTGCAATGATGAATCTTTTCACACTTCTAAAGTGAGGCGTGGCATATGCAATGATGTGAACCCTTTTATCTTTGAGGCGTGGCGATGATGATCGAGTGCCCCGCTAAACTAGGATGGCTTGTATACCAGATACAAGCAACCAGTTTAAAAGCGATGTGATGACAATGGGGCAAATCTGAGCCAACTACTACTACTTTACTACTCTAGTACTACTCTACTTTACTACTCTATAACTGTGTCTATACAACTAAAATATGTATTCATTGTAGCTTTCCAATGGCGGAGAAACCGATAAGCGAATGGCGCGACCCTACCCCTAGTGCATCATCATCAACTAGCCTCGAGAGCCAAGTGTCCGTGACCCCGAGGCCAACAAAGAAACGTCATACAGAGGAGGAAGATGATCCAACCTACCAACCGAGGGACGACGAAGTTGAAAGTGCGTGGTCTCCAAACCCTGAATAGATGCCGGTGGTGCCTCGAGAATTGAATTTCGAGGAGGAACAAGTCAGGGACAAAGAACCCCCCGCTCCATCTCCAACCACTTCAGGCAAGTCTAGGGGTTAGAGGACAAAGCTGAGAAGGGGGGAACACGGGAGGCACCGGAGGGAAACCCACGGCGAAGTCCATGTGATCCATGAGGTGGGACCAGAGGGAAACCTGTTGTCACCACCCACGGTCCTTGCCAAGTTCAGCAACCAGGTGGCATGTATAGTCAAGGACAAGGTGGAGATCACTTGGGAGGAGTGGAACAATGTCCCGGTCGACTACAAGACACATATCTAGGGTGAGGTGACGAGGAGCTTCCATTATCCCGAGGACGTCGATCTGAACAAGTGCAGGGAGTGGGTCATGCACATGACAGGAAGAGCCTTTAGAAACTTCAAGTCCATGCTGACCAGGTACTACCTAAAGCTAGGCAAGTCACCCTATGTCAAATACACTATGGTGAAGGAACATCACTAGGAAGAGTTCTGCAAACAAAGAACAATAGAAGAAGCAAAGGCAAAGAGCGCCAAGTTCAACAAGACACTCAAGAAGAACCTACACCCCCACCACTTGGGCATGACTGGGTTTGCTGGTAAGAGGCCCTAGTGGTGGGAGGAAGAAAGGGCTAGAGCTGCCGCCGGGCTTCCCGATCCGTACGACGGTGTAGACTTGAGGGCTAAGGACTTCATCTATGCCCGCAAGCCAAAGAAGCTCAAGGAGGGCGCGAGCAAGTTCAATGAGCCCAAGTTCGAGGAGGTGGAGAGGGCTCTCATCGAGGCCGCTAAATCCAAGGATGAGCTTCAAGGTTCAGTAGGGCAAGACTTGCCGACCTCGGGCTGGGGAACCCCGAGCACCGTGGTCGCGTCCGTGGCGTGTCGTCGAAGATGAGCTAGAACTCAGTGGAGTCATGGCAATCCGACGCTGCCACATACCGGTCAAGGCAGAGGTACAAGGAGGGCATCTTTCAGAAGGGCTATGATCAAGGCGTGGCCGAAATGATCAGTCGGTCCATAAAAGAAGCCTTCACAAGCAATGACCCAGATATGGTGTCGATGAGGTCACAGATGCTTCGCCAGGCTGGCGTGGCCGTGCCTCAAGTTCCACAAGGGCAGACACAAGGGCAGCCACTGCCGACGATCGAGGATCACCCAAGGCACCCCGTCGACGACATCTGGGAACCCATGCGCGTCCACCTCACGATCCCGTTCGGCAGGGCGAAAATGTTGACCGTGGGTGAGGGTTACATGCACCCCAAAGAAGATATCAAAGATTTCAACCAAGACCAGATCCCTGCCAACTATGCTGTCGTGATACTTACATGGTATGCGACCGAATACGAAGAATTTGAAATGGAATATCCAACTGCAGAAGGGGTAACGATCCTTGGGGCTGCCATGGGTTCTGAAGTCCTGTGGAACAAGGATGACATAGAGATCATTCTCTCGACGCCGACTTCTACGCTGACGGCGACACCAGCATCACAACCATCCGTTGCCGGATCTTGTCCCCCCGATGAGCCGGATCACGACGACGGTAATGACGAAGGCAATGGCGGGGATGACAAGGGAAGGAACTCACCCCGAGGCACAAGCCCTCACCCTCATTCTCCTCCTCCAACAACAAGTCCACCTCCACCTCCCGGCAATCCATCTAAGGGCACGAGCAAAGGACCGGGAGGCACGGAGGAACCGGGGGCAAAGACATCGCCTGCTGCCATTGCGAGCACAAGCCACTATCCTCCACTGCCGGCGAAGACTAAAGGCGACCAAGGGCAGCTCACATACTCACTTGAGTTCAAAAGGTATGGTAGCGGCGAGCATAATTTGCTAATAACTTTTCTTTGCCATAATATGGTACTGACATTTCTATCCCAGGCCGAGATCACCTTTCCATCTATTTCCTGAATTGGATGATTGCCCCGACCATTACGAGCATGAGAAGTTCATGATAACCAAGGCCCAGCTCATCGACGAGGAAAGGTGGGAGACAAGGAGGTTTCATCTCGGTACATGGAAGCGGCAAAAGTCGGCTCGCATGGTTTTCTAGTCAAGGTTGTGGCGGAGTACTTCCACTTGCCCTAACAACGATGTAGAACTCCCGTGGACTTCCATGACATGTACTGAGAGACTACTACGGGAACAAGACCTTGACATCGCCCAAGTCACCTTGTTCTCTATGTAAGTGATGAATTGTGAGTTTCACATATCACCTGCCTTTGAATCGGTCAAGACTACTTATATATGCCACAATGGCTTGTCCTTGCAAAGTTGATGGCCTATATATCCAAGGAACTAAAACTTGATGTTATCTATCTATCTCCAATGCATATTGCTTAAAGAATCATCATTGGTTGGTTACCACCTAGATGACAATCATCCAACCATGAAAGACTTGACCAAGCTGACGAGAGAGAGGCTTATTGTGAAGAAAAACCGATGGACAATGAGAAGTTGAACATTTCAAGGTACATACTAGGAGCAATGAAGAAGATCGGGAAATGGGTGTATCCTAGCTGCCTACCACTTTGGGTAAGTCAAGACATGCCTATAGAGATAAGTGGGTAGCTAGCTAGTATTATTATTTCTCGTCAGTAACTTTGTATTTTGTTTCAATGGCGTAGCCAAGGCCTCGAGGGTCTTTGGGTTGCATTTATCATCTACCCTCGATGGATGGCGGGGCTGCGTATTTGATTCGATTGTGATGCCAAACTTAAAAGGGTACAAGGCCTTTGAAGATTGCCTCGAGTATAAGTGATCGAACTGTCTTCTCATATGCGTTCTAATGCCCCGCATAGTACTAGTACATTTCAGTATAAGCGCTTACAAGGAGTACGTGAAGGATCCCGAATGCTATGATCGAAGAATGAGAGAATTTTAAGGCTAAACATAAGAACCGCATCAAAATCGGATTTAACTTTCCGGTAAGTATTTGAAAGGTTTAATTGTGTTTTCCGTTCATATGCGTTCTAATGCTTGTGTTGTAATGCTTGTGTATCGATCATGCAAGGTGTGCCAACAAAGTGGTAGGATCACAAACTGTGGCTTCTCGCTGTGAGTTCTCGAGGGATGCAAGCAATACAAAGATGCAGCATTGGAGGGTGCTCAAGAATGGATTGAATGGGTGAGAGACGCGCAGAGCACCCAACACTCCTTCAAGCGCATAAAGGCGGACATATGTAAGTTTGTCTTAGACAAATGCGTGTTTGAAGGGGGCACGTTCTTCAATGAGAACAACCCGCTAGCGATTTTTTACCGAGTACGAGAGGCCGAGGAAATAGCCACGACGATGATCGTCCGCAGAGATTACTCCTTAAGCGCATGTATAACGACTTTAATATGTAAATGTAATGAATTAACGATGACAAGAACGGCTAAGTGAGTGTATATATATGTATATTATCTCATGTGTAATACCCGCATACTTTTTAAGTTTAATCATGAAATCTGGATGTGATTTGAATTTGAATTTATATACTCTTTGTATTTTTTAATTCAGAAATAATTTACCGAGGCGGGCAAATAATAAAGCCCGCCACGACTAATGAACATAACCGGGCGGGCCACAAAAGGTGTCCACCGCGGTAAAATAATTTACCGCGGCGGGCGGTGTAACGTGCCTGCCGTGGTAAAAGTATATTTACCGCAGCGGGCACATTACACCGCCCGCCGCGGTAAATCGGTTAACCGCGATGAGCAAAGCCGCCCACCGCGGTTAAGCCACGATTTACTGTGGCCTCTAGGCCACGGGAAACCGAAAACGTCCGCCTCCAATAAAATCTGTGTAGTAGTGGATCCAGGGCTAGCTTCGAGATCGATCGATCCATGCATGCACTTTGCTACTGCATAGTACGTACAACTGAAAATGGAGCATGTGTACACGTGCATCCATGCATTGGGGGTCATTCAGAGCTTGAGCAAATAATCGTTGGCATTGTTAGCTGTAAAATAAGGTTTCAGCTAGATCCATCTGGACAGTGGACAACAAGAAGTCAACAATGCATATGCGTGCATGCAACCACGGATTAAAGGTGGAAGGCGGCACGTGTGGGCCCTTGGTAATCATGGACTTTTGATGGATTTTGCAACCAAAGGCCACCAAAGAGGCACCCCCCCGCTAAAACTCTAAGCTTTATTAGCTGTAAACCAACTTCTTCGATGTGCTAACTTTAGCATTAGCTCATAAATAGCCTCACATAACACTCTCACATGATCTTGAAATTATATATGAGCCCGCTCTTGATCAAGAGCTAGCTTTTCTCTCTCTTCTATTAAAATATAGAAAAAGATTCTTAGAGTCAGCTTATAAGTCACCCACATGTTACTAGGCCGTTCCACTGTAGCACAGCTAATTGGAGTCCATTTACTTGATTGAGGTCATGCCACTAGGGATGGCATGCACGGGTTCGGTTCATCAACCACCATGGGCCAATTGGAGGCCCATTTACCTGAGACCAATTTCACAGAGGCCCGTAACTCTTTGATCCACCTAATATGATTCCTATCTTTCATAATAATAATAATAATAATAATAATAATAATAATAATAATAATAATAATAATAATAATAATAATAATAATAATAATAATAATAATAATAATAATAATAATAATAATAATAATAATAATAATAATAATAATAATAATTAAAAAGTATCTTTCACGCTGACTTAGACAGTTTGGGGACCTGTTATCTTATATACTCAAACAAGTAACAACATGTGGGCGGAAGAAATATTCCATTTCTCTTGATGAGCTAACACAACTTGGGCACCAGGATGATTAATAACACCATCCACGAAAGTGTGGCGAGAAAGGAACACCAACTCCGGCGTAGTGTAGTCACATGATAAATGAATGATATACACGTAGCTTTCTTATGACTTCACGCAACAATTGCATGCTTAAAATGCATGTGCAATATATATACTCCAATGCTCTTGGATGCGTGCCGCTTCGTGACCTATAAAAAAATTAGTGCTCCTCTAGCTTAATAATAGGATTTATGCATGGGTGCACAAAATGAACTTTGAAGCATTGGAGGGCACCAAAATATCATTAGATCAAACATAATTATCAAGTTTATACCATGGACGCACTCCCTTCAATTCGTCTATATACTTAACATGTACACCTCACTCAGCTCATGTACTACATGTGGCAACCGATACATATGTACACCTCACCCAGCTCATATAGTACATCTGCCAACCGAGACATACTTAGGGGTGGATCTAGAGTAGATAACCATTGATATCACTTGTGTTAAGAACGTGACCATTAGCCTTATTGTTCGTTAGATAAACAACACTTTAGCCTTAGATTTAAAAAATCTATTGCTGTCAAGTGACAACACCCAAATGGCTTGGCTCCGCGCCTGGACATACTAGTTGCTCATGGTGTTCAGAGAAGGGCTAGCATCGATCTTTCCAGCTAGGGAAGGAGATGAGTATCACAACCAATTTGTTCTGTTTTGTTGATGCAACGAGGTGGTGTCCAGTTGTCTTGAATAATTTCCTGGTGTACAGTTGTCTTGAATAATTTCCTTTTAACAACTTTAACTAAATGTACATTAGATGTAATTTCATTCTGCCCTCCGTATTCACACTCTTTTGTTATTGCAACTTTTAGTTGAATGCATAGTAGAAGTAAGCTCGAGCTGCCATGCACATCCTAACGTTATTTGCCATCCACTTCATTTTATAGGTCCTTTGTAAGTTGTAGCAACATACAAACATGTGTTTAGTGTCAATGGTCGGCATAAAGCGGAGTGACAAAACTCGATGCTCTACTATTCGTTCTCCTTTGAGCTCAGGTGCAGTCATCATGAGCTGACCATGATGTCTACCAGCGACCAAGAGAGGCCCATGACGTGCCGTTCTATGGAGAAAATCCGTTTCTTATTTTTTGTTTAATCTGTGCTGTTGTGGTTTATTTCATATTTTTTAACATGTGGTGTTTGCAAAAAATTCAATTGATGATGAATCTAAAACACACTGCCAATGTTCACTTTGCCTCATTTTAATCACATAACTTTGGTACAAGTAGGGAGCTAGCAAACACAACATTAAAAAAAAAGCGATCCACTAGGGGAGACTCACTTGGGGTGTCGCACTAAGCAGATGCCGCGCTCCGAACTCGGGGCAAACACAACCTTCAAAGTACGCAGATTCACAAAAAAACATCCAAAGTATGCACACCATGCATGAATGATAAAAATAGAAACTTTCTCAAAAAAAAGAATGATAAATAGAAACATGCATGTATTTATGGTCTTTTTCCCTTAAAAAAACCATGCATGTGCTGTCATGCACTTTGGGCTAGCTCTTCGTTCGGCGTACCTAATAAACTTCTAATTCTCAAATTAGTTGCCTCGACCACAGTAAAAAAAAACTCCAAAAAAAAGCTAAAGCACCAAACACGGAAGTTTTCATGCAGGGAGTTTCTCCAACCAAACGGATTCATTACTTCTACTAGTAGCTGGACGGCTTAAACTTAATTTTAAACCATTTCAAATAATATATTGGGCCTACATTTCCCTGTTGAGCTCAAGAGCAAGTGGGCTGACTTCCATGTCTACCTCCAACTAAGCCGCCCATAGCCCACCAACTAATGTGGCTCCTCTCTAAACTAAATCCGTTTCTTAAAACAAAATTTGATGAATCTGAAGCATATATATTGCCAATGTTCGGTTGGGTTCATTTGTATTTCCTTGATCCTAATAAAAGTGCACACACAAATGCTTGAATGATAAATAGAACATGGTTTCTTTTTTTCCCCTTAATTAATGGCATAAATTCTCATGCAATTTGCCCTCTTCCGTGTACCTAACCTAAGCTGCCAATTCACAAATCGGTTGACTTGTTTTGAACAAAGATAGAGATTTCATTTCATAACAAAGAATTCCAATTGCTTTGTGAAACTTTTATATGTGCGTGACATTTTCTGATCTTAGTGAGAAATGAAAGGGGAACAGAAGAACAAAAAGGCTCACTGACAAGTGGGTCCTCCATGTCAGTGGACATAAATAGGACATGATTTTCTCAATCCCCCGCTGGACATCACCTATATATAACCTAAAATTATGTTTTCTTAGTGCCTTTTAACTAATAGAGGGAGTTGACTTTTCTCAATTTGAAGATGCCCATTAGCACTTGGCAGCCAATGCGGCGAGCAAGGCGATGGACTAAATGCCAATCGATCTTATAATCCGTCTTTTTCAGCTTATTTTTTCAGTCGAAATAGTGTTTTTCTCTCACAACAAATTAGTCGGAACAATGTTTCGGCTTGTTTTTTCAGCGAAGCGAACGGAGCGATACCGTGACAGCCATCAAGGGTAATGGTAACAGTAGGGAAGACAACATGCAGGACCACTGCTATTCCAGTACATATGTGTGTGTTCCCGAGAGATGGACAAAATGATGACAATGAACCACTGCAACTGCGATTAGGCATACATAGAACCTTTTGTTGATCTATGTTCTAATCTGGTCTTAGCCAATTGATGGTCCTCTACAACTCCAGTTTTATTTGTGCTGCCTGCTGTTCCAAAAAAAAAAAACATCTGCAACTGTTCAGTCCATTTCTCTGCTTCGACTGACACAAATGTCGGCACACCCAGCAGGGTCCATACCACCATCCATTGAAGTACCGATTGAAAGGAACATACGAATGACACGGTGATAAATAAATCATATACATGTATTTTTTACATGACTTCCGTCAACAACGGTGTGATTAGCTTACACACATGCGTCTATCACTATATATAGCCCAGTGCCGCAAGATGTACGTACCACTCAAAGTGCTTTTTTGAGCTAGCAAGAAATTTGTGCTATATCCTTTTTCCCTTCACAAGATCTATTGGGCCACATGACAAGATCTATTGGTCTACAAGATGACATTAAACTGTATCTGAAGCATTGGAGGAGACCAAATTACCACCATAAGTCCATAACTAATTGAAAGGTCAAATCAGTCAAAGTACGCAAGAAATTTTTAGCATGAATTCTCACGCCAGTTCAATTTAATTAGATTGTAAATTTCTGGAGAGCTTGGTATTTGTAGAGTGACACAGTACATGGCACAAACATTGCTAGCATTGCCAACTGCCTGCATTTTCTGATATGCTTTTGGCAATCCATTGAAATGAAGAGCAAGTTGAGAACCTTTGTGTGAGCTTGTGTGATCAAATTAGAGAGCTAGTCAAGTCTTAGCATTTTTTGATAGCATCAAGTCCATGGTGAAGCATTTGTTAAGTATTTTTTGATAGCGTCAAGCCCATGGTGAAGCATTTGTTAAGTATTTTTTGATAGCGTCAAGCCCATGGTGAAGCATTTGTTACTTTCCAAATCAAGTTATCCTAAATGAAATTATTTATTATGGGACAATTCTATATTTTTTGTGGAATGACTCTATTGCTTACCCTAAATTTAGTTTATTTTGATGATCAACCGTGATGGATTAAGGGCCTATTTGGTTGGTACCGTAGTTTGTCACGCGTAACCTTCTTGACAAAACTGTGTCTTTGCTTGCAGAAAGTATGGCGAGCAAAATCGAAGCCACATTTGTGGCTAAGTTTGACATAAAAATGAGTTTATGACATGTAGAACAAGGTGCTCAGAAAGTGTGGCGCCATAATTGTGGCAGTGAACCAAACAGTTGCCATGAAAACTATGGCATGACTAATCTTTAGCGTGACAAAATGGTCACAAACTAAACGGTCTCTAAGCCTAACATACTCTTTCTTAAAACAAGAAGAGAAAAAAAAAGAGAGAGATGAGAGGATTCATCACCAATTCACTCAAATCTTGTTTGGCTATTTTTTTTTCAACCTCGTCCACAGGCATCTAAACAAAATGTTATTAGTACTTTCTTCAGGCCGCTCATAAGGCATGCAAAGGGTCAGCGTGTGTGGTGTGCACTCCAAAGACCAGATGAGACTGCGAACTGATCTATTAACTGATTATAGATCATTTGGGTAGGTTTCTCGTGGTGGAAAGTTTTCGACTCGACACATGTGCTCGTATTTTTCTGAATTTATTCTATGATTTAACGGCGCTATACTTTTAGTGGCAGGTGACGTCCCCGTCGACAGCGAGACGCCAGTGGTGACTTCGTGAATCTCGAGATCTGCCGGCTCAGTTCTTCGGAGGTGCTTGTAGAGGTAGAGTTTACATACGTATGTTCATAGGGGTAAGTGTGTACGTATTGTGATTTGGGTTGTACCGTATATAATTTAATTAAAAAAAAGACCAGACGAGACTACCATCTTCTATCGTCATCGTCGTGATCCATAGCACCTCTTGCCTTCGCACACCGAGCCCGTTCCCCCCGTGGGGCGAACTAGCAGCAGTAAAAAGCAACGACACCGACGACCTACCTCCCTTTCCCTGCTTCCTCCAACTCTCTTCTTGTCTCTGCAACGCCGAGGCACACAGCCGAAGGCAACCATGGATCAGCAGCAGCAGCAAGGGCCCGACGCGGCGGCGGCCAGGCGGATGGCCACGCTCGCCTCGCACCTACGCCCGCACCCCGCCTCTCACCCTCAGGTCAGCCACCGCGCTCCCCCCTGCCTCTTCCCCCCTTTCCGGCTCGTTTAGTTCGTCCTCCGGATCAGGGGTCGGCGGCGGTTCGCTTGGATTCGCTTCGCCGCGGGCCGCCGGTCGCCCTCCCGTTTCTCGGCTCCAACATCCTAGTCGCCCAGCTGCCGCTGTGAATTGGAGCCCCAACCTTCGCCGCAGCGCCGGCTCCCCTCAAAGCTGGGACCTTGGCATCAAAGGAGGCTCCTTTGGTCCGGATGGGATGGGAGCCCTGTTGACATTTTGACTTCCAGTACCACCTGCCCACCACTGTCTTGGATCGTCGATCGGGTTGTGGATGCTTACGAGTACCAACGGCTGCTCTGTTTTGCTTGTGCAAGAGCCGAATTGATTTGTACGGGGATTACTGATTCAATTCTTGTTCCTGAATGTATCTACTGCCAAATGTTGAGCGGATGGCAGATATATTTACTGCATTGTGCGTGGTGGTAGCATCGCTCTCGCATTTTACTAAATTGCAGCTGGAAAGTAGTTTGTGCGCCTAAATGTGCGCAAATCTGACAAATACTGGAATCCGATCGAGTCTCTTAGCAATCACCTTACAGTTATAGGTTTTATTCCTTACTTTCTGATACTTGAATGACGATGGCTACCTTGTAAACCACATGTGACATGGTTTTAACAGAATGCCACCTGAATCTAGTGATGAACACAAAGCTTCCTCCTCATCTTTTTCGGAACCTTTTTATATTGATTGCCAACGACCTGTCTAGGGATTTTAGAATTTTGTTCAAATTAGTCACACCGATGATCATATCTGACTTGCTATCTACAAGTTTCTACCTTCTTCAGAATAAAATAGTCACACTGATGATCACATCTGACATATGCTAGCTAAAAGTTTCTACCTTCTTCAGAATTACTTTCCATATCTGCTAAAATTTCTCCTGTTGCTTTGTTTTGAAGGTGGAGGACGTTCCCCTCCTGAGGGGATCCAATTGCCGTGCAAAAGGTGCGGCACCAGGCTTCAAAGTCGCGATCTTGGGTGCAGCAGGTGGGATCGGGCAGCCACTCGCACTATTGATGAAGATGAACCCTCTTGTTTCGGTGCTCCATCTATATGATGTCGTCAACACACCTGGTGTCACAGCCGACATCAGCCACATGAACACTGGTGCTGTGGTATGCTCAACTTTATCTGAGATCACTTTACGATATTTTTGAATGTTGATTCTGAAGAATTGAACGGTAGATTACTGTTGCAGCTAGTTGATGGTAGACCTCTACTGCAGTCGGTTCCCATCTGGACTCTTAGGTCATATTTAGAGGACATAAGGTGCTTCCGCCTGCATCTGCAAATGCGTTTAGTTACTGGCTACTGTACTTAAGACTTGTCCTGAAGTCCTAAATTTTGTCACTGGAACGCTTGGGAAACAAATAGGAGTTCCCCTGTCAAAATATAGCTACACTTTTTTTACCCTGATTTCTTCAGATAACTATTGAAGATTTTTTTGATAATGTCTGACCACTCACTGATAATTGTGGACAAAGCTCAAAACAGAAACAACTTTGACCTACTTGGTTACTTTCAGTTTTCCAATATAAGAGTTTATTTTTTGTTGGCTTCTGGTTATCATACAAACATAAAATTATTCTTTCTGTTCGCCATTATGTCTATTTTTTATCTTTCGGTGTAATTATGCCAAACTCTAAATTCTACAGGTACGTGGCTTCTTGGGCCAACCACAGTTGGAAAATGCCCTGACTGGAATGGATCTTGTAATAATTCCTGCTGGTGTCCCTCGGAAACCTGGGATGACAAGGGATGATTTGTTCAACATAAATGCTGGAATAGTCCGTACCCTGTGTGAAGGAATTGCAAAATGCTGCCCAAATGCAATTGTGAATGTGATCAGTAATCCTGTCAACTCTACTGTTCCAATTGCTGCTGAAGTTTTCAAGAAAGCTGGAACTTATGACCCTAAGCGTCTTTTGGGTGTGACCACACTTGATGTAGTGAGAGCAAATACTTTTGTGGTATGTATATCAATAGGGTCTGCCATGATATGCTATACAATATTGTATTTCTTCTTGGGCTCAAAATTTATAAATTTTCTGTTTACAGGGAGAGGTTCTTGGACTTGACCCCAGAGAGGTCAATGTTCCAGTTATCGGTGGGCATGCAGGAATTACGATACTACCACTCCTTTCACAGGTCAGGAGTAACTTCAAATTTCAATCGCTACAAAATTCTGAACCATGTACACCCTGTATGACGGAAATATTAGAAAATCAGTGACATTTCATTTATTTTGATGCTCTGCCTTTTTCAATAGGTGAATCCTTCCTGCTCATTCACGTCAGAAGAGGTTAAATACCTCACTTCTCGCATACAGAATGGTGGGACAGAAGTAGTCGAGGTATACTTTTCCTTACAGTCTACTAGTACTCCTATGCTGCATCTCTATGCACAATGAGGGAAGAAAAGTCAGTTCCACAAATTCCTTTTTAGTTTCTCTGCTTTGTATACTGTATGCACGCTGATTTCATTTGTTTGGCTGAATTGAGCAGAGAAAGAATCTGTGTGCTTAATTTTGAGAATAAGAGTTAGATCACTAGTAAAATATCTGTGCCAGTTTATGGACAATCGTTATGTTATATGAGACACACTAGGCACATATGTGCATGATTGTTACATCTTGATCCTGACAACAAGAGTCTATTATTATGTGCCTGTTTATGTGTAACAAAACCTTCCTAATTTCCTATCATTTTCATGCCAATGTAACATACTAGAGTTTTGGTATTTGTTATTTACATATGTTTTGTTAAGTGAAGGTCTTGTGCTTGTTATTTTTTTTTTTCCAAACTCTGGATTGCTCTGCTACATAAAAAATCCTTTTTGCTTATTATTGGTATATTTCAGGCTAAAGCTGGAGCAGGATCAGCAACTCTTTCAATGGTTGGTATCTTGTATGCACATCAATGTCCATAATGTTTAAGTTTCAAATGTTGATTCAGTTAACACTAATACTACCTTTGCAGGCCTATGCAGCTGCCAAATTTGCAGATGCTTGCCTGAGAGGATTGCGTGGTGATGGTGGGATAGCAGAGTGCTCTTATGTAGCTTCTCAGGTTTCTTTTCTTTCTTGTATACAGTTCAAAACCATCATTCAGGTTTTGCTTTGATTGACCTTTTTGTTGATCCAAATTATTGATTTGTTTCCCTTGTGTTGTGGTTGAAGGTCACAGAGCTGCCATTCTTTGCATCCAAAGTGCAGTTAGGGCGAGGTGGCATTGAGGAGATCCTACCACTTGGGCCATTAAATGAGTTTGAGAGGTCTGTATTCTGTACTCAAACTTACAACTACTCAGGTTCTTGTTTTGAATTGAAGTTGCATGCTCTGCATGATTCAACACCCGTGCCACACATGCTTTCCACTGAAGTATATCTCAAGCAAATTTAGTTTGTTCTGCTTTTTGTCTAGAACAACAGGTTCATCTTGCCCACTTATGTCACCCCACATGATTTGGATCTGCCAGATTGTAGTACATAATGATAAGCCATTTTTATGTCTTCTTTTCTTCTGCACATGGACCTATTGGTCATACAGTTCACTGGAGAAAGCTTGAATGCGTCATGTATGCAGCCATGCGTGTTCCTGCATAAAAAGACAACCCTGAAGGAACATAACTAGTGGACTGAAATCATATGACTTTTCAGCGGCATAGAAATACCACGGTCACATTATTCTTCACTGCCTGTTAGTACTGATGTAGGCTGAGGATGAATCATCAAACACGCAGGATGATAGGAGTATGTATCGTTGAATGCCATTATTTCATATCATTTATCTATTATGCCGTATCAATTGTTATTGATATCCTAGAGCTCTTCTGACCTGCATCACTTCGTTTTCTTCACACATTCACACATCACTGTCATGCAGAGCTGGTCTGGAGAAGGCAAAGAAAGAGCTGGGCAAGAGTATCCAGAAGGGCGTCTCTTTCATCAACAAGTGAGGCCGGCCAGCCCAACATAGAAATAGATGTGGCGTGTTTTGGCTTCCTGAAAACTCTTATCTTGTTATCTTCTCTGTGTAAAACTGTGTACATGGCACGAATAATCTACATACACGGCTGTACTAAAAAATGATAAATCTGTGGTCGCCAAAAAAGGAAATAGAGAAGTGTGGTAATAAAAGTTGTTTCTGAACAAATGGGGTTCTGAAGTCTGAATGTTGCCCCAATGTACGGGATCAGATGTACTGTATGATATTAGATAATACATTTGCAGTCTCGATGCAGAGCAAGGTTGCATTGCAGCTGAGATGCCAATGGAACTGTGTAGAAATCACAACTGAGACTGTGTCCTTCATTATGTTGTTTAGTCACATAAATCCATGACGGGATTTGTGCATGATGAGTTAACTTGTACGGTCTTCAGTTAAATTGTTCTCTATTATGTACTTTCTGAAATTTTGTTCTCTATTGTTGGGAAAGATGAGAAAATTTGGCTGTGGTGGGGGTAAAAGAAAGGAGTCAGGTAAGATTTGACATTTCCCACGGTGAAAAAAAGATGATTTTTTGATTGACAACTTGCCTCATACAGTTTGAATCTGTTGGTTGGTAATGCTCGATCTGATGTTGGTGAGAATTGAGAAGGAACCTGTGGGTGCAGAAAATGATCAACACATAAATATTTATAATTTTGCTGTACGTTGTGATCGGAGGTGGTCTAGCACTCAATGATACAGGGTTTATACAGGTTCAGACAACGTGCTCTACGTCTAGTTTAAGTCGGTCGGTGACTTTATTTATGAGATTAGGTGCTCGAAGTTTACAGTGGGATTATAAACGAGAAGGAGAAAGATGGGGGTACGAGAGGTCCGATCGGAAGGACCGAGAGCGACATGAGCTCCGCTATTAGCTAAGTGTTTAAACGTGCGCTTGAGGTCGAACCTGGTGGTTCTGTGGTTGTGAACTAGTGAACTTGGTCGATCTAATGAATATGGAATGACTTGAATCTGCCTGGATCAACTTGGATTGTTAGGAGAGAGCACATTTCCTTTTATAGATGAAGGGGGTGGCCTTACAAGTGAGAGGGAGAGAGTACGTATGCTTCTAATCCTTGTTGCCCATGCCGGCGGGTACGGGATGACGGTAGGCGCCCACAACACTGTTGATGTTACTGTTTAATGTCAGATGCATGTGGAAGGTTTGTGTTATCTTCTTGGGGTGTGGCAGACATCGGCACCTGCCATACTGTCGATGCCCAGAGGCATGTGAGGGCTTTTACCATGTTCTCCTGGTACGGTGAAAGCCGGCGCCCACAATACTGTTGATGTCCAGAGACATTGGGGGCCTTACCGTATGAGAGTCAATGACGCCCACAATAATGCAGGGGAAAACGTCGGTGCCTACAACACTGTGTGTCAGGGAGGTTGTAGAGTACTGTTTCTGCAGACGTACAGTGTACGGTCCCTGGTGTCATGGTTTGACTTGTGCGCCCTGCCTTGCTTTCTCTGTTCGTTCCCTGGTCCTTTCCGAGCGGGCGTCCCCGGTCGGTTGGTTCCAGTCGGTTCTGATCGCGCCAGTCGGAGAAGAGCAGTGAGCAAGGTTTTCGCGTACCCCGGTCGGAGACGCGGGTTGGAGTCGGAAGTAGTGTTTTGGCTAGGCCATTCGGTCGGAGAGGCCGTCCGGAGGTGGGCTGGAGACCGAAGCGAGCGCTCCGGTCGGAGAGGTGGGCTAGAGTTGGAAGGCGGGTGCCGTTCCTCCCTGGCCGGGCCTTCCGGTCGGTGATTGGATCGCCCTCCTGGTCTGTCGTTCCGATACTTGGGCCGACCCATGAGTTTGCGCGTTGTCTGCTTGGGCCAAGCCTTTGTTGGGAAGCCGGTCTGCGAGGGACCCCGGGTTTATGAACCCGACAGGAGCCCCCGAGCCCTCGGGCGATTCGGGTAGAATCGTCTGAGGGATTTTTGTCTTGATGGCGGGTGCGCGCGAGCTCACCCGCGGGTGTAGCCCCCGAGCCCTCGGGTGATTCGGGTAGAATCGTCCGGGGGGTTTTTCGTGTTGCCAGCAGGGGAGGTTTTTGTTTTTGTCAGCGGGTGCGCGCGAGCGCACCAGCGGTTGTAGCCCCCGAGCCCCCAGGCGATTCGGGTAGAGTCATCTGGGGGATGTTTGTTAGCAGGCGTGCATGCATGATTTTTAGTCGAGATGGAGTCGTCTACCAAGGCGTCGTTGCGTAGCCGAGGTGGTTAGTTTTGGGATCGGGCGAGATAGAGCTCGTGGATCCTGGCGTCGGTGCGCGTCGTGGGACTGGGCGAGACAGTTAGTATAGGGATCGGACGAGACGGAGCTTGCTGATCCGGGCGTCGGTGCGCGCCATGGGATCGGGCGAGTCGGAGTCGTGGATCCTGACGTCGGTGCGCGCCGTGGGATCGAGGTAGTTAGTTTAGGGATCGGACGAGACGGTGCTCGCGGATCCTGGCGTCGGTGCGCGTCGTGGGATCGGGCGAGTCGGAGTCGTGGATCCTGATGGGGCGAGTTTGGGGTCGTAGACCCAGGAGTTTTGGAGTGAAGGCGTAGCCAGATGGGGCGAGTTTGGGGTCGCAGACCTAGGAGTTTTGGAGTGCAGGCATAGCCGGATGGGGCGAGTTCGGGGTCGCAGACCCAGGAGTTTTGGAGTGCAGGCGTAGCCGGATGGGGCGAGTTCGGGGTCGCAGACCTAGGAGTTTTGGAGTGCAGGCGTAGCCGGATGGGGCGAGTTTGGGGTCGTAGACCCAGGAGTTTTGGAGTGCAGGCGTAGCCGGATGGGATGAGTTCGGGGTCGCAGACCCTGGCCTTGGTGCAATCCGCGCAGCCGAGGCAGTTAGTTGGTTAGTTTTGAGATCGAACGAGACGGTGCTCGCGGATCCTGGCATCGGTGCGCGCCATGGGATCGGGCGAGTCGGAGTCGTGGATCCTGAAGGGCGAGTTCGGGGTCACAGACCCAGGCGTTTTGGTTTCTTGAGCCCCCGAGCCCCGTTGGGCCTTAGTAGGGGTCGGTTTGAGTTGTGTGCGTTACCCCGTCCTCGGTTCCTCACAACCGGAGGGGCAGAGTTTTGTCGCTTGTCCTGATCGCTCGGGCTCGAGTGACGCGCTTGGTGAGTTTGCTAACGGGTATGATTGAGCGGAATCTGGGTCCGTCGTTCATGATGGGGTCGGCATAACCCTCTTGTGACATTCCACTACTCCCTTACCTGCAACCCGGCAGATGCCTTGGTCGTTCCAGAGACCGACTCGTGTGGCCTAATGGCCTCCCCTCGATGGAGATTTTGTAGGTTCAGCAGAGGTTTAGGATTGAGTGAGAAGGTTGAGATGACCCTGTCTGCCAGACTGGGCGAGGGCCGCATGGGGCTCATCTATGATTTCTCCCCTGGCTCTGTTGTTGCTCATGTCGAATGAGGCAACCGCTGCTTCGTGACGCAACACGAAGCGTTATGGTGCATTTCGTTGCATGTGCGATGCTTAGTTCCCGAGCCCCCGGGCGGTTCAGGGCCTGAATCGTCCGGGGGGCACAGGCGTATGGAATGAATGCGCGTATGGATGTATGAAATGATTTAAAGTAAATAAAGAAATAGTGGGGGTCGGTAGTGTTACCTGGATGACTCGAGTGATGAGGTTTGAAGAGCTCCAGTCGGAAATGTCCGACCGGGACCCTTGCTCGTCGTTCGTGACGGAGTCGGCATGGCCTATACGTGGCGTCCCTTCGCTCCCTACTTGTCCCTCAGCATTTTTCCTGAGTTGTTTGATTGACTTAAGAAGCCCGACGGTCTCTCCTGGCGGAGATCTCGTTTTGGGTTTTTTTTCTAAGTCCCGCCTAGGGATGCGGAGAGCCGCCTATGTGCGGTGGCGCTTTGGTTCTCGTGCCCATCGTGCGGTAGTGGCTGGCGTGCGGTAGTGGTGGGCCATACCCAGGGCACGTCCTGTCTGATCAGGAGCTGTTCCGTCGGGTAGGGCACGTCTCATCGGGCATTAAATTGGAAAGAGAGAGGGTTTTTCGCTCCGCCGTTTCGACTTTCCCGATCGGCGCGTCCTCCCCTAACTGTTGTACCCTTTTCCTTAAGTAGGAGAAGGGAGAAGGTTTTCGCCCTGTTCTTTTGCCTGTTCTTCATCTGCCGCCTCTTTTCCTTTTCCTTCTTGCCGAGAGCGTTCTTGAGAGCCGCGGTGGTTTCTAGGAAAGAAAAATGGAGAGAGCGAGGGAGAAGAGAAAAACTCACAAATCCTTTTGTGATCCCAGAGTGAAATGTTGGACTGGAGGTCGTCCACCATGAGGGAGTCGGTGTTGAAGGCCTTCACCGCGAAGGGGTTTCTGCCGCCGAAGGAGGTGGCGCACTGGAGGGCTCCCGGGAGGGAGGTGTTCCCGCAACCTCGGCCTGACGAGGTGGTTTTCTTCCTTACCTTCCATGAGCACGGGTTGGGATACCCCGCGCACTGGTTCCTGTGTGGGCTCCTCAACGAGTGGGGTCTGGAGCTGCAGCACCTTAACCCGACGGGGGTGCTGCACATCGCTGGCTTCGTCACCGTCTGCGAGGCTTTCCTCGGGATGGATCAGCACGTGGATTTCTTCTGGTGGCTGTTCTCTGGGAGAGCTTTAACGGCGGGGAATCTGCCCGAGGTCGCGCCGGTGGGGGGCTTCGCCCTATAGAGGAAACCGAACGTGGGAGGCTCATATCCCGCGTACATCCCCTGTTACTCCAACCGGGGGTGGCACGGGGAGTGGTTTTATATCAGGAATCCGGTGACGGCACCGTTCTCGGTGTTCACCGGCGGGAGGCCGGAGAAGCAGGATAGTTGGTCGTGGGGTTGTGCCTGTTAGGAGAAGAAGAAGGCGGAGATTATCGAGGAGGCGCTCTGGAAGCTCGTGCGGCACGGCCTCGACGGAGTGTGGGTGTTCCACACCCTCTACCGCCACCGGGTTGCACCGTTGGCGGAGAGGACGCAACCGATGTGGAAGTACAACGGCCCGGTGGACCCTGACCGTGCGTCGCCGGAGGAGCTGCCAGACGACGAGGTCTAGAGTCGCCTTGGCCGGGTGCTACAGCTGAGGCCCAAAGAGACGGTTAATGGGAAGCCCGCACCTTTCAACTCCACGATCGTGTCTAGACTGGTATGCTCCCTTCTATTTAGTCCGTGCTCCTTCCTCTGCTTTCCTATTTTTTGATTTCGAGCCACCCGTTCCGTAGGGGCTTGGAGGTTACAAGTCCCGGCCGCACCTTCCCAAGGGACCAGAGGGCGTGGCCCGACAGGCCGCCTAGAAGGAGACGGCGGATGCCAGGAAGAAGAAGAGAACCAAGGAGGTTCGGCGGAAGCAAGAGAAGGAGCAGGAGATCGCCCAGCGCGTGAAGGCTGGGGAACGTAGGAGCGACGTCGAGTCGGAGCTCACGTCAGAGGATCCCACGGATGTGGATGACATGGTTTTCTCCGAGGAAGAGGAAAGTCGGGAGATCGTTGTGACCTCGGTGGAGCATCGCGACCCTGCGGCGATGTCCGCTGGTGATGAGCAGGAGGCAGAGAGGCGCGTGGTGGTTCCCGTGCCGAGGAAGCGTGCGGCGAGCGCGGACATCGTCGACGAATGGGAGGCAAAGCGGATGCGGTCACCACGCCCCTTAGTGGCGTCGCCGGTCCCG
This sequence comes from Miscanthus lutarioriparius, assembly GCA_904845875.1. Taxonomy (NCBI): domain Eukaryota; kingdom Viridiplantae; phylum Streptophyta; class Magnoliopsida; order Poales; family Poaceae; genus Miscanthus; species Miscanthus lutarioriparius. The sequence goes on from CAJGYO010000014.1 coordinate 2,459,297, forward strand.
TCATCGCCTGCTGCGGACACGGCCGAGCGAGCCAGGTGGTCCGAGGAGCGGACTGGCATCCATGAGTCGCCAGGACCCGTGCCAGCGCGCGACTCGTAGCCGGAGGATGCCTCGCCTGCCGTGGATGCGGTCGAGCAAGCCGGGCGGTCTGAGGAGTGGACTGGCACCCGTGCGTCGCGCGACTCGCAGCCGGAGGGTGCTCCACCCACTGCTTCGGTCGGGAAGTCCCGAGCCGAGGGTCGTGGCGACCCACAGGCTAGGCAGGAGCCGGTTGGGACTACTACGCCCCTGGCTGAAGTGAGGGGGCACGGGTCATAGCCTGGGAGCGGTCCTTGCCATACAGGCCCGTCGACATCGGGTCTTGCCTTTAGAGTCGTGCCGCTCACCTTCCGGTACGTTTTTCTTTGTTTCTTTTCGATCTTTTGCTGTTGAGTCTTTTTGGAGTGTGACTTATCCGCACTTTTTGTCAGTGGCCGGGCGATGACGGGGCTGAGCATCGCCCCAACTCTCGTGCAGGAGACTTGGAGGCCCACTCTACAACGTGTCACGGCGAGCGATGGGGGGAATAGGGTAGCGGCGGTGAACCCTTCCCTTCTAGGGGTGGTGCCCCCCGGGTCGGTTGCAAGTACAGCACCAGCGGTGGCGTCGGCATTGGCAGTGATCCCGGTGCTGACGGCAGAGGTAGTGTCGGACGTAACTCTTGCGGCCCTTCCTCCACCGGCTACGACAGAAGAGGAGAGGGAAACTGAGCTCCCTGCCTCGCTGGGTGGAGGGCTGCACTGCTCACCCTCACAGTCGAAGCCGAAGGCACCGTGGGGAGACGTGGCCAGGACAGAGTCAGAACGCCCGTCAACGGCCCGTGTAACCGAGGTGGTGGATATCCCATCTGACGATGAGGTGGACGTCATGGCGGAGCTACCGGCGTCGTCGTAGGAGCTGGTGGTAGTTCCGTCAGAGGCTAGGCCCTCTGGCGGGCTATCGGAGGGTGACCTGGAGTGGCCCTGCCCCGAGGACCCGGCAAAGGTGTGGTTCGTCATTCAGGATTCCTAGGAGTGTTAGCTCTGGGACATCCTTGGGGAGCAAGGACTTGCCGTGGAGTCCGATCTCGCCAAGCTATCGGTGACGCTCGAGGGCGCCCAGGAGAGGGTCAAGTTCGCCCAGCAAATGGCCAAGGTCGACCTGTAGCTTGCCGCGGAGGTGAGTCTCTCGTGTTTTTGATCCCTTAGTCTGTTGTTGGTTGCCTCAACATGCTTGTTTTTTGTTTTCGTAGGGTCTGAGGGGGATGTCGTCCCGCAAGTCCCGCTTCCTCCGGGTGGAGCATGCCCGGGTGGCTGAGCTTGAACGTCAGCTGGAGTTCGCCCGCCGTGAGTCCCAGGATCGGGCGACCGCGGCGCGGGCAGAGGGGCAGCGTGTAGCAGAGCGGGGTCTTGAGGCAGCGAAGTCCCGCTAGGCGGAGACCGAGGCGGGGTTGCGAACATCCCTTGCGGATACCAAGGCGGCGCTCCAAGAATCCTTGGCGGCCCTTGAGTCGGAGTGGAGCGCCTTGGTGCCAGAGTGGAACGCCCTGGAGTTGGTGCGAAAGGTCCTGGAGTCAGAGTGAAAGGCCCAGTCGGAGGCAGACCAGGAAGTGCTCGCGCTTCGGGGCCAGGTGATGGGGACGGAGGAGGCGAGCGCCTGGCTGCGTGAGCAGGTGGCTCGGCAGGTGAAGGAATTCTCCACCCTTGAGAACTTCTGCGTCGGTACGTACCTTTTCTGTTTTTTGTCATGTCGGTTTTTCCTTCAACCTGTTTCTAAGCTTGTTGCCCTTCTTTCAGAGCTGGGCGGAAAGGTGAAGTCGCTGGAGCAGGACCTGGAGACGGTCAAGGCAACTTTCAGCCGAAACACAGAGGAGCTGGCCAAGTCCCGTGAGGAGTGGCATGCTCTCGAGGGGGAACTTGACCAGATCCACAATGTTGCCCAGCTTGTCGTCTCGGAGGTCTTCGGGTCGGCGCCAAGTACCAGCGCACCCGCTGTTCGGCTGGCGGAGGTCCCGGATGCGGTTTGGGACCTTATCACGAGCGCGCTGTTCTACGGAGCATCGGGGTGTTGACTTCGCCACTATCTGCAGTGGGTATGCTGACGGCATGAGCACGAAGGACATCCAATCGATCGGGGAGAGCTTGCTGCCGCACGCAAGGTCGGTGGTAGAGCAAGTCTCTGCTCAGTGGGTGATGGACGTCCTCGCGTGAAGACATGGCCAGAAGCGTGCGTCAGGAGGACGTTGCCTAGCCTGTGGATGGCACGGAGCCTAGGTCAGAGGTGGACATCGCCCCGGCTTCGATCGAGCCGAATGTTGTCCCACCGGGGAGTGAGCCACCCGTGCCTTCGCCGGTCGCACCGACAGCAGATGCCGCCGAGCTGCCCCAATAGCTTATAAAGTATAAGTAGTTTAGTAAACGTAAAAAAGTTTTAAGTTTGTGGGGGAGCCCCCGTGTAAACGTTCTTGTGTACTTAATGACTACAGTCGGCTTCGTTTTCTGTGATGGAATCACTCCATTTGGGGAAGCTTGTTCCTTTTGTTCCTTAGTTTTCCCTTAGCATAATTTTGTTTTTTTATTTTTTCTTTCTCGTACCTGCCCGTTTGTCCTGTAGGCTGCAACCTTGGGAGCCTAGGGCGTGGCCCGTGAGGCTCAGCTGCTCGTAACCGTAGGAAAAGGCGGGGTGCGACCGGTCGGAATGTTTTAAAGCAAAGCTACGTAAGGCAAATTAAAGGAACGAACTACCCTTTTGTTTGGGTAGGAAGGAGTTTCACCATATGATAGTAAACGAAAAAGAGAGGTAGTAGTGCACCCTAGTGGAGCCCCCGAGCGCCCCGGGCCAAAAAGTGTTTGGGTCGGGGTGCTCTTATAGGAGCAAACGCTAAGTAAACAATGGTAAGACTGAAATTTAGGGGAAGAAAAACGACATAGCTGTTCCAAGCGTTTGGTGAGGATGTCGTTGTTGTCGCCCTTCAGTCGATAGGCGTTCGGTCGGATCACTTCAACCTTCAGTCGTCTGGATCCTTGTCTGTTACGCCCCTTTCTTGGCCGCTGCTTCTTCGCCTTTTTCTTCCTTTGGCCCGTCGGCCTGTCGCAGAAGGCGCTTGAGGAGCTCATAGTCCTTGTAGAGGTGTTTGATGGGGTAGCCATGGTTGGTGCACGGGCTCTCCATGAGCTCATGGAAGTGGCCTGGAGGGTCCTGCTGGGGCTGCTTGCCCATGTGATCAGCCGTGGCGACCAACGCGGAGCTAGCCGGTCAGCGGCGATCTTTTTGTTCTTTTCCCCCTCTGCATGGAGGGGCCCTTGTCCTGATCCTAGTGCTTGGACTTACCTTTGCCTCGGCCTCCGTTGGAGCACGGCGGGAGCGGCGCTCGCTGGGGGTGTTGGCCAAAGGTCCGTGGCCCTAGGCCATCCGGGTTGGGACTCTGATCGTTGCTGCGTGCGTCTCGGTTTGGCCCAAGCTACGCGTATATAGGCGGTCGATGTGGAGCAGTCGTCAAGTCAAGACGAGGCACAGGTGCGACTTCTTGTGCCGCGTTTGGCGGTTGTAGCAGTGAGCGGGTGGAGTGACCCGTCTGCTGTGTCCCCATTCCCCTGGTGGGGAGAGAGGCCGCGAGTCGGTGTCGCGATATGGAGCTCTCCGCCTGTTGAACGGTGGCGGTTTCCACTAGTGCCCAGAGGTTCCGGTGGATCGCCTGTTCCTAGGGGTCCTTCGGCTCGGGCAGGCCACACAGAAGCATTGCCGCAGCGGCGATGTTTTGATTGGCCTGAGCGAACTGTGGGGGATTGTTCCCCCTGTCCATGGTGTTCTTATTTGGGCCCGACGGTGGGACCCGGGCACCGCCGCCTGATCTATGCGCGCACGGGCGCAATGTGGTGCGCCAAAGTTAGCGTTGCGCGATGATGGTGGTGCAGCCATCATCATCGAGTGCCTCGCCGTGCTCTCCCGTAAGCTCGGGGTCTTCGCACGAGGGTCCGGGGAGGGTGCGAGTCTATGAGGACTCGCGCTCGCCGGTGGCGTCCCCCGAGCGTTCGCCATAGCGCACTCCCGGATGGACGGTGGCTAAGCGCCACGTCGCCGATGCCGAGCGGTCACTCGACATCATTATCCATGTGGTCGAGGAGTGGGGAGCATAGCTTCGCCATCCCCACGAATTCAGATGTGAGAGCGGAAGGCGCCCGCATCCTTTGGAGCCCCGGGGTACACATCCGTGGGGACGGAGGCCGTGGGGAACTGGTCGCATGGCGATCCACGGTGGAGACAACAGGTCCCTACGGATAATCGGCGGAAGATAGAAAATAGCAAGTAAATAACAGTATGTACGTTACTTACAATGGGGTTTGAGAGAGAGTTTGCTCAAAATGAAGCGCAGATGCAGCTGTCGTTGCAAAGGCGTCCTCCGATGAGCGTCGGGACGGCGCCGCCTCACAGAGGTGTAGTACGCCGAGCCCGCCGGTGATGAAGTCCAAAGCTTCGAAGAGGAAGGCTGGGATGGCTCAAAGATGGGTGGAACCCACATCCCAACAGTGAGAGTGCGGGAAACTCCGGTGAGCCAAGCGAAGTTGTCTCGCTCGAGTTTCGCCACGGCGAGGGTGGCGGAAAAATGGGCCATCCGATGACCAAAAAGTGTTGAACGTACAACGCCCTCGCCATGGACGGCGCCAACCTGTCGGTGCGTGCGAAAGTGGCCAACACGTAAATATTTGTAGTTTTCTTTGTATGTTGTGATCGGAGGTGGCCTAGCACTCAATGACACGGGGTTTATCGTTGGTTGAACAGCGTGCCCTACGTCCAGTTTGAGTCGGTCGGTGACTTTATTCCTGAGCCCCGGTGCTCGAAGTTTGCAGTGGGGTTACAAATGAGAAGGAGAAAGATGGGGGGTACGAGAGGTCCGGTCGGAAGGACCGAGAGCGATAGGAGCTCCGCTATGAGCTAAGTGTTCAAACGTGCGCTTGAGGTCGAACCTGGCGGTTTTGTGGTTGTGAACTAGTGAACTTGGTCGATCTAATGAATATGGAATGACTTGAATCTGCCTGGATCATCTTGGATTGTTAGGAGAGAGCGCATCCCCTTTTATAGATGAAGGGGATGGCCTTACAAGTGAGAGGGAGAGAGTACGTATGCTTCTAATCCTTGTTGCCCATGCCGGCGGGTACGGGATGACAGTAGGCGCCCACAACACTGTTGATGTTACTGTTGAATGTCAGATGCATGTGGGAGGTTTGCGTTATCTTCTTGGGGTGTGGCAGACGTTGGCACTTGCCATACTGTCGATGCCCAGAGGCATGTGAGGGCTTTTACCATGTTCTCCTGGTACGGTGAAAGCCGGCGCCCACAATACTGTTGATGCCCAGAGGCATCGGGGGCCTTACCGTATGGGAGTCAATGACGCCCACAATACTGTAGGGGAAAACGTCGGTGCCTACAACACTCTGTGTCAGGGAGGTTGTAGAGTACTATTTATGTAGGCGTACAGGGTACGGTCCCTGGTATCGTGGTTTGACTTGTGCGCCCTGCCTTGCTTTCTCTGTTCGTTCCCTGGTCCTTTCCGAGCGGATGTCCCCGGTCGGTTGGTTCCAGTCGGTTCTGATCGCGCCAGTCGAAGAAGAGCAGTGAGCAAGATTTTCGCGTACCCCGGTCGGAGACGCGGGTCGAAGTCGGAAGTAGTGTTTTGGCTAGGCCATTCGGTCGGAGAGGCCGTCCGAAGGCGGGCTGGAGACCGAAGCGAGCGCTCCGGTCGGAGAAGTGGGCTGGAGTCGGAAGGCGGGTGCCGTTCCTCCCTGGCCGGGCCTTCCGGTCGGTGATTGGATCGCCCTCCTGGCATGTCGTTCCGATACTTGGGCCGGCCCATGAGTTTGTGCGTTGTCTGTTTGGGCCAAGCTTTTGTTGGAAAAAGTCGGTCCACGAGGGACCCTGGGTTTACAAAGCCGACAGAACCAGATGATCGATGTGACTGGAGATGGTTTGCCGGTGCTGTTGCTTTCATGATTGATGCAATAAGAAAACAATGTTATCCTGGCAAAGGTTACTCCTTTGGAGCTGGAGAACACTGCTGCTGGATCCGAAGCGAGCTTGCTGCTGATGAGACATGGAACTCCAGCAAACAGCATTTAAAATGGAGACTGCAATAAACAATCTGAGATCGAGGATGGCATCGCCATTGGGGAACAGGTGCAAGTGGATCAGTCATCACACAAGGCTTGGCTTTCATATACAATAATAATGCCTGGAACTGGGACTGGGACTGTGTGAGCTTCACTGTAGGAGTGTTATTTAGTCACATCAAATCCGTCACGGGATTCGTGCCTCATGAGTTTACCTTTGTGGAGTTTTATTATGCTGTTCTCTGTTGGCTGTCAAAGCAACTGCAGAGATGCCACATGCATGCTTGGCAGCAAAAAGGACTGCAAAATATATTAGTCACACACCGGATTTGACACTGGCTCTCTGGTATGGCAAGAGGCAACGCCAACTGCAGTTTTTTTATTTTTCTTTCGGTGTGGATATTCATGCTAAGCAATTAATAAAGGAGTGCAACTTCAGTTGACAATCTTTTCCACAGGTTGTCAGTCGTTAGTCAGCCAACTACGTGTACTGTCAGCTGGAATGCATGCAATTCATTAGCCATTCTAAATTTTGGTTAGAAATTACTCTATGGATGTTCGATCAGTCTGGATATTCAAAATGCATGGTACGAGTAAATCTGTCTTAAAACTGCCGCAACAAGCGCACTGAAGTAGCTAGGAGATAGGATTTGTGATCTCCATCAGATCTAACAACTGCATTTACGTACTGCTCAGAGTTATAATCATTCAATTCAGGACACTGCAGAGATTAAAGCTAAGAATAAGCTAGCGTTTGGAAACAACGGCTTGTTCGTTTTCTGGGAGGCACAGATTCGATTGATGGAAAAGCAAGAAACGTGCTTCTTTTACACACAAATCTTCTTTCTTTGTAGATGCTGATGCTGATGCTTCCTTCTACATTCAGTTATGCATGCAGCCACCCACAACACAACTAAACACTGAATGAAACAGCGTCTAGCTACCTGCAACTTGCTTCCAAATTAATAAATAAACTTGTGTTCGCAGGCAATAAAATATACCAGCAGGCAACGGCGGAGCGTGTCATCAAACAAAGGAGGGGCTAATTCACGTTGCCTCTAACTTCTAGCTACTACAGACCGTCTGTTTTCTTAGTTAAATATTATAGTTTTCTCTCTGGCGCATCAAACAGTGAACACATTGACAGGAATAACAGTGGAACATCGTCGACCAAGGGGGGGCCGAGGCCCAGCTTGGCCTCCACAAGGCTCCGCCACTGCCAGCAGGGCAGCATGGCTAAGCCACCAATTATTGAGACCTGCTTTTAAGCCACGCATGTGCCCAATTGCCAACGGATAGACGTTATAATATATACAACTAGCTTGGCTAGCTTTAGCTGAACTAATAAAGTGCACTGTGTGTGACTTGATACATAAACAAACCAACAGTTCTTTCTTATTTTAGATCAAAACAATAGCTGTTTCTTATTTTAGACGAATCAAAGGTTCAAAACAATACAGTTTATTCTGATCTGCCAACTGATCCCAAATCCATGTTTTTTAGTCCCTGTTCCTCTAGTTTGGTACTGTACGTACTGTACCCTTATTGTGGCATTAGAGTATTGCTTGTCTGGCAACAACGACCAGACGGCCGGGTCCCTAGCTAGATGATGGCTGGTGTTCATCATCACCAAGATGAATGCATGCTTCTTCGCTGAAAAAAATAATCAAATTGAATTGCAATTTGCAGCAGATCTCTTGAAATCACCGTTAAGGTTGCTAAACCATCATGCATTATTCCTTGATGGAGGATTAGGACCAGATCACCTATATTAGTTAATGTTTGCCGCATGATCATCCATGTAATTAATGTATACACACATGCATGATCCGGCAATGGCATGGTGGTATTTGTATGCAACAACTAGCTGCAGAATATAATACAGTTGCATAGTACACGATGATGATCTGATGCATATCTTCAGTCATCTTAGCTTGCTATACCAACCGAAGACATGTTGCATTTTATGCGAACAACACTGTGCCAACTTTGCACTGCATATCTCAACAGCAGCCTTTCCCTGTATCTCACCACCCAAAAAATATGCAGCTCCATCTTTGATTTAATTTGCTGACCAGATCGGAGGAGCTTCGTATATATCTTCAGTGCTGTACAGATCACGCGATATCTCTTAAACAAATGGTGGATACGGAACGTCCAACTAACACAACATTAAATCATATACCTTTATAGCATTTTCTTTTGGTGAGGATCAGATCTTTATACAGCGAAAATCTATTTTCTTTTGGATGCATGACTCATACATGAGTCAGAAGATCACACATATATGCCACTATATATACTTCTATATACCAAGATATAATCAAAATTTCTACAATTTTAAAACAACAATGGTGATATTTTAAACAAATTGACTAATGATTTGACGTGTGGAGGATATCGTATCTCATTTGTTTAGTGCTACTTTGATCATATAATCTAATCATATAGTATTTTTCAAAATTAAAATATATCTTCTGGAGACCGAGTGTGTTGTCGTACATATATTTTTTCTTTTCTCGAATACGCAAAAGATTTACGTATCATTGTAATTAAGAAGAAGAGAGGTTTAACCATACACACGACACGCTTCTGATGAGAGCCATAGGAGGTCTTACAGTTTGGTTGGACCTTCCGACTGTTTTAAACTTCGATATTACATAAAATAAACAACCGAACTATGAGCAGCGCGGTAACCAACGGAGCTGTGCGTCTCCGCTAATGGCCGCGCGACTCTACTCCGTCATCCGAGAAGAGCCTTGTACCAATCGTCGCAGCGGTACTTTGATCATATAATCTAATCATATAGTATTTTTCAAAATTAAAATATATCTTCTGGAGACCGAGTGTGTTGTCGTACATATATGAAATGAAAGGATTGAGTTTTGATGCAAACAGTGCAACTTGCAAATAAAAACAATATAGCAGTCAGTTCTTTTCTCTGGAAACAAATTAAAGCAAAATCCTGACATGAAGCAAAAGGTCATTTGATTCTCTCAGTGATTTTGATTGAGCAATAAACAACGAGGTACGACTTGGACCAAAACTTGCAACTTGTGGTTAAGAGATTCTCGTCATGCATCCATCAACATGCCAATCGACATGATGTGTGCCATCTTTTCATCATAATTTTTACCTGATGATCGCAGTGCGTGTGTGCATGCATGGGCACATGGTGAATGTGTGATGTTGAGGCTACTGCACTGCATGCAGCATGACTAAAATTCATTCCCAACCATGACTTTCTGTCTGATCTCAGATTTTTTATATCATCAGATGAAAGAGGTTTGATTGCTCATAAATTATTAGAAGCCCCTCCACCTCTTGGATGGAGACAAGCATGGCTGAGCCTCTTCAGCAGTCCACTTTTTATCCTCTTGTTTCTTCAGTACTGCTGCTATAATGTTGGTGCAGCGCAGAGTTAATCCTTCTCACGATCTCATCTACCGTGGCATTGAACCCCTCCTCCACCTGAATAGTAGTAATTTTACAAACTTAAAATTTGTCAAAATAATGTGTTGACAATATACAATTAATGCCATATATACTACTAGCATGTCAAAAAGTACAATTAATTACATATGCCTTGCTCTAGTGAATTATACATGCAAAATCATTTTTAGGGTTTTTAGGGCATGCGGCTTCATCATATAACTCTATACATGAATTGTTATGAAAAAAAATACTTTCCTATTGAATGCATGGTATGATTATTATTTTTGCATAAGTCAACAAATCGCTTTCATAAGTAGGTTTTATTGCATTGGTTAAAGTCTCATCAAGTTTTCACCCTTGCATTGACAATTTATCAGAGTGATGTGTGAAAGATATTTTCACACACTTGAAAGTGATCACCACCACCCAACCCTTTTGAAAATTCCCACATACCAGTTATTTTCTCATTATATTGCTTGCATTTATTGATTACAAGTAGAGTAAAATTTACATAAACTTTTTAATAGATGGAAATTCCATCTGTCAGCTGATCTTATCCAAATCAGTGCTAATAAGCCTAACATTTATATCGGTACTGGATCGAGAAATCGTCTTTAATACTCTATATATGACATGGAGCCCACGGTATCTTGGTCCATATGTATGTAATATACACATTAACCTTATTACTATATACAACCTCCGTGTCTACTCATGTACATTTATCCAGATCTTCCTGAGGCAGCACCTGCCCATACAATCATAAATGTAATTAAACAAAAAATACCCATAAATTAATGTTGAATTGCATAGTTCACACACACTCTCTCTTCTCAAAAAAGAAGATGCATATGAATTAACGTATATATTTACTTGCTCTAGCTAGAGGTGCATGCAAGTGCAACACAAATGCACATGCATGCTACATACAAATAAGCTTGTCAGTTGTTGGTTAGTCTTTAAGTGCGTTGAGGGTATGGCCAAGAGAAGATGCCCATGATGCATGGTGCGTGCGTGCATACATGCAATTGATATTACTTCACATTGGTATCTATCCAGCATGGATTCATGGTGGATAATAAGTGTGCACTTCTATATGTCAAATGTCTGATTTTCTGTTGTTGTTCAGATAACATGCAAATTTGTCATTGTTTGGCTATAGAAAAAAGTGTATTATCTCTCATGAGTTATCCTTTTAATTGTACAGTTTGTGTACTCGCCTTGGCTGTGATGGTGATGATGGCGGTGGAGGCTGGGAAGGGCATGACGTTGGTGTGGGTGATGGAGAGCTGCATCTGCTCCACCTCAGAGATCACCCTCACCAGCAGCCCCCTCGCGCTGTAGCAGTGGATCCGCAGCAGCACGCTCCTCTCCGACAGCCGCACCTCGATCTCCGGTAGCTGCATACCGCCATCGCCACCGCCACCGCCATGGCTGCTCGCCATGGCCTCGTCCTCGGGCATGTGGCATTTCTGCTTCGTGACAAGCACCGCCGACTGGATGCCGCCGCTGGCATTGTGGGCGCCGTCCTCCTCGAGGGTCTTCACCTTGTCCTGCAGCTCCCTCACGTACTTCACCGCGTCCCCAAGAATGGTCGCCTTGTCCATCTGCAAAGCAAGCACGATCAGATGCAATGATTAGAGTAAATGCATTGCAATCTTTGTTCTCGTCTGATACCGGTCGATGCATACAACTCAATAGTAATCGCCGAATATGTGCATTTTTGTTGTCTCGTACCTAATTAATACAGGTTTGAGCGAGACACGGTCAATTACACAAACTAAACTTTAGTTAGAATTTCTAATTAAGGTTTATTTTGCAATCCAAATGTCCTCTTGTAATTGTAAATTCAATATTTTTAGAGCTTTAGGGACATAATTGCAAATAAAATATATATGATGTTTCTCGTTCTAGATGATTCGATGCCTTCGTACATATTGCAGCTAGCAAAGCTTAGCAGCTATAGGAGCTTTCAAAGGGTGCACCTTTTAAACACTGTGGATTGTTTAGTTTCTGTAGCTCAATATTTTCTAGCATGATTTGATATGTTTTCTAATTAATTCTAGAAACTAGTACTACTCCTAGCATGTATGATTCAAAGACTAACCAAGAATATATGCTATGCTTACACTTTGGTCGCGAAGAACCTAATTTGCAAGCAATCTTGGTTAGATAGTCTGTAAACTTAATGACTGATGCTCAGTAGTTACACTGATTTTGTTGAGATGATATATACATGCAATCTTGGTGAATCTAGTCCCACATGACTTACCAAGGGTTAAGGACAATAAAGAGAGCTCCTTGTTGATGGCTAAAAACAAGAAGCATGAAATTAAAGAACAGAAAAGAAAAAGAAAAAAAAGGAGGATGAGAAAAGAACAAGAGATAAGGAGATATCTCATGGCAGCTAAATCAGTGATGAAAAGAATGAAAGATCTATTCTATGGTGACGTAATAACAACCTTCTTGAGGCCGGGGATGACGGTGGAGAGCTCGATGAACCGCTGGTTGATCTTCTCCCTCCGCCGCCGCTCGGCGATGATGTGGTCCTGCACAGGCCCCGGCGACGAGGCCGCAGCGGATGGGCCGGCGCTGCCCCCTCTCCTCCCCGCAGACGACGCAGCACGTTGTTGCACTTGCACCCTCGTGACCGCCGCCGTGGAGTCCGGCAGCGCGACGCCGGCGCCGCGGTCGTCCGCTGGCAGCGCGGACGCGGCGCTGAAGTTCCAGCTGACCGGCCTGCTGTTGCTGCCGCCGCCAAGGCCCGTGGTCCTGGAGCGCGCGGTGTGGGGGGACCACGCGGCGGCCACCGCATCGTGGTCCATGGCGGCGCCCGCGCCCGCGCCAGGGCTGTCGCCCGAGCTGCTGCTGTTGGTCAGGCCGCCGTAGTCACCCACCTGCACCGTCAGGTCCCGGACTCGGACGCTGGCGGGCACGGTCTGTGGCTGGGAGGCGCGGAGCGCCTGGAGCGACGGGAAGGCGGCGGCGGCGGCGGCGGCGTCCTGATCTCCGGCGGCGGCGCCGCTGATGCGGGCACCAACACCACCAGCGCCACCATCCTGCTGGTGGTATGCGGCGGAAACCGCGGCGGCCGAGGCGGCGGCGGACGGGTGGTGGTGGTGCTGGAGCTGGTTCATTGCCCACTGGAGAAACGTGCTCGAGTCCTCCTCCATATGTCGATCCATCATCTATCAATCCCTTCTTGTCGTATTGCGTGAACAAATCAAATCATGATGCTGATGAGAAGATAAATAGCATCTGAATCTGATGAGATGAGATGGACAAGATGCTGATCGATAACAAGGCAACAAGTGAAGCTGAATCGATGCAATTCAAGATGCTACTGCATGCTACTATACTGCAAGTGTGCAACCAAGTGCTTGGCTCCAAGCTGGATGAGCTCAGCGGCTCAAGCTGAAGACAAGGCAGCAGGCAATCAATCGATCAATCAATCACATGCATGTTAGGCTCAGGTAGATGCAAAGACAGATCGGCAGGCATGCAACAGTGCAACACAGGGCGGCAGCTAGCAGACGCTGAAGCTCAGGATGATTTGAGACCAGCTCAAGCACCAACTGAAGCTGAAGAAGAACGAGTAAGGCAAAGGGGAAGAACGCAAACAGCAAAGCTGCTGGCCATGGCCATGGCCAGCCAACAAAAGCTAGTTGCAAAAACTCCTTGAAGATGGAAGAACAAGCGGAAGAAAAGCTAGTGCGGCCGGCCAACAAGGCAACAACCAACAAGTACTACCTGCAGAAATTTGATGCAGCTATATCTTGGAGCATCCAGAGAAAAAGACTGAAGGAGAGTGTGTGGTCGAATGATCTTGCTATGCTGTTTGCTACATATATGGATCCCTGTGTATGTATTGCTGGACATATATGCCCACCTCCCATTGCTTGTCAATATCTCCGATCCCCTCACCTCCTCTCTATATGACGATTTTGTCCTCAGATCACACATCTCTCTCTCTCTCTCTCTCTCTCTCTCTCTCTCTCTCTCTCTCTCTACATTAACTATTCGCTGATGTTGTAGTGTGGCCTAACCCTTCCAATATTATACTAGTAATGATATACTATTGGAGTCTATATACTTCTCTTTTACACTACTGTCACAGAAAAGCTAGGTAGCTGCTACCCAATGTTATGCGTGTATGTGTGAGGCTGAGAGCTAAAGCATGTTTTACAACAATAATTTCACTTTCACCTATATACCATATTATAAGTATCATTGTTACTTTTCAAGAAGTGAATAAGTATCAAGTTTGATCAAATATATACAAAAATTACGAATATTTATGAGGTGTGTTAGATGAATTATGAATTGTATTTCATAATTAGTCTATTTAGAGATATAAATGTTGACAATATTTTCTATAAATCTAAAATTTGACTTAGTCCAAACCTAGAATGACACTCCTTTAGGGACAAAGGTAGCAATTGTTAAACTCTACAATTTTTATGACTTTGCGATCTTAGCTTATTGTTTACGATTACTCCCTCCGTCCCAAAATAAATTTATTCTAGAATTCTTAGTGGAGATCAATGTTACCTTGGAAATTACATATTTACTCTTATCAAAATTAATTTCAACACGTAACAGTTGCACCTTAGAAGTAGATAGAGAAAGAAAAAAAACTGCTACAACTACGCGTGGACCATGCATATAAATGCATTTATTTTAGCATAAATTTCAAATACTAGTGCATTTATTTTGAGACGAAACGAGTATAAGTTTTGTAGAATCTATAATTTTAGGGCTCTAGTAGTAGTTAGGATTCTACGGTTGGAGTTTCGATCTAATTTAGGATCACGATTTTAATTAACGACCTTACTTGCAGAACTAATATATGTGTTTGCTGAACAGCAACCGTACCAGATCGAGATGGGTGAGGTAGCGGTGATCTGACACCACATCATGCATGATGCTGCACATATATATATGTGTGTACAAGGCCATGGCCGAACAACATGATTCCCTATGACGCGTGTGCCGTTGCTATATATAGAGATTGATGCAGGGTATAATATAATTGACGTGCATATATATTCTATATTGCCGCTATGTATACGTTACCATTGTGTGTGTGTGTGGAAGTGTTGTGGATGCACGGTCCAAGTCAACTACTGGAGCACATTTTTCTATTAGGCTAGTGATTTGTACCTTGTACTTTGTTAATTGTGGAGGCTCAGTGACCGTTTCTAGGGTTCATACTACCAGTACCAACATGTGCATGGCTACATATATATTTATATCCAGGAGCTACCTATGCATATTCGTGTGACATGTTTCCTTTTCCTAATAATTATGAAATGTGGACTATGTTCACTTTTGAGTTGTGTTCAACTCAGTTTAACTTTTAAACTACCCAAAGTTATTAGTCGAGCATACATAGTATTTTTAAGCATTGATTATTCTTTTTTTCCCTATGTGTTTTTAGCACTTTAGTTATGAAGATCCCGTTTGGTAGAGCTTTGGATAACTTTATTTGTCTTCAGCTCCTCCATGCGTTGTAGCAAGGAACCGTTTTTAACTTCAACGGCTAGGACTTCTTCGTACACTGTAGCAAAGAGCCGAAACCATTTGAAGCTGTGCCAAATAAGATCTAACTATATGACCGGATCGGTGCCACCGAAGAACAAGTCAATTTGCCTCCATCAATCCGAAGTTCTTAAAAATAAATACTGTTTGTGCTGCGTTTATCAGTAACATGGTAGTGCGTGTTCCAGTACATCTGGACGTCCTTTTCAAAAAAAAAGAGAAAAAACCATGATGAAGCTACTATTTTTTTTTTGACGACTCAAATACAGGAAAACAGTTGGGCACGTTATTCATTGGCATGGGACCGACGGCTGGACAGCTCAACCATGCAGCTTCTGCAATCTGCAGGGCTAGCCTGCTCATGCACGGTGCACCACAGTACAAGCATCCCATGCATGGATCTTGGTGTGCAGGTCTGGTGTCGTGATGATGAGATGATTGTGTGTCGTTGATCACCAGTACCCCTAATTATTATGTACCCTGAATAATTGAGCAAATTTCAGTAGGAACGTAGCAACCTAAAATTTGCTCTTTTCGAAAAAGATATAAATTGATTTAATTTTGTATTTTGTGCTCATGGAATATAGGAAAAATAATATTTTTTTTATTATATTAAAATTCATCATAAGGAGTAGCAATATGGTTGTGCATAGAAGCCGGTGCATTTTATTTATTGCTTGAGTGGTTTGAATCAAGAATCAAAATGGTTTGAATTGCTTTTGGAAATAAATTAAAAATGGCTTTGAAATAAAAGAAAAGAAAATTTGAAAATAAAAGAATTTAAAAATTTGTAAAATTTATTTTTGAAAAACTTACTAAAATTTCTCATCTTTAATTGAGTGAAAAGTATATTTGAAACTCTATTTGAATTTGATTTGGTTCATAATTGAATTTGGTTTTGCAAACAAAATAGAAAAGAATTTGGAAAATAGAAAATCATTCTGCCACTCAATCTGGCCCACGGCCTACTCCCTCCCGGCCTGCTCCTCTCCCTCATTTCCCCGCGGCCCGGCTCCGCCTCAGCTGGTGTCGGATACCAGAAAATGGGGTACCCCAAGCAAAGATCGAAAAACTGCTTAGACCCTAAAAACAGAACCAACGGAATAAACAAACGAGGTCTCGGCCGAAATCTCCGATTCGCCCGAGACCCCGTCGCCGAGCCCCAGCGGAAGCAAACGATTCTCCGACTCGCCCGAGACCGCCTCGCCGAGGCCCCCTCGTCGAGGCCCCCTCGTCCGAGGCCTCGGAAGAAGTGTCGATTCTCCGATTCACGCGAGGCCGGCTCGGCACCAACCCCGTGACCGCCTTTTTGACCAAACCGCTCTGACCGAACGTCGCATCCAAGCGCCCAACCACTCTGACAGACGCACGATGGCACAGTACAGCGAAGTGACCGACTACACGCCAGTCGCGTCAACCTCCTGCCATCTGCGACGGCACAGAGTAGGGGTTACCGACCACTGTGCTGCCTAACTCCTGCACCAAGGACATCGCAACGTGGGGAGTCAGAGCGGGTTCCTGTAGCCTCGGAATCAGCGGACCGACCGCTCCGTCCCGCCCGAGCCCCCTCGACAGGGCCTCGGATTCACTGATCTTACTCCGCCTCGCCCGTCCGCCTCGCCCGAGACCCCCCCGGTAGGGCCTCGGACGAATTGGCCGCGCTCCGCCTCGCCCAAGGCCGGGCTCGTCCCGCAACCTCGTCGCCTCCGCCTCAAAAGTCTCTCTGGCAGGCTGTCGCATCCGATTAATGCGCTCAGCTGCACCCGCTATGTAAGCCACGATCGGCAGTGCGCTGCAACAGGAGCGACGGGACAACAGTCAGATCACCTTTTCTACCATCCCTTACTGACAATACAGGTACCGTATCCTGTAGGCGCACGTCTCGCACTATTCCGCCTGATGGCTGCTGAGACCCGCATCTGCACCTGGGTCACTTCTCAGGCCTCGGCACGGCAGGCCTCGGCACAACAGGCCTCGACACGACAGGCCTCGGCACGACCGGCTACGATGGCCACCGAGCCTCTGCAATCCACCAAGTCAACAAATGCGCAGCATGTTACTTGCAGTGGAGACCATACCGATTAGACATCTACGAGAACTCCCACAACAACGCCATGCTGCTCCAGGAGTAGATACATCATCGAATAGTCCTTGCTCCACGTGTAGCTCTCTTATGTACTCCTGGTTTCCTCCCTGCGGCTATAAAAGGAGGCAGCCAGGACCGTTTCTAGGGACGACGGATAGAGTCACGAATACTCGCACGAACAACACGCCTCATTCCGTAATTCATATCACCTCCCCTCATAGAGACCTGGGACGAACTCCCTCTCTCGCCTAGCTTGTAACCCCCTACTACGAGCACCCCGGTGCAAGGAATACAAGAACATCTTCTCAGACTGGACGTAGGGCATCCATTGCTCGAACCAATATAAACCTTGTGTCTCTTTGCACCACCATCCAGAATTGGGAGCACGCAGCACAAATTCACTAGTCGGTTAAGGACCCCCCGGTTCCGAAACACCGACAGTTGGCGCGCCAGGTAGGGGCTTCTGCGTGTCAGCTTAGTCATCCCACCAGATTCCGGATGGCAGATCCCGTGCGATCGTTGCGTCTTAGGACGATCGTCTGGTTCGGGAGCCTAGAATTCATGTCTCTAGGGCACGAGTACGACATGGTACTCCTCTCACTCAGAGCGCCACCAACCGACGACGACGTCTTGCACCGGCAGCCCACGCGCGGGCGGCGCTCGGGCCGCCGCTCCCGTCAAGCTCGCCGAGCGCCGCGCGGGCGAGTCCACCCTAACACCACGCAAGTACAGAACGCCGATCTGTGCTCCACAGGAATCCCATACCCCGCTGCTGGCACAGAGTCCCTACACGGGGACCTGTCCGGCTTAAGCCTCGATAGGGGAAAAGGGCCGGTGGCGCACAGCGACACCCCATCATCAAGCTCTGTCCCGCCTCCTCCCGAGGAGCCAGCTCTGACGGAGCAGAGCCTGGCGACGGCGCCATCCCCGTACCCTTTTGGGCTGACCAATGTCGCCGCCTCCTACGCCACCGCCCTCGTCTCCATTCATCAACGTCATGCCCATAACCCCATAGTCATAACTCCAATCCACCCCCACTCTGACTCCTCGGAGGAGGACGAGGCATGGGTTGGAGCAGACTTCTCTGGGATTCACGACCCTGAGGCGATGCGCCGCTTCATGATCGCGAGCGACTACTGCTTCGGCTATTCCGATTCCGACGGCGAGGACGCTTATGACCCGACTCGTGAGTGTTTCCACATCGGACTCGGAATGTCGAGCACGGGCAACGATGGAGGAAGGGCAGCCAACGCCACACCACCACGCACGGGGTCCCCGCCAGTGGCGGCAGGTGTCCCCACCCCCGAGCAACTTCGATGCATAGACCTAGAGCAGCTCCGTGAGCTTCAAGCCAAGGTCGAGCAAGATCGACTCCTCCTGCAGCAGCTCCGAGCCACCCTCGAGCAAGAGCAGCAGGGGCGCGGCGATGGCAGAACGGCCCGGCTGGGGGCTCGCGACGTCAACCGCCGCATTAACGATGATGAGGGGGGCGAGCAACCCCCTGTCTTCAATCGCGCTAGCCAGAACGTCGCTGCGGCAGCAATACTGGTCCGAGCGATGCCCGAGCCCTCTACCACGGAGCAGCAGGCCGAAAGCTCCGCGTCTCGACGATGCGGGGATGCCTCAAAATAGCCCTTGGTGCACGACCGCCTTAGGGCCCCCTCGGTGCACGATCGCCTCAGGGCCCCCTCGGTGCACGACCGCCTCAGGGCCCCCTCGGTGCACGACCGCCTCGACGACCAACGCGAGGCGCAAAACGGCCACCACGTGGACAGCAGACGACGGCACCATGACCACTATGGGGCCGCCCGGGGCTACCAAGTGCACCGAGGCGGTTGCTATGACAGTGGGGAGGACCGCAGTCCTTCTCCCGGGCCGCCTAGCCCTAGAGTTTTCAGTAAGGCCATCCGCGGCGCCCGCTTCCCGGCCCGGTTTCGTCAACCAGCGAATCTCTCAAAGTACAGCGGCGAGACCAACCCCGAGCTATGGTTGGCCGACTACCGTCTGGCTTGTCAGCTAGGCGGTGCGGACGATGACCTGCTCGTCATCCACAACCTCCCCCTATTCCTGTCAGACTCAGCGCGAGCTTGGCTCGAACACCTTCCCCCTATGCAAATCCACGACTGGCGCGACTTGGTAAAGGTCTTCGTCGGGAATTTCCAGGGCACCTACGCGCGCCCCGGGAACTCCTGGGACCTCAAGAGCTGCCGCCAGAGGCCGGACGAGTCTCTCCGAGACTTCATCCGACGTTTCTCCAAGCAATGCACCGAGTTGCCCAGCATCGGCGACTCAGAAATCGTCCAGGCATTCCTCTCCGGCACCACCTGTTGAGACCTGGTCCGAGAATTAGGCCGGAGCGTACCGACCATGGCATCCGCACTCCTCGACATCGCCACCAGCTTCGCCTCTGGTGAAGAGGCCATCGGGGCCATCTTCCCCAACAACGCCTCCAAGGGGAAGAGGCGGGAAGAGACCCTCGGGGCCTCGACGTCTCGCCCCCCCAGAAAAAGAAGGGACGCCAGGGGAAACAGGAGGTTCTCAAGGCCGGGCTCGTCGCGGCCGCAGACCGCAAGAATCCCCAAGGCCTAGGGCTCTTCGACAACATGCTTAAAAGACCCTGCCCATACCATCAGGGCCTGGTAAAGCACACCCTCGAGGAGTGCACCATGCTCCGGCGATACTACACCAAGCTCGGGCTCCCCAATGATGATGCCAAGAAGAGGGGCCAGGACGACGGAGACAACGACAAGGACGACGGGTTCCCCGAGGTACACAATGCCTTCATGATCTTCGGTGGGCCCTCGACGTGCCTCTCGGCGCGACAGCGAAAAAGGGAACGCCGAGAGGTCTTCTCGGTTAAGGTGGCCACTCCCTGGTACCTCGACTGGTCTCGGGAGGCGATCACCTTCGATCGGGATGACCACCCCGATCATGTCCCAAACCCCGGCCAGTACCCGCTCATCGTTGACCCGATCATCGGGAACACCCGACTCACCAAGGTGTTGATGGACGGAAGTAGCGGCCTCAACATCATGTACGCCAACACGCTGGAGCTCCTAGGGCTCGACCGGTCACAACTCCGAGGTGACGCCGCGCCCTTCCACGACATCATGCCAGGGATGCGCGCACGACCCCTCGGGCGCATAGACTTACCCGTCTGCTTCGGCACCCCCTCCAACTACCGCAATGAGACCCTCACCTTCGAGGTGGTGGGGTTCAAGGGGACTTATCACGCCATCCTAGGACGGCCGTGCTACGCCAAGTTCATGGCGGTCCCGAACTACACCTACCTCAAGCTCAAGATGCCGGGCCCCAACGGTGTCATCACTATTGACTCCGCGTACGAGCATGCATACGACTGCGACGTCGAGTGCATCGAGTACGCCGAGGCTATAGTGGAGTCCAAGGCCCTCATCGCCAACCTCGACCAGCTCGGCAGCGAGGTGCCTGATTCGAAGCGTTGTGCCGGGACGTTTGAGCCCGCGGAGGCCGTCAAGCTCGTCCCGGTCGACCCCACTTGCTCAAACAACCGAGTGCTGAGGGTCAGCGCGACCCTCGGCAGCAAATAGGGGGCCGTGCTCGTCGACTTTCTTCGCGCGAACGCCGACATATTCGCGTGGAGTCCCTCGGACATGCCGGGCATACCGAGGGAGGTCGCCGAGCACGCCCTCGACATCCAGGCCGGCTCCAGACCGGTGAAGCAACGCCTGCGCCGATTCAACGAGGAGAAGCGCAGGGCCATCGGCGAGGAGGTACAGAAGCTTTTGGCGGCCGGATTCGTCAAGGAAGTGTCCCATCCGGAGTGGTTAGCTAATCCCGTATTAGTTAAGAAGAAAAATGGAAAATGGAGAATGTGTGTGGACTACACCGGTCTGAACAAAGCATGCCCAAAAGTCCCGTTTCCATTACCTCGAATCGATCAAATCGTTGACTCCACTGCGGGATGCGAGACCCTATCCTTCCTTGATGCCTATTCCGGCTACCATCAAATCAAAATGAAGGAGTCCGACCAGCTCGCAACTTCTTTCATCACCCCATTTGGCTTATACTGCTATACGACTATGCTGTTTGGCCTCAGAAACATGGGGGCCACGTACCCGCGGTGTATGACCCAGGTCTTTGGCAAGCACATCGGGCGAACCGTCAAGGCCTACGTGGACGACGTCGTTGTCAAATCCAAGCGGGCCAATGACCTCGTCAATGACCTTGAGGTAGCCTTCAAATGCCTCAGGGAGAAGGGCGTCAAGCTCAACCCCGAAAAGTGTGTCTTCGGGGTCCCCCGAGGCATGCTCCTGGGATTCATAGTCTCAGAGCGCGGCATCGAGGCCAACCCGGAGAAGGTCTCTGCCGTGACCAATATGGGGCTGATCCGAGACCTCAAGGGAGTACAGAAGGTTATGGGATGTCTAGCGGACCTGAGCCGCTTCATCTCGCGCCTCGGCGAAAAAGGCTTACCTCTGTACCGTCTCTTGAGAAAATCTGAGCGCTTTTCCTGGACCCCCGAGGCCGAGGAAGCACTCACCAAACTCAAAGCGCTGCTCTCCAACCCCCCCGTTCTGGTACCACCGATCGAAGACGAGGCCCTCTTGCTCTACGTCGCCGCAACAACCCAAGTGGTCAGCGCGGCCGTAGTGGACGAGAGGTAGGAAGAAGGGCACGCTCTACCCGTCCAACGACCTGTCTACTTCATCAGCGAGGTGCTTTCTGATACCAAGACGCGCTACCCCCACATCCAGAAACTAATCTACGCCATAATCTTGGCTCGACGCAAGCTGCGTCACTACTTCGAGTCCCACCCAGTGACCGTGGTGTCATCTTTCCCCTTGGGAGAGATAATCCATAACCGGGAGGCCTCGGGAAGGATTTCCAAATGGGTCGTGGAACTCATGGGGGAAGCCCTGTCTTTCGCACCCCGAAAAGCCATTAAGTCTCAGGTCTTGGCCGATTTTGTGGCAGAATGGACCGATACCCAACTACCACCTATTCAAATCCAGGCGGAGTACTGGACCATGTACTTCGATGGGTCTCGGATGAAGACCGGAGCAGGCGCGGGTCTGCTCTTCATCTCACCCCTCGGAGTCCATATGCGCTACGTAATCCGACTACACTTCGCCGCCTCCAACAATGTGGCCGAATATGAGGCCCTCGTCAACGGCCTGCAGATCGCCATTGAACATGGGGTACGGCGTCTCGACGTTCGAGGCGATTCATAGCTTGTCATCAACCAAGTGATGAAAGAATCAAACTGCCATGACCTCAAGATGGAGGCGTACTGCACGATGGTACGCCGCCTAGAGGACAAGTTCGATGGCCTCGAACTCAATCACATCGCACGAAAGTTCAACGAGGCCACGGATGAACTGGCAAAGACGGCGTCGGCACGGACCCCGGTCCCCCCGAACGTCTTCGCCAGAGACCTCCACAAGCCATCCGTCGACTATGACTCGGCGACGGTAGAGGGCCCATCGGCCGAGCCCACCACAGGGCCCGAGGCCCCCTTTGCCACCGAGACCCCACCGCCCGAGCCCGAGGCCATGGCAATTGACACAGAGCCTCCCGAGGCCGACCGAGGAACGGACTGGCAAGTCCCTTTTCTTGATCGCCTCGTGCGAGGAGAGCTTCCCACGGACAGGACCGAGGCCCAACGGCTTGCGCGACGAGCCAAGACGTACGTCCTCTACAACGGCGAGTTGTATAGGCGTAGCCCGTCTGGTATTCTCCAACGGTGCATCACCACCGAGGCTGGCCAATCACTACTCTAGGACTTGCATGCGGGAGCCTGCGGGCACCACGTAGCGCCTCGGGCGCTAGTGGGAAACGCCTTCCGCCAAGGTTTCTACTGGCCAACAGCGATGGCCGATGCCACGGGGCTAGTACGCTCCTGTGAGGGATGCCAGTACTACGCTCGACAGACGCACCTCCTGGCCCAAGCCCTCCAAACCATCCCTATCACATGGCCATTCACCGTGTGGGGCTGGACATGGTTGGGCCTCTGCAGAAGGCACCCGGGGGCTATACCCATCTGCTCGTAGCCATCGACAAGTTCTCCAAATGGATCGAGGCTCGTCCAATCACCCAAATCAAATCCGAGCAAGCAGTGCTGTTCTTTACGGATATCATCCATAGGTTCGGAATCCCAAATACCATCATCACCGACAACGGGACGTAATTCACCGGCCACAAGTTCCTGACGTTCTGCGACGACCACCACATCCGTGTGGTCTGGTCTGCCATTGGACACCCTAGGACAAATGGTCAAGTAGAACGTGCCAACGGCATGATCCTACAAGGCCTCAAGCGAAGAATCTACAACCGGTTGAAAAAGTTTGGCAAGAAATGGCTTGCCGAACTCCCCTCGGTCATTTGGAGCCTGAGGAATACACCGAGCCGAGCCACGGGCTTCACACCATTTTTCCTGGTCTATGGGGCTGAGGCCATCCTCCCCACCGACTTGGAGTACGGCTCCTCGAGACTACAGGCCTACAACGACCAAAGCAACCGCACTGCCCATGAGGACGCCGTCGACCAACTTGAGGAAGCCCGAGACGTTGCCCTGTTACACTCGGCCAAATACCAGCAAGCCCTACGACGCTACCAAGCCCGGCACATTCGGAGCCGAGACCTGAAGGTGGGCGACCTGGTGCTGAGGCTGAGGTAGAGCAGCAAGGGCCGCCACAAGCTGACCCCGCCATGGGAAGGGCCGTACATCGTCGCCCAAGTACTAAAGCCCGGAACCTACAAGCTGGCCAACAAGAAGGGCGATATCTTCACCAACGCTTGGAACATAGAACAGCAACGTCGTTTCTACCCTTAAATTTCCAAGCATTGTGTATATTGTTTCTTGAAATACATTAAAGAAGCGTTCTTTAGTTGTTACAATCTTTCGAGGACCCCCTTTAATAGGCAACTCGATTGTATGGAACCTAAGGACCAAAAGTTCGTCTAAAAGGCAGAAGACCGGCAGAGCCGTGAGAACGGCCTACGCCTCTGGGCTACGGCAGCTCCCTCGCCACCTTTTCGCCCAAGAGACAGCTTAGGCTCCGAGGAAGTTCTTTGCAAAGAGCTGGTCTATCGATAGGGGCTCGACGTCACAATAACGCTACAAGAGAGACTCAGCTCTGCCTCTACAGAGCCGAGCCTCCCTCGGGGGCTAAAAAGGGGGGAACCCCCTAAGTCCCGGACGCCGTTTCTTAACCATCTTTCGAAAATTTCCACGCCAAACTCTCTCGCGCTCCGGCAGGACCGTCTCAAGAAACCTAAGGACCAAAAGCGTGTCCTGAGGCCAAAGGGCCGGTCGAGCCGTGAGAACAGCCTATGCCCCCGGGCTACGGCAACTCCCTCGCCACCCTTCGCCAAGGGACGGCTTAGGCTCCGAGGAAGTTCTTTGCGGGTATCCAAGAACGAGACAGGGGGCACAGGCTCGGAAATGGAATAAGAAAGCGGTTAAAAAACACACATACGTAAGTACTTTAAAAGGCCTCGACGGCCACAAAACGTCACGGTATGACAATTAAACCAATCCGTTTACATGACCCCTGTTGGCCTAGGTCAAAACTCAGGGATCGGCGGCTGGCGCGGGAGGGACCACCTCTTCTTCAAACAGGCTGGCCAACGCTGTGCCAGGCGCCTCCACCGCCTCCATCAGCTTCGCGACCTCTGCGTCGGCCTCCTCGTCATCTTCCGGCAAAATGTAGCCATCGCTGACAGCCTCGAGGTTGATGGCGTAGTGCGAGGAGATGATGGCTAGGGTGCGCTTGACACCCGTGTGCAACGCCCCCCAGAGCCTCTCGTGGACGCAGCCGCTCAACGCAATCAGGCGGCTCCCAAGGGAGATGGCTGATTGGACCCCCTCGACTTCTAGAGCCTCGCAGGCGGTACGAGCGGCGCTGCACAGAGCCTCGTGCTCCTGGACCTCAACGTCCAGCGCCGCTTGCGCTGCGACGGAGGCCTCTTTCTCCAGACCTACACCACGACAAAGAGTCAGGGGTCGAACGCAAACCAGAGCAAACGGAACAAGGAGCGCGGCTCAGCGGAACTTACCCTCGGCTTTGTTCTTCCAGGCTAAAGCCTCGACTCGAGAGGCCTCGGCCGCCTTGGTAGCCTCTGCCAAAGCGACTTTCGTCAGCCGATGTTCACTCTACTATCGCCCGGTGCCTTGGCGGTGGCCTTGGCAGAGGCCATTGCTTCTTGGGCACAGGACTTGAGGGAATCCCCTCCTCCTCCAGCTCCTTGATCTTCACCACCAAGGGGCAGCCTGCTCCTTAGCCATGGCCACCTTGGCCTTGTGTCGACACAAACAAGGCGGAGGTCCTCCACTTCAAAGACTCAAGACCGACAAGAGCTCTGGCGTCGGCAAGCAGGCCCTTTTTGTCACGGAGCTGCTCCCAGACGCCCCTCTCCTTCAGAGGAACAACGATTTCCCAAGGGATCGGGTCTCGAGCTCCTAAAACAGTGCAAAGACGACGTCAAACGCCGCAAGGGGGCTCGGAAAAAAACAACGCGACACGAGAAAGAGAAATGCGTACTGGGTAACACCGGCAGGTCCTTTGCATAACAGACATCATTGTCAGATCGATCGTGACCGCCATTGACGGTAGTATTGCTCGACGGTGTCCCAGCGCCCCCTCGGCGACGTCCTCAAGGGCAAAACACAGCTCCCCTCGTGGTCAGCCCGGTTTCCCCCATACAACACGCTGGCTATCCCACCTGGGGGTTCGGGTCGGACCCGGACAAGGACCGAACTCCCCTCGGCAGGAGTCGGGACCGGCCGCTCCGCGGTGCTGGCCGCCTCATCGTCCGCCGCCTCCTTCCCCTGGGAAGAATCCTCAGACGAGATCGTCTGAACCAGGGGCGGTGCCGAAGCCTGCCTCGCCTCTGTCCCGACCGCCTCGGACTCAATGGAACCAGGGGCTCTGGCCTCTGCCATCTCTACCTCGGTGGCCCCGGCGTCCACCGCCCTGGCCTCGGAAGCCTCGGGGGCTCTGGCCCCAAGACCCACGACCTCGCGGGGCATGGACTCGTCCTCCCCCACTCGTTCCATGGCCACCTCGGTGCCCTTTCCTTCAGCAGCCGGCTCCTCCGGGCCGACCCCGCCCGACGCCGCGCCATGCTGCACGGCAGCCAGCGCCTCCGCCGCCCGATGAGCGGTGGAGCTGGTGCTCACCTTGAGCGCCTTACGGGGCGCCAAGGCAGGTTCCTCCACCCGGTGCTTCTGGCTAGAAACGAAGACGCTCCTAAAGGTCAGCATACGACCAGGGGGCAAGCAGGAAATACTACAAACTCCGCTAAAAAATACTTACTGCTAACGAGGACACAACCGCTTCTGGATAGCGTCCCTCCTCTGCAACGGCGGCGGTGGTGGCGATGGCACGGCTTCTGTATCCGCCGGTACCGGCTGGTCTCCGCCGGACCCCGGCACCCCCTCGACCGTCCGCGGAGACGGTTGAGCCGCCCCCGGCGCCGCTTGCTCCCCTCCTCCGCCGAGCCCACCGGTCGACAGAAGACGCTGCCTCGGCGCGTGTCGCCTCGACAACGAGACATACGTCTACCGAGACACTTTGCCGCCACCTCCCTAACGTCGGGAGGTGGTCCAGGTACCTTCCTTCCTTGATCGCGCGCTTAACGCCGCCCGAGGAACCCGACACCGATATTGAGGGAGACGACTCCAACGGAGACCGTCGAGCCTCTATTGCCGGCGGCGTGCGTCTAGCTTTTCGCGCTCAAGGATCCTCTTCGTGCGCCTTGCCACCTTGGCGTCTTTCTTCTTCTTCTGCTCCTTGGCGTACTCCCTATTCATGGCTCGCCGCTGGGCGTCCTCAGGAACGGGCGGCGGGGAGCTTCGCACGTCCCTTATCCCCTGCAGAAACGATGAAATAAGGCAACAAAGCGAAAAAAGCAATAAGCAAGAAGGCGCGAAGGCCTCGGCAACACCCAAGTTACCAGAAATGTACCCCGCCGACAGCGATCGGAACGGCATCAAGCCATCAATCTTCGGTTTCCATCCACCGCCTCCCTTACCGGACGAGGATTTCCTCATCGAAGGGCGAAGGCGGACATCTTGATGCCTTCGATCGAACGCTGGGTCATCTCGAACAAAAGCGCCGCCGAGCCATCGGCGGCAACACCCTCCGGCGGTGAAAAGCCACCACGACCATGGCCGCCAGAAGGGCGCAATCACGCAGCTTCCCTAGGGCCCTCAGGAGCGGTTCCATCTGGCTGATCGGGCTTGATGACGCCGTGCACCCCACTTCTCCCGGTGACTCTCCACAACCCGCCCGGTATAAGGGGGAAGCCCGCCGTCATCGTTACGAAGGTAGAATCAGCTGTCATACCAACGATAGTTGGATGATGCCAGCTGGGCTGGGATGTAGAGGTGCTGCCGGTCTTGGCGCACCTGAAGGGTGCAGCCACCGGCCCTCAATGCCTTCCGAGCTCCCTTCGCTCTCGCCGACTTGGTGGTAAAAACCGCCCGAAACAAATGGAGCCACAGCTCCCAGTGGGAGCGATCTCAGTACCCTCGCAAATGGCGGCGAAGATGGCCGCTGCTGTGCGATGGAGTTGGGGCTGAAGTTGTGGAGCTCCACGCCGTAGTAGTGCGGGAGCACCCGCATGAACTGGTCCGCCGGCAAGCCGAGGCCTCGCTCGTGTAAGACGATGAAGCTCACCACGTAGCCATCATGTGGCCTCGGTTCTGACTCATTCCCCGGAGCAATCCACTCCGGCTCGTCAGGATCGGTGATCGGGCGGAGGAGACCGGCGTCCACCAGCGACTGCAGCTTCTCCACGGTGACGTCGGACCGCTCCTGTGGATCCGGGGAGAATGACAGACCGCCGACCATTGCGCGGTGGAGGACGCTGCTACGGCGGTAAATCTCTCTCTCTCTCTTTCAATCGATCTCTCTCGCCCTTCTTCTCCCCGGCGCTTTACGCTCTCAGCAACGGCTTGGAGGCGGCGAAAGCAAATGTAGGCAAGGTAAGGAGGGGAGGGGCGAGGCTCTTTACGTATTTATGCAGGGGTAAGACGAAACCGCCGGGCGACGAAATCGGGGAAGTTTCCCTCAGATCCGGCGCATATAATTTAGATCCGATCTCTCCGCCCACGCGCCCACCTTCGCCACATTTAATCGCGTAGACGGTTATGTCCCATCCACTGACACCATGTCGCGCAGCAACGGTAGCTCCCGAAAAGACCGCCTCAAAAGATGCGCCGGGCGTTGTCAGCCGATGGAAGGGAAATCCCCCCAGCCGATTCCTTCCGAGCTAAGGAACCGGGCACCGAGCCCGCTACGGTCCAGAGGTTCGAAGGCTGGGCCATTTATGGTCTCGACAGCCGCCTCAGGACGACAGAGTCAGGGACAACTATGGGTGAGCCCGTACATGGCCGAGGCCCAGGCAAGCGATTGCTTGGGATGCCCTAAGTCATGTCCAAGACCAGCAGGAGTTCTCTAAAGGGGATCCCACCGTAGGGAGGCACCGAGCCCCTAGGGCCAATCAAACAGCCCTGGCACCCGCTAGAGAAGCCTTCTGGTACTTTTTTGGAGCGCGTCTCTGGACCACTAGCCGACCCCTATCGAATGGGGCACGGGCCTCCACTCGGACTTACCCGATAAAAGCTCACCGGAAATGTCACCGCTCGCGCCCACCGAGGGTAGCCTGGCATGTTCCACCCTCCTTACGAGCGAAAAGGAAGCGAGGGTCGTACAAAAAGCTAGGGGAACTCCCGATCGCCCTCTCGCCGCGCTGGAGGCTCAGGGCTCTTCCCGCAACCTTGCTTGAGACCCAGTGGCCTAGGCTCGCACGCGAAGGGGCTCGCAAACAACCCTCCTTCCAAGCAAAAAGGATGCGCGAGGGTCGTACAAAAAGCCAGGGGAACTCCTGATTGCCCTCTCGCTACGTGCGGAGGCTCGGGGGCTATTCCTACAACCTTGCCGAGACCCAGCGGCCTAGGCTCGCACGCGAAGGGCTCGGCAAACAACCCCTCCTTCCAAGCGAAAAGGATGCGCGAGGGTCGTACAAAAAGCCAGGGGAACTCCTGATCGTCCTCTCGCTACGTGCGGAGGCTCGGGGGCTCTTCCTGCAACCTTGCCGAGACCCAGCGGCCTAGGCTCGCGCGCCAAGGGCTCGGCAAACAACCCCTCCTTCTGAGCGAAATGGATGCGCGAGGGTCGCACAAAAGCCAGGGGGAACTCCTGATCGCCTCTCGCTCCCCACGCGGAGGCTCGGGGCTCTTCCTGCAACCTCTCACACCCCGAGGGTCGGAAAAACGCGACGAAAAAGGGCACCAAGCCCATTACGGTCCAGAGGTTCGAAGGCTGGGCCATTTATGGTCTCGACAGCCGCCTCAGGACGACAGAGTCAGGGACAACTATGGGCGAGCCCGTACATGGCCGAGGCCCAGGCAAGCGATTGCTTGGGATGCCCTAAGTCATGTCCAAGACCAGCAGGAGTTCTCTAAAGGGGATCCCACCGTAGGGAGGCACCGAGCCCCTAGGGCCAATCGAACAGCCCAGCACCCGCTAGAGAAGCCTTCGGTACTTTTTGGAGCGCTCTGGACCACTAGCCAACCCCTATCGAATGGGGCACGGGCCTCCACTCGGACTTACCGATAAAAGCTCACGGAAATGTCACCGCCTCGCGCCCACCGAGGGTAGCCTGGCATGTTCCACCCTCCTTCCGAGCGAAAAGGAAGCGCGAGGGTCGCATAAAAAGCCAGGGGAACTCCTGATCGCCTCTCGCTCCGCTGGAGGCTCCTGGGGCTCTTCCGCAACCTTGCCGAGACCCAGTGGCCTAGGCTCGCACGTGAAAGGCTCAGCAAACAACCCCTCCTTCCGAGCGAAAAGGATGCGCGAGGGTCGTACAAAAAGCTAGGGGAACTCCTGATCGCCCTCTCGCCACGTCATGCGGAGGCTCGGGGCTATTCTCGCAACCTTGCCGAGACCCAGTGGCCTAGGCTCGCACGCTGAAGGGCTCGGCAAACAACCCCTCCTTCCGAGCGAAAAGGATGCGCGAGGGTCATACAAAAAGCCAGGGCAACTCCTGATCGCCCTCTCGCTACGTGCGGAGGCTCGGGGGCTCTTCCTGCAACCTTGCCGAGACCCAGCGGCCTAGGCTCGCGCGCCAAGGGCTCGGCAAACAACCCCTCCTTCCGAGCAAAAAGGATGCGCGAGGGTCGCACAAAAAGCCAGGGGAACTCCTGATCGCCCCCTTGCTCCGCGCGGAGGCTCGGGGGCTCTTCCTGCAACCTCTCACACCATGAGGGTCGGAAAAACGTGATGAAAAAGGGCACCAAGCCCATTACGGTCCAGAGGTTCGAAGGCTGGGCCATTTATGGTCTCGACAGCCGCCTCAGGATGACAGAGTCAGGGACAACTATGGGCAAGCCCGTACATGGCCGAGGCCTAGGCAAGCGATTGCTTGGGATGCCCTAAGTCATGTCCGAGACCAGCAGGAGTTCTCTAAAGGGGATCCCACCGTAGGGAGGCACCGAGCCCCTAGGGCCAATCGAACGACCCTGTCACCCGCTAGAGAAGCCTTCTGGTACTTTTTTGGAGCGCGTCTCTGGACCACTAGCCGACCCCTATCGAATGGGGCACGGGCCTCCACTCGGACTTACCCGATAAAAGCTCACCGGAAATGTCACCGCTCGCGCCCACCGAGGGTAGCCTGGCATGTTCCACCCCTCCTTCCGAGCGAAAAGGAAGCGCGAGGGTCGTACAAAAAGTCAGGGGAACTCCTGATCACCCTCTGGCTCCGCGCGGACGCTCGGGGGCTCTTTCTGCAACCTTGCCGAGACCCAGCGGCCTAGGCTCGCACGCGAAGGGCTCGGCAAACAACCGCTCCTTCCGAGCGAAAAGGATGCGCGAGGGTCGCACAAAAAGCCAGGGGAACTCCTGATCGCCCTCTCGCTACGTGCGGAGGCTCGGGGGCTATTCCTACAACCTTGCCGAGACCCAGTGGCCTAGGCTTGCACGCGAAGGGCTCGGCAAACAACCCCTCCTTCTGAGCGAAAAGGATGCACGAGGGTCGCACAAAAAGCCAGGGGAACTCCTGATCACCCTCTCGCTACGTGCGGAGGCTCGGGGGCTATTCCTGCAACCTTGCCGAGACCTAGCGGCCTAGGCTCGCACACGAAGGGCTCGGCAAACAACCCCTCCTTCCAAATGATAAGGATGCGCGAGGGTCGTACAAAAAGCCAGGAGAACTCCTGACCGCCCTCTCGCTCTGTGCGGAGGCTCGGGGGCTCTTCCTGCAAGCCTTGCCGAGACCCAGTGACCTAGGACCGCACGCGCGAGGCTCGGCAGCTCGGGTGCTCCTCCCCGCACCCCAAACAAGCGACCCGAGCCCGCTCTCATGGGTCAAGCAAATGCGATAGAGCGCCTTACTCAATGAAGAAAAGCCCCTAAAGGAGTAAACTCACTCCTCTAGGGCCTCGGAGAGACACGGCCGTGAGCCAGGCGCACCCACCGGAATCACGAGTATAAAACAAACCCGACAAAAGCCACTGAGAAACAAAAGTCTCGAAAAAACCTCAGGGAGAGTACCCCACACTCCCGCCCGAGGCTCGGGGGTTACTGTCGGATACCAGAAAATGGGGTACCCCAAGCAAAGATCGAAAAACTGCTTAGACCCTAAAAACATAACCAACGGAATAAACAAACGAGGTCTCGGCCGAAATCTCCGATTCGCCCGAGACCCCATCACCGAGCCCCAGCGGAAGCAAACGATTCTCCGACTCGCCCGAGACCGCCTCGCCGAGGCCCCCTCGTCGAGGCCCCCTCGCCCGAGGCCTTGGAAGAAGTGCCGATTCTCCGATTCGCGCGAGGCCGGCTCGGCACCAACCCCGTGACCGCCTTTTTGACCAAACCCCTCTGACCGAACGTCGCATCCAAGCGCCCAACCACTCCGACAGACGCACGATGGCACAGTACAGCGAAGTGACCGACTACACGCCAGTCGCGTCAACCTCCTGCCATCTGCGACGGCACAGAGTAGGGTTACCGACCACTGTGCTACCTAACTCCTGCACCAAGGACATCGCAACGCGGGGGAGTCGAGCGGGTTCAGAGCCTCGTAATCGCCGGACCGACCCCTCCATCCTGCCCGAGCCCCCTCGACAGGGCCTCGGATTCACTGATCTTACTCCGCCTCGCCCGTCCGCCTCACCCGAGACCCCCCCCGGTAGGGCCTCAAACGAATTGGCCACGCTCCGCCTCGCCCAAGGCCGGGCTCGTCCCACAACCTCATCGCCTCTGCCTCAAAAAGTCTCTCGGCAGTGTCGATCCGACACGCGCCACCGCACCCGCCACGTAAGCCACGATCGGCGGTCTTGGCCGCAACAGGCGAGCGACGGACAACGGTCGATCACCTTTTCTACCATCCTTCATCGACAATACAGGTACCAGATCCTCAGAGGCACACGTCTCGCACTATTCCGCTCGATGGTCAGCCGAGACCCGCATCCGCACTGGGTCACTTCTCAGCCTCGGCGACGGCAGCCCTCGAAGACGACCGGCTATGATGGCCGCCGAGCCTCTGCAATCCACCATGTCAACAAATGCGCAGCATGTTACTTGCAGTGGAGACCATACCGATTAGACATCTACGGGAACTCCCACGACAACGCCACGCTGCTCCAGGAGTAGATACGTCATCGAATAGTCCTTGCTCCACGTGTAGCTCTCTTATGTACTCCTGGTTTCCTCCCTGCGGCTATAAAAGGAGGCAGCTAGGACCGTTTCTAGGGACGATGGATAGAGTCACGAATACTCGCACGAACAACACGCCTCATTCCATAATTCATATCACCTCCCCTCACAGAGACCTGGGACGAACTCCCTCTCTCGCTAAGTTTGTAACCCCCTACTACGAGCACCCCGGTGCAAGGAATACAAGAACATCTTCTCAGACTGGACGTAGGGCATCCATTGCTCGAACCAGTATAAACCTTGTGTCTCTTTGCACCACCATCTAGAATTGGGAGCACGCAGCACAAATTCACTAGTCGGTTAAGGACCCCCGGTTCCGAAACACCGACAGCTGGCGGCGCCCATCTCGTGCCCCGGCCCAGCAATGGAAGCCTGCAAGCGCGCCTCCTCTTCCTTGGTCTCTGGCAGTCGGCCCCGCGTCTCCTATCCTACCGATAGCCCGTCCCCGCCTTGTCAGTTCCTTCTTCCTCCTCTCGTCACCGGTGCAGACACCGCCGAGTTCGTTTCCTTCCCTGCCCCATCTCCTCGCCTTGGCTTGCGCCTCAAGCTACGGAGCCCCCATAAATAACGCCCCGAGCTGCTCCCTGGCGAGGGAGCGGGCGAGTCGGAGTCACAGCGGTCCCTGGTGAGGGAGCGGGCGAGTTAGAGTTGATGAGTCGTGGTCCCTGGCGCTGGTGAGGGAGCGGGCGAGTCGGAGTTATAGAGTCACGGTCCCTAGCGAGGGAGCGGGCGAGTCGGAGTCACGGAGTCACAGTCGCTAGCGAGGGAGCAGGCGAGTTGGAGTCACCGAGTCGTGGTCCCTGGCGAGGGAGCGGGTGAGTCAGAGTCGTGGAGTCGCGGTCGCTGACGAGGGAGCGGGCGAGTCGGAGCCGCTGAGTCGTGGTCCCTAGCAAGGGAGCGGGCGTCCTGAACCCCTGAGCCCCTTTGGGCTTAGTAGGGGTCGGTTGAATTTCGTGCGTTACCCCGTCCGCGGTTTCCACAATAGGAGGGGCTGAGCTAACGTCGCTTGCCTCGATGGCTTAAGTGACGCGCTCGGTGAGCTCGCTAATAGGCACGTTCGAGTAAAATCCAGGTCCATCGTTCATGACAGGGTCGGCATAGCCCTCATGTGGCATTCCACTGCTCCTTAACCTACGTCCTGATAGATGTCCAGGTCGTTCTGGAGACCAACCTAGGTGGCCCACTGGCCTCCCCTCAATGGAGATTCTGTAGGCATGGCTCAAGGTTTAGGATCGAACGAGAAGGTTGAGATGACCCTGTCTGCTTCGGAGTAAACTAGGCAAGGGCCATTGGGGCTCATCTGCGTTTTCTCCCCTGGCTCTGTTTGATGCGGGGTGGCCTCGAGCCCTTCGTGGGCTGGCCTTCGAACCCCAGTCGGTCGTTGCTCATATTGAATGAGGCAACTACCGCTTCGTGACGCAACACGAAGCGTTGTGATCCATCAACTGCATATGCGATACTTTTTGGATGCATGGGATGAATGAATGAATGAATGCGTGCATAGATGAATGTGTGAATGCATGTATGAATTTATGAACGATAGCAGATGAATGAATGATCATATAAAGAAATAGTGGGGGTTGGTAGTGTTACCTTGATGACTCGAGTGACGGGGTTTAAGGAGCTCCTATCGGATATGTCCAATTGGGATCCACGCTCGTCGTTCGTGACAGAGTCGGCATGGCCCACATGGGGCGTCCCTCTGCTCCTTGCCTGTCTCTCGGTGTTCGCCTAAGCTGTCTGATCAACTCAGGAAGCCCGTTGGTCTCTCCTGGGCGGAGATCCCATGGTTGGGCCCTTCCAAGTCTTGCCTAGGAAGGCGAAGAGCCGTCTGCGCGCAGTTGCGCCTCATTTCTCATGCCCGGCGTGCGGTAGTGGTGGGCCATACCCAGGCCACGTCTCGTCTGACCAGGCACCATCTCGTCGGGCAGGGTGCGTCCCATCGCTCAGGGCGCATCCCGTCATATCCCATCCGCATTGAATAGGGGAAGGGAGAGGGTTTCTCGCCCCAATCCTTCGCCTTTCCTCAACTGCTATGCCTCTTCTTTAAATAGGGGAAGGGAGAGGGCTTTCATCCTGTTCCTTCACCTATTCACCAACTGCCGCCTTTCCTTCTTCTTCCTTCTCGCCGAGGGCGTTCATGTGCCGCGGTGGTTTTCTAGGAAAAAAGGGGGAGCGAGGGAGAGGGGAAACTCACAGACCCGTCCATGAATCCGGAGCACAATGTTGAGCTGGAGGTCATCTGTTGTGAGTGAGTCGGTGCTGGCCGCCTTCGCCGAGAAGGGGTTGCTGCCGCCGAAGGAGGTGGCGCACTAGAGGGCTCCTACGGGGGAGGATTTCCTGCAACCTTGGGCCGGTGAGGTCGTCTCCTTCCTCGCCTTCCATGAGCATGGGTTAGGATACCCCGCGCACTGGTTCCTGCGTGGGCTCTATAATGAGTGGGGCCTAGAGCTGCAACACCTCAACCCAACTAGGGTGCTGCACATCACCCGCTTCATCGTCGTCTGTGAGGCCTTCCTCGGGATGGAGCCGCATGTGGATTTCTTCCGGCGGCTCTTCTCCTGGCGAGATTTATCGGAGGGGGACCCGCCCAAGATCACGCCAGTGGGGGGCTTCGCGCTGTAGAAGAAGCCGAGCGCGTCGGGCACCTACCCCATGTACACCCCCTGCGACTCCAACCGGGGGTGGCATGAGGAGTGGTTCTACATCAAGAACCCAGTGGAGGCATCATTCTCATCGTTCACCGGCAGAAGGCCGAAGAGGCGGGATAGTTGGTCGTGGGGCCCTTCCAGCCGGGAGAAGAAGCTGGAGATCATCGAGGTGGAGCTCTAGAAGCTGGTGATGTACAGCCTTGATGGGATACAAGTGTTCCACACCATCTTCTACTGTCGGGTCGCCCCGCTGATAGAACAGACGTGGCCGATGTGGATGTACAATGG
Organism: Miscanthus lutarioriparius; assembly: GCA_904845875.1. NCBI lineage: Eukaryota > Viridiplantae > Streptophyta > Magnoliopsida > Poales > Poaceae > Miscanthus > Miscanthus lutarioriparius. Next base: position 2,495,124 of record CAJGYO010000014.1, read on the forward strand.
CCCGATGGACCCTGACCGCACGTCGCTGGAGGAGTTGCCGAAGGACGAAGTCTAGAGCTGACTCGACTAGGTGCTGCGACTAAGGCCCAATGCTGTCCAACCTGGTACGTTCTCCTCTAGTTACTCCATGTTCTTTTCAATCTTGCTCTCCTGTAATTTGACTTCAAGTCATCCGCTTCGTAGGGACTCGCTAGGTATAAATCCTGACCGCACCTTCTGAAGGGGCCAGAGGGCTTGGAATGGCAAGCCACCCAGAAGAAGACGGTGGACGCCAAGAAGAAGAAGAGAGCTGAGGAGGCTCGAAGGAAGCACAAAAAGGAGATGGAGATCACCAGGCGGGTTTGGGCAGGCGAGAGTTGGAGCGACATCGAGGCAGAGCTCGAGTCAGAGGACCCCACAAAGATGGGTAACAACGTGATCTCTTCCAACGACGAGGGAGGCTGAGATGCCAGTGCGACCTTGGCGGTGCGTCGTGAGCCTGTGGCTGCACCTACCAGCGGTGGGCGGGACATGGAGAGGCGTGGCGATGCCCTGGCACCAAGGAAGCGCGCCGCGAGCTCGGACGCCATCGGTGAGCGGGAGGCGAAGCGGACACGGTCGCTGCGCTCTTCGGAGGCGTCGCCAGCCTTGTCCCCGCCTGCCGCGGGCGCTGTGGGGTAGGCCAGGCGGTCGAAGAAGCGAGCTCATACCCGCACATCATTGGGGCCGGTGCCAGCACACGACCCACAATAGGAGGACACACCGCCAGTTGCTCCGGTCGACGTGCCTCGAGCCGGCGGTCGCGGCGACTCGTGGGCCGATCGGGAGCTGGCCAGGACGACTCCCCCTCTGGTCGAAGCGAGGGGACACGAGTCGCAACCCGTGAGCGGCCCTCATCTGGCAGGCCCATTGCCATTGGGTCGGGGCTTCAGAGCCCTACCGCTTATGGCGCGGTATGTGTTCTTTGTTTCTTTTTTGATCTCATAGTTGAGTTTTCAGAGTGTGACTGATCTGTTCTTTTCGACAGCTACTAGATTTTGACAGGACTAAGCGTCACCCCAACTTCCATACGGGAGGAGTGGAGGCCCACCTTGTAGCGCGCCATGATGAGTGGCGGGGAGAGCAGGGTGGTGGCGGCACGTCTTTCCCCTCTAGGGGTGGTGCCTTCATAGCCGGTCGTAAGTACGGCGGCGGCGGTGGAGGTGATGGTGGTGATCCCGGCGGTGGTGGAGGCTGCATCGGAGGTGACCCTTGAGGCCCCTTCCCCACCGGCTGCGGTGGAAGAGGAGAGGGAGACTAGGCTCCTTGCCTCGCCGGGCGGAGGACTGCATGGCTCACCCTCCCGGTCGGAACTGGAGGTGCCAGGGGGAGATGCATTTGGGCTGGAGGCGGAATGTCTGCTGGAGGCCCGTGAAATCGATGTGGTGGAGATCCCCTCTGACGGTGAAGCAGGTGACGAGGTGGAGCCACCAGCATCGTCGCGGGACCTAGCGGTGGTCCGATAGTCGGTTGGGCCTTCCAGCGGGCTAGGGGCTACCAACCTGGTATGGCCCTGCCCTGAGGACCCGAGGAAGGTTCGGTTCATCCTCCAAGATGAGCAGGAGAGTCAGCTCTGGGACGTGCTTGGGGGGAGAGGACTTGCGATGGAGTCCGATCTTGCCCAAACCAGGGTGAAGCTGGAGGAGGCCCTAGAGCGAGTCAAGTCCATCCAGTAGGCGGTCATAGTCGACCTGCCCTATGTCATAGAGGTGAGTTGTCTGCATTCGTCCTTGACTCCTGGTCTTTCGTCGGTTGCCTCGGCACGCTTCCTTCTTGTTTTGCAAGGTCTAGAGGAGATGTTGAGCCGCAAGTCTCATTTTCTCTGGATGGAGCGTGAAGACACGGTGTCATGGTGGGTCACCAAGCTCGAGCGTCAGCTAGAGTCCTCCCACCGTGAGTCCCAAGACCGGGAAGCGGAGGCGACCGAGACACGGGCGGTAGAAGTGCGTGTGGCGGAGTGGGCGACTGCCACCGAGCGGGGGATTGACGTAGTGAAGGCCCGCCAGGCGGAGACCGAGGCGGTGCTGTAGAAGTCCCTGGCGGACACCGAGGCGGCGCTCTAGAGTTCCCTGGAGGCCCTGGAGTCGGAGTGAAAGATTTGGTCAGAGGCCAACAGGGAAGTGCTCGTGCTCTGGAGCCAGGTGCTGGGGACGGAGGTGAACGCTCGGCTGCACGAGCAGGTGACTCGGCAGGAGGAAGGACTCTCTATCCTTGAGAACACCCACCTCGGTAAGTACCCGTTCTGTTCTTGGTTGATATCTTGGTTTTCTCCTCTCGCTTCTAAGCTTGTCACCCTTCTTCCAGAACTGGGCGGAAAGGTGGAGTCGCTGGAGCGAGACCTGGAGACGGCTAAGGCGATGATTGGCCGGAACACGGAGGCATTGGCCAAGTCCCTTGAAGAGTGACGTGCTCTTGAGGGGAACTTGACCAGATGTGCAATGTTGCCAAGCTCATCATCTCGGAGGTCTTTGGGTCAGCGCCAAGTACCATCACGCCCGCCATCCGACTAGCAGAGGTCCCAGATGAGCTTCGGGCCCTCATCTCTGACGAGATGTTCTATGGAACATCGGGGGTGCTGACTTTGGTGGTGATGCACCATCCCAACCTAGACTTTGCCGCCATCTGCAGTGGGTATGCCGATGGGTGGAGCCCGAAGGCCATCCATACGCTCGGGGAAAGCTTGCTGCCACACGCACAGTTGGTGGCCAAGCAAGTCTCTGCGCAGTGGGTGATGGATGCCCGTCGTGTGAACGTGGCTGAAGGCACGCACCAGGAGGACGCCACCCAGCCCGTTGATGGATTGGAGACTAGATTGGAGGCGAACGTCGCCCTGCCTCCAACTGAGCCAGACGTTGTCTAGCCAGAGAGCGAGCAGGCCCTACCTTCGCTAGTTGAGCCGGTCGCCTATGCCTCCGAGGAGCCATAGTAGAAGTTTAGAGTAGAAATACTTAGCACATGTAAGGGATAAATTCATGGGGAAGCCCCCGTGTGAACATTTATGTGTGTTAATGAATACAATCAGTTTTGTTTTTGTGATGGGATCACTTCGTTTGGGGAAGTCTGTCCCATCCGTTCCTTATTTTTACCCTAGCATAGCTTCGTTTTTTATTCTTTCTTTTTTGCACCTGCCCATTCGTCCCATAGGCTGCAACCTTAAGAGCCCGGGCATGGCCCGCGAGGCTCAACTACTCGTAACCATAGGTAGTGGCGGGGTGCGATCGGTCGGAATGTTAAAAGCAAAGTTACATAAGGTAATTAAAGGAACAGACTACCCATTCGTTTGGGCAAAAAAGTTTTTACCATAAGATAGAGAGATGGTATCGCACCCTCGTGGAGCCCCCGAGCGACCCGGGCCGAAAGTGTTCAGGCCAGGGTGCTTGTAGGAGCAAATGTTGAATGAAAAGAAAAACGGTAAGACCGAATTTTAGGGGAAGAAACGACGTAGCTGTTCGCTGTTCCAAGTGTTGGTGAGAATGTTGTCATTGTCATCCTTTAGTTGGTAGGCGCCCGGTCAGATTATTGTATAGGGACTTTTAGTCATCCGGATCTTTGCCCGCCACTCCCCCTTTCTTGGCTGCTGCCTCCTTGCCCTTTCCTTCCTTTGGCCCGCTAGCCTATCGTAGAAAGCGCTTGAGGAGCTCACAGTCCTTGTAGAGGTGCTTGACGGGGTAGGCGTGGTTGGTGCACGGGGTCTCCATGAGTTCATCGAAGTGGTCAGGCAGGGCCTGCTGGGGCTGCTTGCTCATGCGATTGGCCATGGCGACCAACACGGAGTTGGCCGGTCGGTGCCGATCCTTCTTGTTCTTTTTGCCCCTCTGCATGGAGGGGCCCTCGTCCTGATCCTCACGCTTGGCCTTGCTCTTGTCCTAGCCTCCATTGAAGACCGCTCCGATGGCCTCCTCGCTGGAGGCATGGTTCGTGGCAATGTCGAGCAGGTCACGGCCGGTACGGGGCTTCAGACAGCCAAGCTTGTGGATCAGGGACTCGCCGGTTGTCCTAGAGAGGAATACGTTGATGACGTCCACGTCGACGACATCAGGAAGGGAGTTGCACCGCTTCAAGAACCTACAGATGTAATCCCGTAGGGACTCGTTCGGCTCCGGCTAGCAGCTCTTGAGGTCCCAAGAGTTCCCAGGGCAGACATACATCCCCTAGAAGTTCCCAACGAAGACCCTCTTGAGGTCTGCCCAGTCGTAGATGCTGTCGTGCAGGAGGAATTCGAGCCACGCTCGAACATGTTCCCCCATGTAAATGGGGAGGTATTGAATAATGAAGTGGTCATCATCCACTCCTCTGTCTCGGCAGGCGAGCTGAAAATCTTTGAGCCATATACCGAGGTTCATCTCCCCGGTGTACTTGGCGTTGTTGGTGGGTGATCAGAAGCGTTGTGGGAACAGTGCTTTCTAGATGCGTCGGCCAAAGGCCCGTGGTCTCAGGCCATCTGGGCTGGGACTCCGGTCGTCCGGCCGGTGACCACGCGTGGGATGTGTTTCACCACTCTCCTCGATGGTCCGGCCGGGGTCCGTGTCGCCTGCCCTCACTACCGCCCGATGGACATCATCATCGTGCCGGGTCCAACGCTGGTTGCTAATGATGCTGCGAGCGTCTTGGTTTGGTCCGAGTCGTTCGTGCACTGGGGGCCAGTGTGGAGCAGGCGCCGGGTCAGACCGCGGTACAGCTGCGGCCTCCTGTGCCGCGCTCGGGGCTGTAGCGGTGAGCGGATAGAGCGATTCATCTGGTGTGTCCCCACTCCCCTGGTGGGGAGAGAGGTTGTGAGCCAGTGTTGCGATGCGGATCTCTTCGCCTATTGAACGGTGGTGGTCTCCACGAGCGCTCAGAGGTTCCGGTGGACCGCCCGCTCCTAGGGGTCGACAGGCTCAGGGACATCGCGTAGAAGCATCGGTGTAGCGGCAATGTTTTGGCCGGCCTGGGCAAACTGTGGGGGATCGTTCCCCCCGTCCATGATGTTTCGCTAGACCTAGCAGGCGCAACCTCGAGCGTCGCTCGCCGGGTTACGCACACGGGGCGCACCGTGGTGCGCCGAGCGCGCTGGCGCAGGTGACGGCTAGTTCTGTCGCCTTAGTCATAGCTCCTCGTCGTGCTCCTGCGCACACGTGAGGGTCCGGAGGGGTGTGGGTCGGTACAGACTCCACTACCACCGGTGGCTATCCCGGAGCGTCCGCCATAGCACACTCCTAGGACGGACGGTGGCTAGGTGCCACATCACCGATGCTAGAGCCGTCGCTCTCAACCTCGTCATCCATGAGTTTGTGGAAACAGGTGGGAGCATAGCTTGCCATCCCCACAAATTCGGATGTGAGTGGGGGCGGCGTCAGCATCTTTTAGAGCCCCTATGCATATGCATCTAGTGGGGGACGCGAGGCCATAGGGGAACCAGTCGAATAACGGTTGTGGTGCGGACAACGGGGTCCCTCCGGATAATCGGCGGAAGATAGTAAAAAGCGAGTAAATAATAGTATGTACGTTACTCATAGCGGGGTTTGAGCAGAGCGTATGCTCGGAACGAAGCGCAGGTGCCTCGTCGTTGAAGTTGCCAGGAGTCCCGGAGCCAACGGAGGGCGCCCCTTCGACGGGCATCGGGATGGGTGGCTCCTCGCGGAGGTGCAGCACGCCGAGCTGGTTGGCGATGAAGTCCAGGCTTTGGAAGAGGAAGGCCTAGGATAGCTTGAAGACAGGTGGAACCCACACCCCAACAGGTGGGAGTGCGGGAAACTCCAACGAGCCAAAGCGAGTCGTATCACTTGAGCCCGCCATGGCGAAGATGGTTGAAAAGTGGGCCATCCGATGACTAAAAGCGTGAACGTACAACGTCTTCCCCATGGACGGTGCTAACTGTCGGTGCAGAAAGTGACCAACACATAAATATTTGTAGTTTTGCCATACGTTGTGATCGGATGTGGCCTAGCACTCAATGACACAGGGTTTATACTAGTTCAGGCAATGCGCCCTACGTCCAGTTTGAGTCGGTCGGTGACTTTATTCTTGAGCCCAGGTGCTCAAAGTTTGCAGTGGGGTTACAAACGAGAAGGAGAAAGATGGGGGTGCAAGAGGTCCGGTCGAACTCTGGTCTGAAGGGCCGAGAGTGACAGGAGCTCCTACGTGCGCTGGGTATTCGAGCATGTGGGAGGTTTTACCGTATTCACCATGTATGGTAAATGACGGCACCCACAACACTGTTGATGCCCAGAGGCATGTGGGGAGTCTTACCATGTTCGACTGGTATGGAAATTGATGGCGCCCATAACACTATAGGGCAAAACATCGGTGCCCACAATACTACTTGGGTTCTGACATGCCTGGAAGGTTGCAGGGTGCCCTTCTGCCATGCCCTGTTAGTACTATCCTACAGGTGTACAGGGTATGGTCCTCGGTATTACGGTTGACTTGAGCATCCTGCTTTACTTGCTCTGCCAGTTTCCTGGTCCTCACCGAGAGGGCATCCCCGGTCGGTTGGTCCTAGTCGACTCCGACTGCGCCAGTCAGAGAAGAGCTGTAAGTAGAGGTTCGGTGCATCCCTGGTCGGAGACAGAAGCGGCGTTTGGCCAAGCCTTCTAGTCGGAAAGGCGGGCCAGAGTCAAAAGTGAGCGTCGTTCCTCTTGGGCCAGGCCTTCTAGTAAGAGAGGTGGGCCGGAGTCGGAAGCGAGTGCCGTTCCTCCTGGGCCAGGCTTTTCGGTCGGAGAGGCGAGCCAGAGTCGGAAGCGAGCGTTGTTCCTCTTTTGGCCAGGCCTTCCGGTCGGAGGCTGGATCGCCCTTGGCCTGTCGTTTAGGCTTTTGGGCCGGCCCAGGAGTTGCGCATCATTTGCAACATCGTCTGCTGGGCCGAGCCTTTGCTAAGGAGCAGGTCCATTAGGGACCCCGAGTTTATGAACCCGACACATTTAATTTTGTATTTTGTGCTCATGGAATATAGGAAAAAGAATATTTTTCATTATATTAAAATTCATCATAAGGAGTAGCAATATGGTTGTGCATACAAGCCAGTGCATTTTATTTATTGCTTGAGTGGTTTGAATCAAGACTCAAAATGGTTTGAATTGCTTTTGAAAATAAATTAAAAATGGCTTTGAAATAAAATAAAAGAAAATTTGAAAATAAAAGAATTTAAAAAGTTATAAAATTTATTTTGAAAAACTTACTAAAATTTCTTATTTTAATTGAGTGAAAAGTATATTTGAAACTCTATTTGTATTTGATTTGGTTCATAATTGAATTTGGTTTTGAAAACAAAATAGAAAAGGATTTGGAAAATGGAAAATCCTTCCCCCACTCAATCTGGCCCGCGGCCTACTCCCTCCTGGCCTGCTCCTCTCCCTCATTTCCCTGCGGCCCAGCTCCTCCTCAGCTGGCACGGCCCATCTCGCGCCCCGGCCCAGCAACGGAAGCCCGTAAGCGCGCCTCCTCTTCCTCTGTGTGTGGCAGCCGGCCCCACGTCTCCTATCCCACCGACAGCTCGGCCCCACCTTGTCAGTCCCTTCTTCCTCCTCTCATCACCAATGCGGACACCGCCGAGTCCGTGTCCTTCCCCGTCCCGTCTCCTCGCCCTGGCTTACGCCTCAAGCTACGGAGCCCCCATAAATAATGCCCCGAGCTGCTCTGCCCTCGCCTAGCCCTACCCTGAGCTCTCAAGCGCCGCCACAACCATAGAACACCGCCACCGCATGCGATTCCGCCACGGCCAAGCTCCGCCATCGATCTAAGCTGCTCTCCGATCTTCGTAGCTCGGTAAGGAAGCCTCTAGGTGCCTACGTTCGCCCTCTTTTGCTCTCATCTACCGCAGCGCCGCCGCAGTAGTTTTGTCGGAGCTCCGAGCCACCAAACCGAGCCTAGGCTCGTCTCCGCTTGCCCTCTGCCACTTTTGAACCCCTAGCCGTGTTAGCCGGTTCCTCCTCTAACTTCCCGTGCTTCTCCTGTGGCTTATGACGTCCGGAACGTCGAAATCGACGAACTCCGGCGAGCTTTCTCGTCGCCGACAATGACCAACCGCCGCACTGGCTGCTGTGCCCGATCGGTAGCACCGCTCTCCCTCTGTGTCTTCTAATCTCACCCGTCTAAGTCAGATCCAACAACTGACAGAGCCCGATACCTCTTCACGTGGCTTAATTTCATAAGAGACCCTTTGAGGTTAGATTTAATCTATTATTTTATTAAAGGAAATCTTGTTTAACTCATAACTTTTTCATTATAGCTCCGATTGGAGTACTTTTCACGTCTATGTGTTCGTAGTAACGTGTAGAACATCTTTAAAACCTCTTTACATGTTATTTATTATGTTTGGTGTATTATTCTAATTTAGATCTACTATTTGCTTCGTGTATGATTGCATGGATGCTTGTGTGGTGCTTTATGATCATGTCTAGCCGGTGAGCTTTGCGTTGGTGATATAAAAGAAGTTGATGATCCAGAAGAAGTCCTTTGGAGGTTACGATTCAATATAAGAAGGATTGGTGTTTTAAGGCAAGTATAGCATGGGATCTTTCTTGTTGTCCTATACACCTTTAATCATTTAATTCATAGTGCATGTGTCTACCTTGATTACCACTAAGGATTTTCTAGTGCTTTATAATCTTGTGCTTTGTTACCTATGGGGTATTGCATTGGGTAGTATGATGCTAGTGCTCAATTAAAGACTATGATCTTGCAACTTGACTAATGGTATATGCAATAAACATTAAAAGATGCTTTTTAGCAACATGGAATCAGGGGGCTAGAGCATTGGACTATTTTTATAGTGCTCTAGATTCCTCTCCCTAAGGACTTATCTGTAAGTGATCATCCGGGACTTACAGTACAGCTGTGAGGGCTACATGGCTCTGGCTTTAGCTCAGTATGAGGACCTTTTCTAGCTTGTTAGATGTTACCTTTATGGCGTAAGAATGGCTTGACGAATTTGGTATAGGACAACCTCAACTCTTATGTGTATAAGTTGCGTGTCATTGTGCCATTCGACAGGGGATTCCTATATCTATTTGGAGAGTGAATCTAATGGCCCTAACTTGTTAGACGAACCTTTGAAATGCTTCATAGTGAACCCTACCGACCTTCCTTGGAAGTGGGTCAAGAGATTAGCTACCTCGGGCGAAAGGGTAAATCATGACTCATAGTGAAAGTGTACAACCTCTGCAGAGTGTAAAACTGGTATATCAGCCGCGCTCATGGTCACGAGCGGCCTTGGACCCTTACGGAATAGATGATGAACACTGATGATACTGATGATAACGATGTTCACTAATGATTACTGTTTATGCTATTCATTATTCATGTTTACCTGATCATGTGTTTATGCGGGCTTGTGAATAAACTTGTTGCCACCCAATTGCTAAAAGATGACTCATTAAAAGCTAATCGCAGTTAAACCAATGTTAGCCTTTTGAGCCTCATAAACCCCATGTTATATTTGTTGAGTACGACATGTACTTACGCTTGCTTTACTTTTTAAATCTTTGGAAAAATCCCGGATGGGTACCAGATTGCTAGAGTTTAGAGGAATTAGGCTTGCGATCAACCAGTCAGTTGTCCTTGTGGAATTGGAGTCTTCACCCGAAGATCGGGGTTGTCTTTCCACTGTTTGCTATCTAAGGTTATATTCTTTATACTAGGTACATTATATATTGAGCATTGTCTATTGATATTACCCTTATTTGTAGCTATATGTGAGAATTGACTTTCTGGGCTCACATATAGTGTCTATCTGGTTTTGTTCTTAAAACCGGGTGCTAAAAGGAACTACTATTAGCTTATCTCAGTCTCTCTGATAGTCTAAGAAACAAAGTAATGTACTAATACTTACTCCACTTACACATATGTCCCAGATAATTAAATCAACTATTTTGAGCCAAACTTCTTAAAGTTTGACTGAATTTGTAGGATGTTCATGACACCAAATAAGCACATTATGAAAATATATTTCATGATCACTACTACAGAACTGACCTTTATTGCTAGTTTGTGGTTAAAACCATCAGTGATAGGACTAACCGGCAGTAATATTGGGACATGTCGAAGTCCCCGGATCTACGTGGTCCTGGTGGCTGAGAGAGAGAGAGAGAGAGCAAAGGAGTGGTGTGGGAGAGAGTGGGGGGGGGGGGCAGACCATTTAAGAGGTCTGACTCTGTTAATCAATTTACAAAGACGAGATTTATTGAACTACCTACTAAAATATATTGACTCCTTTTGAAATTAATTAGGTATTTTTTGGAGAAACATGAACTTTTATACCGCATCTGAAAATAAAAGGTATTGTCTCCTAAAATCGTTTTTAGTAGTATACTAGATTCTTTGGATAGACTCTCAAGTTCATGTGAGTAATCCTCACCCCAAAAAAAAGGTTTAAGCCAGTAAGTAAATAAAGTGCTCCTAGCCCGGATTTGAAAATCGCAAGTGCTTGAGAGAAAAGAAAAAAAAAACGCTGGCCCAAGCAATGCCCGGTCGTCTTATATGAAATAATTTTTTTTGATGAGGTTATAGGTATATATAGGTGGCTGCTCATGCCACAGAGAGCGCCCACCATGTTTAATTTGTGTGGTGCCGTGGTGGTCAGAACCGAAATCAGAAACAACGAACGTGTCGCACACTTGACTACTTGAGGTTGAGGAAGATGTGAGAGGATCTTCACTTAGCTCTTCGTTATGCTATCAATTCCCCCACTGCACCAAGGAAAAAGCTAGTACTAGCTTATAATAGTTGCTGGGCCGGACAATGGAAAGCAACATCATGCTCTCACAGCTGATTATTGGGTTCACGTTACCATCTCATCGCATTTAGCCTCTCACTGCATCGACTTTTAGTGATGGTAACAAAAGGGACGTGTGTTTTGTCGCAACTCTCTAAGACATATATATAACTATGTGATTCTCTAATCTTACGCGAAAACCTCCACAAAATATATATAGTGGCATGCACACGACAGGTTGTCTCTGCATGAATGCATGATCATGAATAATTATATATACTAATTTGCTTTTTGTTTATTAGTACTAACATTGCTTCATCATATATGTAGTATTCATTATTCATCAACGTCTTGATTATATTGCCAACCTCCACAACATATCTTAATGCTTGCTGGCAAGGTTAGGCTACATCACCTATTCACCTTTTGTTGTGTGAGTTGTTCAGCTTGTTCTTCTTTTCTGGCCAGTCTTAGTGGAGGTCTCATAAAAGTTTCATGAGCATTAAATAAGTTACACATTTTAACAAATATGCTGATTAAGAGAGAGATGATTAAAGTTTTATGGGACTAAAATGAGTTTCGTGGGAAAAAAACCAGCCTACACTATTTTCAAACGTATGAGAGTTTTGAAAACTGAAAAGTGGAACACGAAACTCACAATGAGAATGACCAAAAAAAACCGATCAAGAAGCAGAAGCCTAGCTAGCTAGCTAACAAAAACAAATACACATCTCTTTCTAAAAAGATACATACACATCACCAACTAACGTTTTTCCACACCCAATCAAATTCTTCCAGCAATCTTATAATCACATGATGTACTTTTATTTGCCTGGCCGAACCGTTGAAACCACATGCGGTTTACCAAGGTAGAGTGTATATGAACATCATATATTGACATAAAGATATAATAACAGGTAGCCCAATATAATAATGGAGTACAGGCCAATCATCTAGTCCATTGTGGCATGCAAATCCATCACGTGCCGCAAACACTGTGGGGACGAGGCATAGCATATATACATATGTAAACGTGCCTTATTAATTAAGATAGCGCTGTGCAAATTGCGGCTGTTAAAAAAACTGCACGTAGAGCGCTAGGCCGGCCACCGGGGGACCAAAAAAAGTTGTCAATTTGACAATCCATGGTGCTGCACTGTGTGCTGACTTTTGTACAGGAACTTTTGCATGTTTTACATGCTTTGAGCTTGGTATGTGGTATATGTTATTATCTCCATTCTAAAATATAATGATTCTGAGTTTGTTCTAAGTTAAACTATCTTCCAAGATTTGTAGTCAAGTGTACTATTCAAATAATCAGAAGTTTACAATTATAGATAATATAATATAAAATAAAAGGATGATCAAAGTGTAATTTAGGAGATTGTGCCATATCACAAGAAGCCTTATAAACGACCAGATTGAGCAGTATACTGTACTGTATACAACTATATTCTTTACCTTTCTCCAACTTTTTCTTTTCGAATAAATGGCATGGGACTAAACCATTTATACTATATATACACCATCTGAACAAAAAGTCGGTTTGTTACTTAAATCTTTTGACATTAGATGCCTTTTTATATAAAGAAATTATTTGTTTTGTGAACTGGATAACGCCTCAGGCCATGTAATCTTTCTGAGTAATAATTAATTGTGCATGTGCATCGTTGTTGGATCGATGTTGAGAGTTCACTCTGATGTGTTTTTGTTAATTTGATAATTTTGTAACTAGCTTTTGAAAACCCTTTATTAATAAGAGTTTTTTCATGCGCACGCAGACGCTCATTGTGGTGGCTAGAGTTACTTAGTTTTAGGGATGATGGAGGGAGTACACTACTACACTAACTCTTTTCAGAGTAGGCCAAAAAAAACTTAACAAAGACGGCCACCTCACCTATTTCTGCAAACATGCCTCTGTTAATGGCAGTTTCTAGAGGCAGGTGAATATGCTTGTCTGTTAATACAAAAAAAAGAACAAGACTATGCATGACGTCACCTCCAAAGCGCCAGAGCTGGCTGCCATCTGGGTTGCTCCGAGCCTAGATTTGGGCCACCATTTGAACTACTTTGGGCCTAGATCTAGGCCACCAGGGTGCCACTGCAGTGTTGATCCGATTAGTGCCACGCTGCCATGCCATCCATGCCCAAAGCTACGGTCACCCTTGCCTGCGCTTAGATGGTGAGGAAGGGAGAGAGATTAGAATCAAGGTGAGGGAGAGAGGGGCTAGCTCACCTTGGATGCACACCATCGTTGTTGGAAGAGGGAAGGGGCCAGAGCGTCCTACTGGAGGGGGGAGAGGGTCCATGTGACCGCTGTTGAGTCTGTCTATGCCATGTACCTTGGCAAGCACCACCAACAAGCCGTTGAGTTTCCGACCTGTGAGGGAGAGGGAGAGAGATTCAGGGAGAAGGAGAGACAAGAGGAAGATGGAGAGAGAAAATCAGGGACTAGCTCACTAGATTTGGACCTATGGTGAGTCAGTTATGGGAGATCTTGTTGAGTCTGGATTTGCCAGATTGATGATGGGAGCCTTGGGTCGTCGCATTGCCACCCTTTGTGTGTCCCAAGCTATTGCCTCGTAATGGATCTAGGACGGAGTAGACAGGTGCCTACTACTAGATCCGAGTGATGGGAGCGAAAGTAGAGAGACGTTGGATCCGGCCAGTAAGGAGACAAAGGGTGATTTGTGTTTAGGAGAAGTGAAGAGAGGGAGGTGCATAGGGTTTGGTTGTAGGCTTATAGTGAACTCAGGCTAATGGGAATCGGGCTGCATAGGGTTTGGCTGTAGGCTTATTAGGGGGGGGCTCAGGTTGATGGGCATCGGGCCTATTAGGAGCCCCCCAACCCCTAAATAAAAAAATAGTTATCTCCTAAAATCATTTTTGTGATAGCGGTAATAAATTAAAGGTACATTCTAGGCAACTTATACAAAAAGTGAGGCAAATTATTTTCCAATTGTAGTCTTAAGCTGTAAAGTTAAGCACTTTCGTCTGATCGGTCACTTTCACGGATGCAATCATGCAATGGCACTTCGACTTGCCAGAGAACAACAATATCTATATCCATATATTTATGTACAAAAGATTGACTTATATTACCCAAGAAGATAGCATGGGCCGAGGCCAATTAATTTGGTTATCCATTTCACAAAACAAATGATTTCTTAATACTGAAAAAGGCATCAAGTAGTAGATTATATACATTGATTATGTCTTGTCAAGTATAATCATCAACAGTAGTATAATTAATACCGATGCGGAGATCATGCATATATCCCGCCGGTCTGGTTTTGATCCAAGGTGTTAATTAAATTATATAAATAATAATATATAAGTAAATAAATAGGAATCGTCACCAGGCCGGTCCGTCGGGTCGTCCTTTGCATGCATAATCCATCGAGAACGATATCGTCAGCGTATCATGGAGAATCGATCCGTTCCTATGTTTTAAAAGCTAAGTAGAGAACGATCGACGACGAGAAGCTAGCTAGGTAGTTCAACTGTCATCGATCATGCAAGGCGATTAATATAAATTGCCAATCAGCGTCAGCCGCAAACTGCACAGGAGGTTAACATGTTGCCGGGGATGGTGTGCGTGCTGCGTAGATGATGACCTCGGGCCAATAATCTCGGGACAAAGCTTCAAAAGTAGCATTTGGAGTTGATTATGCATCGGTGGCTGGCCTGTAGTTAGTTGCATGTAAGAGTAAAGTACAATCTGACACCAAGCATTGGAACTACTAATAATAGTTAATTTCGTTCACGTGCCTTAACTTTTGGTACCTAAGTCACGCTGACGAAATGAACTAATTTTCTACCCTCAATATCTCTCAACCCAATTGTGTAATGCATGCGGAAATAATTTGCAAAACTTCACTTCATATATACTACAAGCATTCTGGTTGTGTCTAGGTGCATCATTTTTGAAGTCTCTTATATTTTGTAAGAAATATAAGGGCCTCTAAATTTGTCCCAAGTCAAATTATCAAAGAATTGACCAAGCTTATAGAAAATCCATACAAGGTTGTGTGTCACAAGTTTCACATTTTTTCGTGAAATTATGCACACTACATTCTCAAGGATTCAAATCTGTGACCTCTTACCTCATGCAAGCCCCCACACACACCACCACCACACCAGCGCACCGCGCGGTCTCTGGTGAAGAAGTATACGGTGCTAGCAATTTGTATTAACTTTTACAAATCTTGTAGTCAATGTTTTGCCCCCTAAACGATCTTAAATAAAAAAAATCAACTACAAATTTCTAGATCCCTTCGAGTGTTACAACTTTGGTATAGGTAGAATTTTATCTAAGGTCGTTTGAAAATTTTAAAAGTTTGGACTTCATATTTTGAGAACTCCAAACATATATTTGAGATATTAACCTAAAATAAAGAAGTCATTAGTTGTAAAGTTATATATGTTGTTGAGCTCTAAAATTTTGATATAAAGTTTATATTTATTTGATTTCATTGGAAGATGTTATGAATTTATTTGCTTCGTGATAACTTTTAGGGCAGTTTCCATTTTTCGTGGGTAGTTGACTTACATCCACCCATTTTTAGGGACGGTCCACATAAGAGACTATCCCTAAAAATGTGGCTTATAAGAACAGTTGTTTTATGTCATATATATGTCCCTAAAATAGGTTTATTTTTAGGGGTGGTTTTATTAAGTCAACCGCTTATAGAAATTGGTTTACAGGATGGTTTAGAAGCTACAGTTCATTAAAATATTTCTAGAGACCGTTTACTACATACACCACCCCTAAAATGGGAGGTGAATGCAAAAAAATCATCGGCATAGTTTGTTAACTTAGAAAATTTTTACTTAGAATAAGATCAAAATCAGCTGTGTTCCAGAACATAGGTGTAGTAGTAATGCAGTATACATCCACTAAATGGTACAATGATACGTGCATTTTTTTAAGCAATAACTGACAGCCACCATCTTTAGGCAATTTTAAAGACTACTCCCTCCGTCCATAAAAAAAATGTAATTCTCACTTTTAATTTCGAAGAGTCAACCAACATGAAGTTTGACCAAAACTATATAAAAATCCACTAACAATTATAATACAAAATTTAGTTGGAGACATAAATACAAATACTATTTACTATAAAATCGGTCAAAGTTAATATAGTTGGACTCGCACGTATTCTATAGTTACATTCTTTTGTGGACGGAGGGAATACTTGATATGGTATTTTTTATATTTATAAAAGGTACTTTTACATTAAAATCCATGATGTGTCCCCTCCTCCATCAAATCGATCCTACTCCAACAGCAAACCAAACGTCCAAATCACAACCAACCAATGCAACACACATGCCTCAATTTGTTGTCTAGAATCTCATGACAGTCTTCTGACACTGATGCAGCAAGGCTTTTTGCTCCCGGTTGGGAAACCCCTTTAGTCCCGGTTTTCCAACCGGGAGGACCAATCCAGAATTAAAGGTGACCTTTAGTCCCGGTTGAAAACACCAACCGGGAGTAAAGGGGGCCTCCAGGCCTGGCCAGGGACCGCCACGGGGCAGGACATTGAGTCCCGGTTTGTGTTACCAACCGGGACTATTAAATGTCCCTCTTTTTTTTTCCTTTTCTGGTTTCTATTTTTGGTTTCTTTTTTCATTTAATGATTAGTTTTGATATTAAAATACATTTTCGAATACGCTGCTAATATTAATATATATGTGTACTTCGCACGCGTAAGTTTTCGTTCGAACTTTGTACATAAATAACAAACAAATATACGCGTACATGCATATATATATATATATGATGATCAAATATATACACATGTTATTTTATGTACATATAATATGTGCATACATACATACATACATACATACATACATACATACATACATACATATATATATATATATATATTACAAAGGTTTGATATATAAATTATTTATGTCCTTAGCAATTCACTCCTCCAGATTTGGCATCCACGTTTCGTTCGGGTCATTGTAGAATTCACCGTTGGGGTTGATGACCTGGTCATTTAGAAATCCTGTTATAGTCTCTCGAATTGCTTTAAGTTGGTCAAGTTATATGACTCTTTCCCTCAACCATTCAGTCTTCAATAAAAGTTAAAGGAAAAAGTATTAATATATATATGTATGTGTATTGCTCATGTAATTACTTATACAAATGAGAGCAATAAAGAAATTGTAAATATACGATCGAAATAATATAAAGGAAAAAGTATTTATATACGTACTTTGAGTTGCCCTTCAGGAGTTCTCTTTGAGTACGTCATGATGAACTCGTAAACATAGTATCCGCAGTAGTTGTTACCCTGCTCCTGCCTTAGAATCCACTTTTACGACAAAAAAATCAATTAGGGTGAATTGAAATCATCATATGGTGTTAATTGAATATAAATGTATAGTTATAGTACTAACTTTGTGTGCGATTACACCCAGTGGCGCTTTGCAATGTTTCATTTTTTGTTCCTCAATGAACCTTTTCCAAACCCTGCTCCCAATAAAATAAAAAAATAATTTAACCTTTAATAATTATTGAGAGATCGGCGCCATTATATATATATATATGTTGTTATAGAGAAACTAAATTAATTACCCTTGTATAATATCTATCATGTCTTGATACTCCGTTTACGGTTTTCTCAACGAGTCTAAGATTTTCAATCTACTATTGGCCATATCGATGACCATCAATATCCTTCATAAACATATATAAACAAGTCATATATGTAAACAAGTCATATATGTACAATAAGTCATAAACAAAATAAATCTAAGTCACATATATAAACAAGTCATATAAACAAGTCATATATATAAACAATTCATATATGTAAACAAGTCATATATGTACAATAAGTCATATACAAAATAAATCTAAGTCACATATATAAACAAGTCATATATATAAACAATTCATATATGTAAACAATCATATATGTCAACAAGTCATATATGTAAACAAGTAATATATGTAAACAAGTCATATAAACAAGTCATATATATAAACAAGTCATATATGTAAACAAGTCATATAAATGACGAATTCGCCCTAGCGAGAACGACGAATTCGCCCTAGTGAGAACGACGAATTCGCCCTAGCGAGAACGACAGGGCGAATCGTCATTCTCGCTAGGGCGAATCGTCGTTCTCGCTAGGGTATACAACAACGGGGCGGCGTTGCTCCGCATATACAACAACAGGGCGGCGTTGCTCCGCATATACAACAACGGGGCGACGTTGCTCCGCATACAACACAACGAGGCGGCGTTGCTCCGCATACAACACAACGAGGTGGTGTTGCTCCGCATACAACACAACGAGGCGGTGTTGCTCCGCATACAACACAACGAAGCGGTGTTGCTCCGCATACAATACAACGACGGCGTTCCTCTGCATATATCACATACAAACACATATCGACGTACGTAGGGGTCGGCGGTGACGATCGACGTACGTAGGGGTCGGCGGTGATGGGCGTCCGGAGGCGGTGATGACGAGGGCGGTGTCGGTGGCTGGGCCGGGTGGCGTCGGTGGCGGCGCGAGCGTCGTGGCCGGCCAGGCCGGGGTGGAGTCGTCAGGGCCACGCGCGCGGCGTCAGTGGCGGCGTGGTGTCGGGCACCAGGGGCGGCGTGCGTCAGGGGCGGCGTTACGGGCGTGGCGCGGCGTTAGGGGCGGCGTGGTGTCGGGCTGGGCCGTAGTGTGGCGTCGGGGCCGAGCGCCGGGCGGTGGGGCGTCGGGGCGTCGGGCCGGGGTTGTTGGGGGGCGGCGCGTCGGCGAGCATGCTTAGTCGGGGCATGCGATGTCGGGGCGGTGGGGCGCCGGTGTGCGTGTGGGCGCTCGTGAGGTGCGGCGTCGGCGGCGGATCGAACGAGCGGCGGCGGGTCTATTAGGGCTTGGCTCGGCAGTGGGGAGGAGGAAGAAGAGGGGCCGGGAGGGCGCAGAGGCCATATAAGGGAGAGGACCTTTAGTCCCGGGCATCACCACCAGCCGGAACTAAAGGCTCTTTAGTCCCGGGCCCTGTTAACGCCCGGGAATAAAGGTCGCACCTTTAGTCCCGGCTGGTGGTGGCGCCCAGGACTAAAGGTTTTTGGCGGGCAGCCAAACTGCAGTTTCGCTGCCCGCCAATTCATTAGGATTTTAATATATTTCTTTTTACACAAATGATAAAAGGATAGTTAATTACACAAAAAATTAAATAAAAGACATAAAAATATTTAAAAAAATATAGATTCTATTTTACTTTATTGCACACAGGAAAATTATGTGACCTAAAGTTTTAATTTTTTTTAACAAGTTTTAAAACACAATATAGTGTTTAAATTACTATTTCGATAATGTAAAAATATAGTGTTTAATTAAATTCAGAAAAACTCTTGTGTTCCGACTGGAAATTTGTTTTCACATCATCTGTCTTATCCTTTTCACTTTCGCATTCTCTTTGTGCGTCACGAATGGCCTGACCAAGATCGTCAGCAGGCTCCTCCTCTGCCCCTACCTCTTCTTCAGCGGACTTCTCCTCTGCCCCCACCTCTTCTTCAGTGGGCTTCTCCTTTGCCCCCACCTCTTCTTCAGCTTCCCCCATTGCAGTATCATTGAAGGCATCATATTCAGCAAAAATATCATCATCGCCCCATTGTTCTTCTTCACCTTCTTCCATTACAACTCCGGTTTTTCCGTACTTCATCCAACAAATATAGTTTGGCATGAAACCCGACTTGAACAAGTGTGAATGAAGAGTCTTTGAGTTAGCATATTCCATCGTATTCTTACATATGGCACATGGGCAGCACATGAAACCATCGCGTTTGTTTGCCTCGGCCGCACGTAACAAAGAATGCACGTCGTCCATGAACTCTTGGGAGCGACGATCAGCATTGTACATCCAATGCCGACTCATCTGCATTACATGACATAAATACCGTATTAAAACCTAGAACATAATTAGTTAATTATACAACATGCATACCACCACAAAAGCTATAAATTTAAGAAAGCCTCGCTACAATGTAGACAATCACAACTATCACTAAAAACACTAAAGCTAGAATGCACTTCAGCAGCACAAGGATTTCGCGACCAATCCCAACTAAAACAGACAGATCCCCCGTTTGTTCAACATCTTTGGGGTTCTTCGGCTGGATCACTGCCTCATTAGCCTCCATACCTGCCTGTTGTGCAAGATATTTTTGCACGAGTTCAACATACTCTTTCTCCCAGTAGAAGCCTGAACATCCAGTGCCATCCTTAAAATGGAAAATTAGAACTTTAATCACAACCATCATGAAAATAGGTATAAACTAACCATAGTCATTAAATACGATAAAATAACTCACATTGCGATCCGGACACTTGTAGAAAATGCGACCCTTGTTGGGACCCTCCTTCTTCACTCGGTACTCCATCACAATCTTCGTCTCATCACAACACTTGCCGCATGCAATGAGTGGGAGGCCCGGCCTAAGTCGTTTTGGAAACTCATGAGAGGCCGAGGACCCGGAAGCAGTTGCCATCTACTCTCTATACTCATTTTTAATACACTATAAATTTCTCATTTTATAAACAAATAAAATTAAAAAACTCTAAAATTCTCTATATCTCTAAACAATGAAGTGTGCTATGCATGCTACAAATGAACGGTGAATACTAGTTTTTAATAGCTACTTTAACCTTCCTTCATGTAAATATGCAAGCTTGAAGTGATTTTGAGCTCAAATTGCTTACAAATGAAAAAACCACAATAAAGAACCATATATATATATAGTGAACAAAATGAGATAAGACAATGGCGAAACATGAGAGTATGAAGTTGGTAACCTTTAGAACCGAAGAATCGACGGAGGAATCGAAGAAATCGACGGAGGAATCGAAGAATGGATGGAGAAAAAGCAAGAACACTGCTTAAATTTGAACTGAAGCTCTCGGGCGGGCTCGGGGAGGAAGAAGACGGCCAGCAGGATTTATAAGGGGGACCTTTAGTCCCGGTTGGAGGTCCCGGTTGGTGGATCCAACCGGGACTAAAGGTCACTTTCCAGTCCCGGGCCACGCCACTAGCCGGGAAAAGGGCTTTACTCCCCGTTGGAGCCACCAACCGGGAGTAAAGGTCGACCTTTAGTCCCGGTTGGTGGCTCCAACCGGGACTAAAGGTCCCATGCCACAACGGCCTGGCGCAGGAGCCGTTGGGCAGGGACCAACCGGGACTAAAGGTTTCTCTAGTCTCGGGCACAATATTTCTCGAGACTAGAGTCTGGTTTGGCCCTTGAATCAAATGTCTGTTCTCTACTAGTGTAATTAATTAAGCAAGCATCCAATTTAAACGATACACTACAATCTTCTGAAATAAGCAACATGTAGGTGTGAATGTGTGTTCTGTTCTAGGTAGGATCCTCAGGTATCTGCATGGTAGCAGAACAACATCATTATCTTGTGGTGATTTTTTTGGTGCAATATAATTTATAACGATATGTACTAGCATAGTACAGTGTTTAGTAGCTTAGTAGTGTCTGGCCTGTGCGCCCTGGTGGTTTGGAGTTTCGACTCAAAAAATACCTTTTTGTAAATATTGTTTTGTTTTTTTTTCCTCGTCTAATAAGAATCCGGCAAAGCTTTTGCCGTCTTTCTAAAAAAAAAGCTAGCATAGTACCGTGTAGAGCAGTGCTACTAAGCTAGCAGCCAAATAAAATTTTTTGGTGGGTATTGTTGTTCAAATTATGTTGGATTTCATTACTTTTACTATTATTTTCTAAAGAGAGATAATGAATTATTGTTGTGGATTTGGAGCCGGTGGTGGAGCGATCCCTGTGATTTGTTCCACTCCGCATTATTAGAGAGAATCGGATTGTAATCAAGCAGGATCAAATATAACACACACACGGACCGAGATCATATCTATCAGGGATTAGATAAGACAGATTCCTTTTAAGCCCTTTATTATTTGTTTATTTTGGTATATTATATATATAAGAAAAAGGAGACTATGAGTCCGTCTGGGAGCTAGGGCTTTTTTGTAGCAGAATTTATATTAGAGATTAATGAATGACGTGCAGCGTAGCTCTTTCTACGTATAGCTCTTCTACATTTCACTAGCTCTGACAGACGTTTTGGGTGTATTTTGGTTGCTCGATCCATGTTTCATATAGACCCGCATCATATATAGTGGGTGGGGAAGTAGGATGAGGGGCTGCAAATTCTCAGAAAAAAAGGTTTTGGTGAGGTCCTATGAGTAGATATAAGAAAAGTTAGTAATGAGATGTTGTCTGGTAATTTGCATTAGCGGATACTCCTTCCGTCCCCCGATATAAGACGCGATTTGACTTGATGCGGTCTTAAAGAACATATTTCGATCTATTTCTCTTGTAATATATAATTTATAGGAGCAAAATTAAGTTTGATCATTAGAAAGTATTTTTTCTAAATACAAATCTAATGTAACTAGCTACTTTTGTAATACAAACTTTTGATATAATTAGGCTAATTGTTAGTCAAAGATATACAACAAACTTTGAATATTGAAATTCGTGCAGGTTCTTATATCCGGGAGTATAATATAAGATATACAACAAACTTTGAATATTGAAATTCGTGCAGGTTCTTATATCCGGGAGTATAATATGTCTAGCCTGTGACTGTAAGATCGACTAACGTGTGGCTCGCATTCTTCATATCTTGCATCCACCGAGCAAGACCCGAGACAGCCAAACTTAATTTGTAGGATTAAGTTTAGTTTTGGCTCATCACTTATTGGGTTCGTCTAATTTTGACACTTAACTATAAAACCGTCTAATGCTAGTACCTCAACTGTCAAAACTATTTACTTTTAGCACCTGAGCGGGAGCAATGCTGTTTTAACCGGCGTTGAGTGGTTTTGACCACACCTCCATCTCCACACTGCATGGCCTAACAAACCGATGTTGGGGCCTCTATTCTTCCCTGCTAGTTGCTCGAAACTAGAAAGTGTCTGAATAAAAGTTGTAGTTCTAAGTGCAAGCTTGGGCTAGTAACTTGAATGTGCCAGAGTGCCACAGTGAAATCTAAGAAACACGCACGCCAAAAATCGTGCAACACTCTGTTTCAGCCGGTGTCCGTTGTCGTGCCCATGCCGTGGCTGAGCCGCTCTAGCCTCGCCCTGCCGTCGCCGCTTCTCCGGTCGCTGCCCTGGCCGGTCCTGCTGACCTGCTGCACCCGCGCTGCCCTTGTTGCTTGCCTGCCACATCGTGCTGCTGCTTCACTGCCGCACCCGACCGTGCCCTTGTCGTCGCAACACTCGACGGCTAGCCGGCTGACCCGCTGCCGCGCATGCCTCTGCTGCACGCTGGCTCTACCACGCCGTGTCTGCCGCATCCACGCCATGGCTGAGAGCCTTGTCACCACTATGTGCCTGGTTGGGCACAGCGCTGCGCCCCCGTCTCGCCCATGCCGAGCCATCATCTGCAGCATGCGCTGACGCTGTTGCCAGCATGTTCCGCGCGCCGACAGCTGTGGCGAAGCTCTACGGTGCACGAAAGTCAAATGAAAGCGCGTCTACAATGTAGCTAGGAACCTCGGGAGGCTACGTGTAAGAGGAATTGAAGAGAGGTTGAGTGTAGGCGACGAATTTTGAAGGCGGAACCGACGAGCTCGGCTGCGGCGCATGGAGGCGGCGTCCGCGGCGAGATCGGCTGCGGTGTAGGGAGACGGCAGCCGCCGTAGCCTCGCTCGTCAAGGCTGCTGCGTGCTACTCGAGCGCCGCCGCCACCACTTGCTCGAGCGCCACCGCCCTGCTCCCGCGCCACCGCCGCAGCAGCCTCGCAAGCCAGATCATCATTTGCTGCCATTGCCGCCAGTAGCCTACTCGTCGCCGGTGACGGGAGGAAAGAGAGGGGCCACCGTGGCACGGTCAACGCCGAGGCCAGCGCCACCGCGTCGGAGGGAGTAGCACCCGCGAGGGAGCCGCGCGAGGGAGCAGCGCCCGCCCCGCCGCACACGGAGAGAGGAGGCGTCGGGGAGTGGTCGTGAGGATGGAGAGGGAGGGGTTGAGTCGATGACGCATGGGCCCCACATGTCACTGAGATGGAGGTCAACGTCAACGCGATATGGTCAAAACCGCTCCACGTGGGACAAAACATCCTCACTCGCGCCCAGGTGCTAAAAGTAAACGGTTTTGACTGTTGGGTACTAGCATTAAACGGTTTTGTAGTTGAGGGTTAAAATTAGACGAACCCAATAGTTGATAGGTCAAAAGTGGACTTAATCCTAATTTTTATACATCCACGCAGCCTAAGTCCCTCTCTGTACAGTTTGTAATACATGCAACAACTAATCAATACTACTTGGCGGCTTTAATTATACGTTCGTCTCTGCGCGTACAAACTTTGACGGAGCAGATCACCCAATTATCCAAACACGCCTGTTGCGAATTAAAATAGTACAAGAGAGACGGAGCCGGACTGGCCTGATATATCTATGTATATTTAATTTAATTTGGTAGTACGTACGGCTTGAGATTTTCAGCAGCAATACAATATAATACTAATCGATCTGATCTTCAGTTGAGAGGATTAGTTGTTGCATGGCTGCTAATAAGTAGCTTCAATTAGTATTGTACTGCAGAGGGTACACGAGGACATGGCCGCTTGCTGACTGCTGCCAAGTGCCAATAATCCACGACTGCACTGCACGCACGCACATCTGCACTGCACCGTTTATCTACTGCTGCCTCCTCCGTCTATAAACAAACATGCAATTCTATGTTTGGTGCGACCCAAATTATCTTAGATTTAGCTAAGTCTATTCATGACTTCCATCCAATAAATATATATTATGAAAATATGTTTTATAATGAATCTACTAATGGCACAATTTAGTATAATAAATGAATATTAATATATTCATACAAATTTGATTAAACTTAAATATTTAGCATTTTTTAGGACAGTGCACCTATATATTAGCACCAGCAGTAGCTAACTATATATAGTTACTGTACACCGTACCTGCAGATATACGACTTGCAGAGATAAGGTACTTTATCATATGATGATGTGCCGTATCCAGTCCGTACAGCATCATATATAATTTAGTTTTCTGATGCAGCTAGCTGCATGGAATAATAATATTCCTTTTCTATCTATGAAAAAAATATGTGTGATTTCTTCGGGTTTTGTAGTTTCTTTTTCCAGTGTCCATTTCAAGCACCAAACCTCGAACTGGGCCTTACATTGCCAGCGCTGTCTGTGGGCTTTATTTCCCCGCCATCCAAGAAAATCTTGCGGAATCCGCTCAATGAGAACAAGGCATTTGGCCCATCAAGAGTAACTGTTTCGGCCCACTAAAACATCCCAGCAACCGCCGCCTGTCGTTCCCGTTCCTCGCTCGCTCGCTCCCGTGCCGAACTGCCCATTCACACTCACAGTCCGGAAGCTTGCATCTCGCCGGCCGGCGACGGCCGTGCCACCTGCTCCCGTCCTTGCGGCTTCCCTGGCCTCGATCTGGCGCCCGAGACGAAGACCACGGAAGGGACGGCGACGACGAGCTCGACTGATTCCGCGACTTGTCCGCTGTACCTGTACGGCCAGGGCCGCCGCCTTCTCCAGGTGCGCCTTCAAAGAAATGAATTTTCTGCCCCTTCGATTGCTCGATGTCAGCTAGGCTTGTTTCCCTGGTTCAAAGAACGTTAGTTTGTTTCTTTGTCCTTTCCTGTCCACCAGTAAGCTGATTCGAATCAAAGTAGTGCCTTAATAAGTTCAGTCGATTGCAACACTGTGAACGAAACGAGGAGTGCTCGTGCAGATCTTGTAGTCGCCAGAGAATGAATGAAGCTCCCTTTTTTAGTTTCCAAATGTGAAGATTTTGCTAGGGATAAAGATGCCTACACCTTGTGGGGCAGAGTTGACCGACGTGAAAATGTGGTACCTACTTACGCCGTCTTCTTAGCATCATCAGAACGATAAAGTGCAAGGAAAAGGATATGCTGATTCTTATGGTGTGGCCCTTTATTCTTCCCCTGGTTCATTAGTACAAATATATACTGTTCTTGGTTTTTGGGCTGGGAACAGATGCGGTCTTTCTTGTTTTTTTATGCATTCAAGGATTTCCATTATTGAGTTATTGGTTTGTGTTCTCGGTTTCTATTCCCTTTTTCATGGGTCTATGATATATGTGTTTTCATGGACTTGGACAGTTTAGGTAAGACAACGATTGTGCTGAAGATCAATGGTGACTGTGAGGACACCAGTGTCATCAGTCAGCCCCACCCTTGGCTTCAACATCAAGACCATCAAGTATCAACAGTGTTTATTCCTTTCTCTGCATAATTAGCATATGAAATATCTGGACAAGAACTCCTCTTTTAGTTACACTTAGATCATTGTAATTCTATTAGGCAGAAGCAAATTGCTGTTTTATACTAAAAAAATAAAAGTATTCTGAAGCATTCCATAATATCTGGGCCGGGCAACCTGGACGCATGCAGTGTTAACCATAGACCATACATGCATACAGAATCAAATTTTGAGCTGATGTATTGTAATTTCTGTATCGTTTTTTTTAGGATAACTCTCTGCTGTTCACTGTTGAAGTATGCTCTAGATCTTGCGCCTTTCCCTATCTCCCAGGCCATGCTAGTCTTACTCGATCCCAAATGTAATTTTCCATGACCTTTTGTGATGCAACCTTAAGATTTGTAAATTAATTATGCGGCAGTCCTGATTTCAGCTTCCCAGGTAGAAAAATGTGCACTACTGTGGGTGGCTAGCTAAACAGCAATTAGTAGCTGACAATGAAGGTTGTCCACCTACTCCACCTCTTCAGGAATGGCATATCTGTTTGGTGCTTCTTATATAGAATCACATTTTAACATGAGGAAATGCTCAGTGACCATTTTGATAGTTTGTTCTTCAAGCATTAGAACTTTTTTTTTGCATCAATGCCACTATGCCAGCATGCATAAATAAGCTAAACTCTGGCAAGCTACCACTGAAGCAGTGCTGTCTTGAGTTCAGGTCTTGTGGTGTCAAATGCACAACTGTAGGCTCATTATAGTGCTAAAAATGGAAGGCGTGATACAGTAAGGATTCATCCAAAAAGTACTTTAGCAATTACATTTCAATCGGCTTAAACTAGAATGCTCTATGGTTTATGTTAACTTTGCGTGTGTCAGGGTTGTATTGTAACAAAATTTCTTCGGAGTACTTGTAGTTAGTACAAATAACAATTTTAGATACAAATGTCTGATGAGTACTTGTAGTTATGAAATTTTAGATATGAAAACCAATTCCTCATGAGTTTGAACTTTCAAAGAAGTTGAAATGTTGCCAAAATATTTGTTGTTTTACCTACATGACCATATGATTGCAGTACATTGAACACTACAAGTATGATGCATCTACACAGGGCGACGAAAAACAAAACGCTCAGTGACCATTTGATAGTTTGTTCTTGAAGCATGAAAACTATATTTTGGCATCAATCTCACTATAAGAAAAGCTGAAATGTCACAACCTGCCATGGTAGCAGTGGTGTCATAAGTTGGTTTCTAGGAGCCAAATGCACAATTTTAGATACCCCACTAGACATGGAAGGTGTTTCCTGAATTTCATGGTGTTCTTTAGTTGAGAAATTTAACAAAATTTCTTCAGAGCATTTGTATAACATTGGTGTATTCAGTTCAGGCCCTGTGGAGTCAAATGCACAACTGTAGATACATTATAGTGCAACACTGACACTAGAAACGGAACACATGATCCAGTAAAGAGTCGTCCAAAAAATGGTTTAGCAGTTACATTACAATCAACTCAAATTAGAATGCTCTATGGTTTTTATTAACGTTGTGTATGTGGGGGTTGTAACTTAAGAAAATTTCTTCCGAGTACTTGTAGTTCAAAACTGTAGTTTTAGATACATGTATTCAAATTCAATGTGTACTTGTAGTTATGAAATTTTCAATACATATGGTGATTGGCATATTTACTGTACCAAAAGCATTTTTCATCACCCCCCATGAGTGTCAAGAAGTAGAAAATTTATCAAAATATTTGTTGCTTTCACCTACACAACCATATGATTACAGTAACTGACTGAACACTACAAGTGTGATGTGTTTTACACAGGGTTTTGAAAGACAAAACGCTCAATCACCATTTGACACAAGAACGTTAGTTTGCTTCTTTGTCCTTTCCTGTCCACCAGTAAGCTCCCGTCCTTGCGGCTTCCCTGGCCTCGATCTTGGAGCATCCAGAGAAAAAGACTGAAGGAGAGTGTGTGGTCGAATGATCTTGCTATGCTGTTTGCTACATATATGGATCCCTGTGTATGTATTGCTGGACATATACGCCCACCTCCCATTGCTTGTCAATATCTCCGATCACCTCACCTCCTCTCTATATGACGATTTTGTCCTCAGATCACACATCTCTCTCTCTCTACATTAACTATTCGCTGCTGTTGTAGTGTGGCCTAACCCTTCCAATATTATACTAGGGCTTGTTTAGATGCCTCTCAAATTCCTAAGTTTTTTCACTCTCTCTCCATCACATCAATTTTTAGCCGCTTGCATGGAGTATTAAATGTAGATAAAAAAAATAACTAATTACACAGTTTAGTTGGAAATCACGAGATGAATCTTTTGAGCCTAGTTGGTCCACGATTGGACAATATTTGTCAAATAAGACGAAAGTGGTACTATTCATCGGGTTGAAATTTTTTCGCAATCTAAACGAGGCCTAGGCCTTGTTTAGATTCCAAGTTTTTTCACTCTCTCTTCATCACATCAAATCTTTGGACATATGTATGGAGTATTAAATGTAGATAAAAAAAATAACTAATTACACAGTTTGATTGTAAATTACGAGACGAATCTTTTAAGCCTAGTTAGACCATGATTGGACAATAATTGTCAAATACAAACGAAAATGCTACAGTGCCAAATACTGATTCCCAACCATCATCTAAACAAGGCCCTAGTAATGATATACTATTGGAGTTTATATACTTCTCTTTTACACTACCGTCACAGAAAAGCTAGGTAGCTGCTATCCAAAGCTATGCGTGTATATGAGGCTGAGAGCTAAAGCATGTTTTACAACAATAATTTCACTTTCACCTATATACCATATTATACCTCCGTCCTGAAAAGTATCATTGTTACTTTTCAAGAAGTGAATAAGTATCAAGTTTGATCAAATATATACAAAAATTACGAATATTTATGAAGTGTGTTAGATGAATTATGAATTGTATTTCATAATTAGTCTATTTAGAGATATAATGTTGACAATATTTTCTATAAATCTAAAATTTGACTTAGTCCAAACCTAGAATGACACTCCTTTAGGGACAAAGGTAGCAATTGTTAAACTCTACAATTTTTATGACTTTGCGATCTTAGCTTATTGTTTACGATTACTGCCTCCGTCCTAAAATAAATTTATTCTAGAATTCTTAGTGGAGATCAATGTTACCTTGGAAATTACATATTTACTCTTATCAAAATTAATTTCAACACGTAACGGTTGCACCTTAGAAGTAGATAGAGAAAGAAAAAAAACTGCTACAACTACGCGTGGACCATGCGTATAAATGCATTTATTTTAGCATAAATTTCAAATACTAGAAGTGCATTTATTTTGAGACGAAACGAGTATAAGTTATGTAGAATCTATAATTTTAGGGCTCTAGTAGTAGTTACGATTCTACGGTTGGAGTTTCGATCTAATTTAGGATCACGATTTTAATTAACGACCTTACTTTCAGAACTAATATATGTGTTTGCTGAACAGCAACCGTACCAGATCGAGATGGGTGAGGTAGCGGTGATCTGACACCACATCATGCATGATGCTGCACATATATATATATATATATATATATATATATATATATATATATATATATATATATATATATATATATATATATATATATATATATATATATATATATATATATATATATATATATATATATATATATATATATGTGTGTACAAGGCCATGGCCGAACAACATGATTCCCTACGACGCGTGTGTCGTTGCTATATATAGAGATTGATGCAGGGTATAATATAATTGACGTGCATATATTCTATATTGCCGCTATGTATATGTTACCATTGTGTGTGTGTGTGTGTGGAAGTGTTGTGGATGCACGGTCCAAGTCAACTACTGGAGCACATTTTCTATTAGGCTAGTGATTTGTACCTTGTACTTTGTTAATTGTGGAGGCTCAGTGACCGTTTCTAGGGTTCATACTACCAGTACCAACATGTGCATGGCTACATATATATTTATATCCAGGAGCTACCTAGGCATATTCGTGTGACATGTTTCCTTTTCCTAATAATTATGAAATGTGGACTATATTTCACTTTTGAGTTGTGTTCAACTCAGTTTAACTTTTAAACTACCCAAAGTTATTAGTCGAGCATACATAGTATTTTTAAGCATTGATTATTCTTTTTTCCCTATGTGTTTTTAGCACTTTAGTTATGAAGATTCCGTTTGGTAGAGCTTTGGATAGCTTTATTTGTCTTTAGCTCCTCCATGTGTTGTAGCGAGGAACCGTTTTTAACTTCAACGGCTAGGACTTCTTCGTACACTGTAGCAAGGAGCCGAAACCATTTGAAGCTGTGCCAAATAAGATCTAACTATATGACCTGATCGGTGCCACCGAAGAACAGGTCAATTTGCCTCCATCAATCCGAAGTTCTTAAAAATAAATACTGTTTGTGCTGCGTTTATCAGTAACATGGTAGTGCGTGTTCCAGTACATCTGGACGTCCTTTTCCAAAAAAAAGAGAAAAAACCATGATGAAGCTACTATATATATTTTTTGACGACTCAAATACAGGAAAACATGCAGTTGGGCACGTTATTCATTGGCATGGGACCGACGGCTGGACAGCTCAACCATGCAGCTTCTGCAATCTGCAGGGCTAGCATGCTCATGCACGGTGCACCACAGTACAAGCATCCCGTGCATGGATCTTGCTGTGCACCGACGGCTGGACAGCTCAACCATCCTGCTCGCTTGACTGATAAGCTATGGCTGAAAGTATTGTTGGCTGATTTGTTGTGAGAGAAAAATACTGTTCGTTGGCTAAAAAAGTACGGCTTATAAGCCAAGCGAACAGGGCAATGATTGTGTGTTGTTGATCACCAGTACCCCTAATTATTATGTTCCCTCAATAATTGAGCAAATTTCAGCAGGAACTACTATTAGCCTATCTCAGTCTCTGACAGTCTAAGAAACAAAGTAATGTACAAATACTTACTCCACTTACACATATGTCCTAGATAATTAAATCAACATTTTTTAGCCAAACTTCTTAAAGTTTGACTGAATTTGTAGGATGTTCATGACACCAAATAAGCACACTATGAAAATATATTTCATGATCACTACTACAGAACTGACCTTCATTGCTAGTTTGTGGCTAAAACCAACAGTGATATTGGGACATGTCGAAGTCCCCGGATCTACGTGGTCCTGGCGGTTGAGAGAGAGAGAGAGCAAAGGAGTGGTGTGGGAGAGAGGGGGGGGGGGCAGACCATTTAAGAGGTCTGACTCTGTTAATCAATTTACAAATATGAGATTTATTGAACTGCCTACTAAAATGGATTGACTCCTTTTGAAATTAGTTAGGTATTTTTTGGAGAAATAGAAACTTTTATAGAGCATCTGAAAATAAAAGGTATTGTCTCCTAAAATCGTTTTTAGTAGTATACTAGATTCTTTGGATAGACTCTCAAGTTCATGTGAGTAATCCTCACCCCCCAAAAAAAGGTTTAAGCCAGTAAGTAAATAAAGTGCTCCTAGCCCGGATTTGAAATTCACAAGTGCTTGAGAGAAAAGAAAAAAAACGCTGGCCCAAGCAGCCCGGTCGTCTTATATGAAATAAAAAAAAATGATGAGGTTATAGGTATATATAGGTGGCTGCTCATGCCACAGAGAGCGCTCCCCGTGGCCTTGTTTAGATTGCCTCAAAATTTCAAGT
This sequence comes from Miscanthus lutarioriparius, assembly GCA_904845875.1. NCBI lineage: Eukaryota > Viridiplantae > Streptophyta > Magnoliopsida > Poales > Poaceae > Miscanthus > Miscanthus lutarioriparius. The sequence continues at coordinate 2,526,800 of CAJGYO010000014.1, forward strand.
TTTTTCACTCTCTCTCCATCACATCAATTTTTGGACACATGCATGGAACATTAAATGTAGGTAAAAAAATAACTAATTACACAGTTTGGTTGTAAATCACGAGACGAATCTTTTGAGCCTAGTTAGTCCATGATCGGACAAAGTTTGTCAAATACAAACGAAACGTGCTACAGTGTCTAGATTGCAAAAATTTGCAATCTAAACAAGGCCATGTTTAATTTGTGTGGTGCCGTGGTGGTCAGAACCGAAATCAGAAACAACCAACGTGTCGCACACTTGACTACTTGAGGTTGAGGAAGATGTGAGAGGATCTTCACTGAGCTCTTCGTTATGCTATCAATTCCCCCACGGCCCCACTGCACCAAGGAAAAAGCTAGTACTAGCTTATAATAGTTGCTGGGCCGGACAATGGAAAGCAACATCATGCTCTCACAGCTGATTATTGGGTTCACGTTACCATCTCATCGCATTTAGCCTCTCACTGCATCGACTTTTAGTGATGGTAACAAAAGGGACGTGTGTTTTTGTCGCAACTCTCTAAGACATATATATAACTATGTGATTCTCTAATCTTACGCGAAAACCTCCACAAAATATATGGCATGCACACAACAGGTCGTCTCTGCATGAATGCATGATCATGAATAATTATATATATTAATTTGCTTTTTGTTCATTAGTACTAACATTGCTTCATCATATATATAGTATTCATTATTCATCAACGTCTTGATTATATTGCCAACCTCCACAACATATCTTAATGCTTGCTGGCAAGGTTAGGCTACATCACCTATTCACCTTTTGTTGTGTGAGTTGTTCAGCTTGTTCTTCTTTTCTGGCCAGTCTTAGTGGAGGTCTCATAAAAGTTTCATGAGCATTAAATAAGTTACATATTTTAACAAATATGCTGATTAAGAGATAGATGATTAAAGTTTTATGGGAGTAAAATGAGTTTCGTAGGAAAAACCAGCCTACACTATTTTCAACGTATGAGAGTTTTGAAAACTGAAAAGTGGAACACGAAACTCACAATTAATGAGAATGACCCAAAAAATGATCAAGAAGCAGAAGCCTAGCTAGCTAGCTAACAAAAAACACATACACATCTCATAATGAGAACCGACCAATTATACGAAATTAAGTAAGAAAATCATCCGCCAGAGCAGACGATTGAGCAAACTTAAGCCCGTATAACCCGGTAGTCCGTGAAATCACGAAGGATTTCAAACCAACTTCCATTCCAGCCAAGATCGTAATAAGTTTAGCGGTCACCATCACATATTACATAAAAGTTCGCAATCTCAGATACATCAGAGTTTAAACATAGTTATTACAAAACCAGTTCGAATAAAAGTAGCGGAAGCCATTTGTTCAAACCACACACTCACGCGGAGTTCAAATATAGTGCCAGCGAATGATCATCTCCAACAAAAGCATTAGACGAGACGTAAGGAATGACCATGCCCATGGTCCTAAGCATCACCCATCGCAGGATACGTGCGGTTGATACGAGAGTCGTAATACATCCGCCCATCCGCAACAAGTGGGAATAAAACCCCTAAGTACGAGAAGGTACTCAAACTAGACTTACCCGACATAACCGAAAATAAATGACACCAAGGATTATGAAGGGCTTAATAGTAGGGTAGTGACTCATTTGTAAAAAAGAAGCATTTTAGCATTTCAAGAACCTTTCTAAAAGCATTATTGCCAAGTTAATTATTATGAACCTGTCGACTAGATTTGCACCTATACTAGAGTAAACATGTGATTAAGCAGATAATGATAACCAATGATCATTAAACAACTTCCATACTGTCATATTCATTATAACCATCCAAGTGTTCCATAAACATTTACTACGATGAAGTAACTCAAGTCAAGTGCTCACTATCCAGGAGCGATGGCGATTCGAATCGATTCCTAACCAGCTGGTGATTTATTCCTTACACAAACCTCACTCACCCGCTAAAGTGAGATATTGATCACCGAGTCAACTTTCGGTATCTCGAGTTTGCAGAACCACATGTACCCGGGGCCGACCGATCGCACTTTGGTCTTATCATCCCGCCCCGTGTCCTACCACACTGCCGCGACACACAGTCGGCCATGCGGGCAATCTACTCGGCCCGAAAAATCTCCCGGCTTCGTGGTCGGAAGGTACTTTATCCGCCGACTAAATGTAAGGCATCGTTCAACATGACTCGAGGCCCAACAACGGTCGGTCCTTAATAATCGACACAGACGGAAACACTACGGTCCAAAACTACGCAAGTCTCCGTCCGGTCTCAACTTCATTTAACACTTAGTTATACCATGACTTCATAGTCATCCAAGCGAGATCCGGTAACCACCTATAGCTCGAGTGACAGAAATCACCCGACTTCTACCGGTCTAAGCCGGCTAAGCATTGACTCGATTGCGGATACCGGGGTAACAAGGATATAGTATAACAAAGGTAAACAAGGTATAATGCAAAGAACGGTTGCAAACAACTCCTGAACGTAATGCATCAATTAAAGTAAAGTATTTAATTAAATCATTGCAAACCGGGAGAAAAAAATGCTCGGGGCTTGCCTCTCTCGAAGGAGTTTCGGGACGGTGATCGGGGCACTCGGAAGTTCCTCAACGTCCTCTCTCGTCGGCCACGGCACTTCTGCTGGCTGCACCTCGAACTGCTCCTCGGGCTCCTCGGGTATGACGACTGGGTCCTCGGTTTGCGATCCTGTATGATGCAATGCGTGTAAGTGCTTATGCAATCGGTGCATCGGATGATATGAATACAATGGATATGTTTGAATGCAAGGTAGTCAACCTCATCCAAGAAAATATACTACAAGCACATGTCATCTACTGCATTCTCTTCTACTACTAATATGTTAAGCCAACACATCTTATTAAATGCTTCAAAGATACACCAAAGCTAACATTATTAACTAACTTGCATTAAAGAGGATTATTTTATTTCATTTTAAACTAGGGCTACAACAGTAACCTATATTTTGGGTGCTTATAAAAATCTAAGAAAATTACAGTAGCATAGTACTACTCTAAATAGACTACCATAAAATTTTCATGGCGTTTGGATAAGTAAAATAGTCTACACAAAAATGATAGGGCATGGCAGGATTATGAACATAAAAATACTTTGAACTGTGAAAAGTGTCAAACAACAGAGTTAGTATTTTTCCTAGGTTCTTCATAGCATACAATGACTGTACAAAAATTATCACATGCATGTTTTATACAAAGTTTGCTCTCTAGCTAAAATAACAAAAATCAGCCATTAAAGGTACTTGAACTACACCTCAAAATTTTCCCACAGCTCATGCATGAAACATATTTTTCCTAGGAAGTACATTACATAAGAAGATTAACAAACTTAGAATCATATTTTTCTGAAGCCTATAGATTTTTCTACACATTTTTCAAGTTATCAGTAATATACATGATTAAATAAAGTTCTACAGAAAAGTATCTCAAAAATGACATGCAATAATTTTCCCAAGTAGATCTGCTGATAAGGAACCTAGCAAAATTTGTTTCAACAAATTTGGAGCAAATTTGAGCATACAACCATTTTCCAAAACATTTCACAGAAATCTGAAAAATCATTTCTTAAACTCTTTTAAAGAAATCAGCTGACAAAACTCTTTGGGTGCACCCGGTGCTGTGCACCAGATCCGATCAAATACCGACGAAGCGGGCCCCCACGGTCAATGGCCCCCACACATCGGTTAGGCTGAAGAGGCAGGCGGCGCTTGACCGGCTAGCTCGCCGACGGGGCTAGCTTAGCCGGTGTGGACACCACCAGTAGCTCACCCGCGACGAGGCAAACACGGTGCACCAAGAGAAAGCACAGGAGGAACTCGGGACAGGGCTCGACGGCGCGCATGGCGGAGCGGCGGCGCTGCTCCCGACGGCCGGCCATCTTCGGCCGGGCAGGGGCGCGAAAAGGGGTGCGGGAGCTTCACCGAGCTCGTGCGGTGGTTGTGCGCGCGAAGTAAAGGTAGGAAGAGGAGCGGAAAGGGGGAGTCCACGGGAGCGGAGCTCATCAGCGAGCTTCGGCCGTGCTCCGGCGAGCAATTCCCAAGGACGGGATGCTTACCACGGCAAAGCAGCGAGAGCACGGGGTGCGCGGGGTGACGATGGAGCTGCAGGCTAAACGGAGTGGTCACCGACGAGCTGAGGTGGCCGGGTGAGCGAGCTCCGGCAAGGCGCGGTGGCGATGGCGGGCGCGCGGTGAGAGGAGAAGTGAGGAGCGCTGGAATACGGTGGGCGCGTGGGGATTCAAGTCATGGCCAGCAGTGCTAGAGCTGCCGCGGCGCGTGGACGCGGTGTCAGGCCACCGTCGACGGTGGCGCGCGCGCGGCAAGCCTCGCGCGATCGAGGGGCGTGTGGCTGTGATTAACGCGGCTTGTGCATGGAGAAGGAGCAGTGCAGCTGGCCTGGGCCGAGGCGAGGCGAGGCGAGGCGCCAGCATGTGGGGGCTTCATTGGCGGCTTGCCGTGGGGCTGGAGAGGCGGCGGTGGACCCATGAAGGAGGAAAAAGCCTTTTTCATTTGTATTTTCAAGGAATTTTTAAATGCCATCTTTCAAATATCATTTTGAGCAAGAAAATGACCTCTTTTGAAAATAGTCCAAAAATGAAAGTTGCTTAGAATTTAATTTTCTACAACTTTGCTTTTATGACCACAGCTAAATTCTTTCTAGATTTTGAATTGCAAGGTCAAAGTCCACGTTTAACTCAAAACCCTAATTTTGGGAATTTATTTTTGAAGCCAAATTTTGAATTAATTTGAATACAAACATTGCTCTAAAAATTTAACTAAACATTGCTAGATGATTTACAATAGTAGCCAAACATGTTTTACTAACCTAGCAAGAAAAATTCCGGGTAAAACAATTCTTAAACAGGTGTATGCAACATTCAGGTTTCACGCATGTTTCAGATGTTTCAAAGCAATGTTTCGATTGTTATTCACATGATTAAGCATGTATGATTTGGATGCTTGATGATGCATGATATGCGTGATTTGCAGTGCCTAAATGTAGGCATAACACCGGGGTGTTACAGCCCTCCCCCCTTATAAAAATCTCGTCCCGAGATTTGGGTTACGAACCATTTGTTATAAAAATCTTCATAAGCTTTTTGTAGATACTCTCCTGTTTCCCAAGTTGCATCTCCCTCATCATGATGATCCCACTGTATCTTGTATGTTTTCACCACACTATTCCGAGTAGCACGTTCCTTAGTGTCTAACACCCGGACTGGTTGCTCACGATACACCAAATCTGATTTGAGTTGGATACCTCGAGGTTCTATTCCTTCCTCCGGAACACGCAAACATTTCTTGAGATGTGATACATGGAAAACCGGGAAAACGGTACTCATTGTCTCAGGTAACTCTAACTTGTAGGCTACCGGACCTCTTTGTTCCAAGATCTTGTATGGTCCTACGAATCTCGCGGCAAGCTTTCTTCGGATTCCAAACCTTTTCTTCTTCATTGGCGTGACTTTCAGATAAACATAGTCACCAACTTCAAACGCAAGGGGTCTCCTTCTTTTGTCTGCATAGCTTTTCTGACGTGATTGGGTAGCTTTCATATTCTGCTGAATAATATGTACTTTCTTCTCGGCTTCTTCTACAAAGTCAATGCCATAATACCTTCTATCTCCAGGTTTGACCCAATTTAATGGTGTTCTACATTTTCTGCCATATAAAGCTTCGAATGGGGCCATCTTGATGCTTTCTTGGTAACTATTATTATAAGAAAATTTAGCTAATGGTAACCATGACTCCCATGATCCCTTAGAAGACAATACACAGGCTCTTAACATATCCTCCAAAACAGCATTCACTCGTTCAGTCTGACCATCTGTCTGAGGATGATAAGCGGTGCTGCGAATCAAATTAGTTCCTAAGCCTTTGTGTAAATGTTCCCAAAAGTGAGCCATGAACTGTGAGCCTCTATCAGATACTATAGTCTTTGGTATACCATGCAACCTCACAATTTCTGCGATATACTTCTCGGCATATTGAGGTGGTCGATACTCTGTTTTGATAGGTAAGAAATGAGCGGTCTTGGTAAGACGGTCCACAATTACCCAAATCGAATCATGTCCTTTTTGAGTAGTGGGCAAACCCGTGATAAAATCCATACTTATATCGTCCCACTTCCAACTAGGGACGGACAAGGGTTGCAACATACCAGCAGGTTTCATGTGAATTGCTTTCACTCGACAACATGTGTCACATCTGACAACATATGCTGTAATTTCTTTCTTTATTTTGGTCCACCAATAATGAGATCTTAGTTCTTGATACATCTTACTACTTCCTGGATGGATAGATAGCTTAGAAAGGTGAGCTTCATCCATGAGTTTATTCCTAAGCTCTCGATCCTTGGGAACCACAAGACGGTCGTCAAACCACAACACGCCCTGTTCATCCACTTTAAAGTGTTGAGACGGCTTTTCTTTTATTTTCTCTTTGATGTGAAATAGCCCCTTGTCGGTTTTCTGGCCTTCTATTATCTTACTCTCCAAAGAACAACTAATCTGAATACTATGTAACACAACAGGATGCATTAGATCGAACCCATCTTCCGAAGAATGGCTGCACATTCAAGTAATGTGACTTTACGCTCAAAGCATCTCGCCACTACATTGGCTTTTTCAGGATGATATTGCACATTCAAGTTGTAATCCTTGATCAATTCCAACCATCTGCTTGACTCTCATGTTTAGCTCTGGTTGGGTAAAGATGTACTTAAGACTCTTATGATCTGTGAAAATGTTGCACACATTACCCAGTAGATAATGTCTCCAAATTTTTAGGGCGTGCACAACTGCACCAAGTTCAAGATCATGTGTTGGATAGTTGACCTCGTGCTTTCTCAATTGACGTGATGCATAAGCAATGACTCTCCTTTCTTGCATAAGAACACATCCTAATCCAGTCTTCGATGCGTCGCAAAACACATCAAATGGTTTCTCGATATCTGGTTGTGCTAGAACAGGGAGCGGTGGTCAGCAGATTTCCGTAAAGTGTGGAAAAGCTGTTTCACACTCTTACGTCCACACAAACTTGTGATCCTTACGTAGGAGACTCGTCATTGGTTTGGCAATCTTGAGAAATCTGGTATAAAGCGACGGTAATAACGGCTAATCCTAAGAAACTTCTAATCTAAGGAAGCTGTGGTCGGTGCTTTCCAATTCATAACTTCTTGCACCTTACTTGGATCGATTGAAACCCCATTCTCTACGGCGAGAATGTGACCAAGGAAAGGAACTTCCTTCAACCAGAATTCGCATTTGCTAAACTTAGCATACGATTGATGATCCCTAAGTCTAGTCAAGGCGGTTCTCGGATGCTCTTCATGATCTTTCTCATTCTCGGAGTACACGAGAATGTCATCGATGAACACTACCACAAACTTATCCAATTACGGCATGAAAAGCTGTATTCAACAAAAATAAAAGTATGCGAGGAGCATTTGTCAAGCCAAAGGACATGACAAGATACTCATACAACCCGTATCACGGTGGAAAATGCGGTTTTCGGTATATCCCGTGGCCTTATCTTGATCGATGATAACCGGATCTCAAATCTATTTTTGAGAACACCTTGGCCTTGGATAATTGGTCAAAGCAGAACATCAATATGAGGCAAGGGATACTTATTCTTTATGGTCACGGCATTGAGTGGCACGTAATCTACGCACATTCTCAACGTGCCCTCTTTCTTTTCTTCACAAACAAGGCGGGACATCCCCATTCGGACTTGCTTGGCCGAATAAACCCCTTTTTTGACAAATCTTCTAACTGCTTTTTCAGCTCAGCTAACTCATCTGGCGGCATCCGATAGGGTCTCCTTGAAATCGGAGCTATTCCGGGGACTAACTCAATTCCAAACTCAATCTCCCTATCCGCGGAAGACCGGGTAACTCATCAGGGAATACATCCGGAAATTCACACACTACTAGGAATCGATGAATAGGAATGATCGCCGTAGTAGCACATGTAACACTTATAAGGTCATTCTCCGAGGCAATGGTACTTGGAAAGTACCCTCACCCAGGGGATCCTTAAGGGTAAGTACTCGACTTCCAGTATCTATGACTGCTCCCCAATCCTTCATCCAATTCATCCCTATAATGACATCCAAAACTAATCTAGGCATAACTATCAAGTTCACTCGGAACTTCCTGCTACCTAATTCAAGGGTTGCCCCTCGAACCATCCGGTTAGTCAAAACATCGACCCTATTTGAACTTATACGATAACCATAACCCAATTATGTGCATAGTTGTTCATGTTTACGTGCAAATGCTTGACTCATAAAAAGAATGCGATGATCCGAATCAAATAGAACAAGCTGTAGGTTTTTTTGATTGTGAAACTTACCAGCGATGTGGGCTCTCCCTCGAGAATTTCATCCTTTGTTGTACTATGCACTCTAGCATTATAAGTCTCTTGCTTCTTCTTGGTAGTGCGGACAAAACCTCGAGAAATGGCGGGTTGATCACAGTTATAGCAGAGGTCCTCTCATCGTCCCGGTAGATCCCACAGACTCCTTGGAGCGCCTTGTACCATGATTGCGGCTGCTTTGTTGGGCTGTACTGCCATCTTGTACGGCTTTTGAGGTCCACGGAAATTCTGACTCCTTGGCTGAGGTGGCCTGAACCTAGCGCCAGGTGCCGATGGGCGATATGGAGGATGACCTTCCATAGGTGCTCTAGCTTGGGACGGACCACCTTCAAAGGCTCTCTTGCATGTCTTGGCTGCAGTGCTGGCGTTGTTATTCTTCTCCTGCTTTAGACAGTCGCTGATGAAGTCATTGAATCTGACGCGGTTGTTGGTACCAACATGCTTCATCATTTTTGGATTGAGTCCCCTCTTGAAACTGGCTATTCTTTTAGCATCTGTGTCCACCATGTCGGGAGCATAGCGACACAAGTTGTTGAAGGCATGCAGGTATTGTGTCACGGTTTTGGTGCCCTGGTTCAAAGCCAGAAACTCTCCCAACTTCATCTCGGTCAGCCCGGGTGGAATATAGACTCCATGGAAGGCCTCAGCAAACTCTCTCCAAGAAATCTGGGCATTTGGAGGGAAGGTGGTGCGATGGTGCTTCCACCACATTCCCGCCGGTCCCTGCAATTGAAGTGCAGCATACTCCATTTTCAGAACCTCAGTCATCCTCAACACACGGAATTTATCTTCCATCGTGTTGATCCATTCCTCAGCATCGAGTGGCTCTGTTGCTTCCTTGAATACTGGCGGCCTGGTGTCCATGAAATCCTTGAAGCTGCTATATTGGTTCACTCCCATGCCACCACCTTGATTGTTACCACGTTGAACGTTGTTGGCGATGGTTCGCAGAAAATCCTCCATGTTCTTTTGGGATTGTTCCGCATTACGCTGACTCCCGAGCAGCTGTGCGAGGAACATTTCGGGGGTAAACGGGGGAGGAGGTGGCAAATGTGGTTCATGGGGAGGCTCATTGTTGTTGTCGTGGTTTCCACCATCACCACCACCACCGGTCCCCGCACCGTTAGCACCGGTCTCAGCGGCCTCATACGTGGTTCGGCGAGTGTTTGTCATCTGCATTTTTCAGCAACAAGTAATGATTGAGTGAAGCTGTAATAATTGCGAGTGAATGAAAAATTATGCCGTACTGAATTTACTGGAGAGAATAAATTCATACAATAAATCAGAGGCACAACAATCGCATCCCAATTAAAACAACAGCACTTAATCAAATTACTTCAACGGCCAACATCGCGTCCATACAATCCAATTGCCAGCATACATACACTGGACTTTTTATGCGTTCAGATATTGCATTCTAAATCAAGTTCCAACCATATGCCAAGTCTCATACGTTCAAAGCAACATACAATAGGTTACATGCCAACAAAAGAAAGGTCGTCGCGACAGGACCTAGATACTAGCGCAAGGCAACTAGCCTACTCCTCGGGGCCATCGTCGGGATCGGAGACGTCACCATTGCCCCAGGTGAAACTACAGGCTCATCCCTGGTTGTCGTCGTCGATGTCCATGCCAGCGGCGTTCGGTGGAGCATATGGGCCAACCCCATTGTAGAGCGCGTGAAAATCCTCGTGCAGGTTGCCATTGTATTCCTCTAGCTCATCGACTCTCTACAGCAGAAGGTTTCTTGCGTTCCAGGCTTCATTCCTTTCCTGAACCAACTATCCAATCATGCGGTCTGCATTGTTGTTGGCTTGAGTCAACATATGCACTCACTGCATAGCTCTATTACCTCTCTCAACCACTTTGATCTCATTTGCCAGAAGTTCATATTAGCCAACCGCTGCTCTACAAGCTAGCTATAGCACGCGTGCCTATCTCTTCTTTCGCTTTCTACCCTTGAGCTTATCCTCACTACATAAGCCGGTCAAAGTCCGATGAGGTACTCTCGAGACCCTCATACGCTCACGATGGTGGCGAACATAGCACTCATTGCCTGGTTGTCGCTAGCCTGTCCTTCAGCTGGACCTCTGACCAATGCACTTCCCTTAGGCTGAACCCAAATAGCATCACGAGGATCATCCCTAGGAAAAGTACCAACTAGAGCTGCAGCAAGCTCCTTGGGAAATCTGCTCATAATGTCCACGATGACATGGAAGGCTGCTCCCTCTACACCCTCATTTGAGTGCGACCCTCAAACTCCAAATGCCAACCATCCCAATCTGGAGCATCACCGAGGAAGCGAGAACCGTGATCTCCACCACTGCAAGTCCATTCTCTCGCTAAGCGGCTCTCATTCCAAGAGTACACGGCTCTTGACCCCTCCAGGTACCCCACATCATGGAGCACTCTCCAAAGCAAAGTTGGCATGCCAAACTCGCTCAAGAAGGTGTCCAAGTGGTGCGGTGCTCCCTTAGGGCCAACAGACGTCGAGGTGCTCTTCCTCCGGTGGACTTACTGGTGAGGTGCGCCGTGCGGGCCATCTATAGCAAAAAGTTCTCTTATTACTTGGGAAACATATTTTAGGTGATACCACTTTTATCAAAATGAGAGAATCAATTTATAAGGGGAGGAATGCATGACATGAATGAAATGCACAAGTAACATGATGTATGTACGTGCCGTACGTTCTCACAAACTTAGGAATAAATAATTTCTAACGACTAATTTGGTGGCATACAAACGATCTCTCAAATACGTAACTAATACGTTCTACACGATAGCGTTGTTATGTACCTGCAGAAGATTCATTTCAGCCCGATTCCCAATGAATGCATAAAAGTAGTAAAGTTTTATCTACACGCTCTACACGAATCCCCAGATACGTGTACAACGGTAGTAACTACCCGAACCATCGTCCTATTGACGGCATCGCCTCCATAGACGGAAGACCCATACATGAGATACCTTTGTAAAACATGCGTAGAACATGTAATTACTCCAGCATCATATAAGCATTCACCCTAGATCGGCGGTGTATCCGATCATGCTCTCACAACACACACTTACCGAGGCGTAGAGGCAAATGATCCATTCATTACCACTCAAACAAGTGGCACTCATACAATAGCACGCCGTATGAGCGACGAAAGAGAAATATGATGCAAGAACCCCAGTCAGTACTTAATTAAAGCACCTAAAGTCCTTAACTGGGCATAAAGGATATGATCACTGGCACACTTTATTTTTAAAATCACATTTTCCAAATGCCTTTTTGTTTTAAATACACTTGTGAACAGTAACACGCTAAACCATGCTCTGATGCCAGCTGTAACAGAACCAACCAATTATACAAAATTAAGTAAGAAAATCATCCACCAGAGCAGACGATTGAGCAAACTTAAGCCCGTATAACCCGGTAGTCCGTGAAATCATGAAGGATTTCAAACCAACTTCCATTCCAGCCAAGATCGTAATAAGTTTAGCGGTCACCATCACATATTACATAAAAGTTCACAATCTCAAATACATCAGAGTTTAAACATAGTTATTACAAAACCAGTTCGAATAAAAGTAGCGGAAGCCATTTGTTCAAACCACACACTCACGCGGAGTTCAAATATAGTGCCAGCGAATGATCATCTCCAACAAAAGCATTAGACGAGACGTAAGGAATGACCATGCCCATGGTCCTAAGCATCACCCATCGCAGGATACTGAGGCGGTTGATACAGATGGCGTAATACATCCGCCCATCTCGCAACAAGTGGGAATAAAACCACGAGTACGAGAAGGTACTCACTAGACTTACCCGACATAACCGAAAATAAATGACACCAAGGATTATGAAGGGCTTAATAGTAGAGATGGTGACTCATTTGCAAAAGAAGCATTTTTAGCATTTCAAGAACCTTTCTAAAAGCATTATTGCCAAGTTAATTATTATGAACACCGTCGACTAGATTTGCACCTATACTAGAGTAAACATGTGATTAAGCGAGATAATGATAACCAATGATCATTAAACAACTTCCATACTATCATATTCATTATAACCATCCAAGTGTTCCATAAACATTTACTACGATGAAGTAACTCAAGTCAAGTGCTCACTATCCAGGAGCGATGGCGATTGAATCGATTCCTAACCAGTGGTGATTTATTCCTTACACAAACCTCACTCACCCGCTAAAGTGAGATATTGATCACCGAGTCAACTTTCCGGTATCTCGAGTTTGCGGGAACCACATGTACCCAGGGGACCGACCATTGCACTTTGGTCTTATCATCCGCTTCATGTCCTACCACACACCCGCCTGCACAAAGTCTTGGCTGCGGGCAATCTACTCGGCCGAAAAATCTTCCGGCCAGCGGTCGGAAGGTACTTTATTCGGCCAGACTAAATGTAAGGCATCGTTCAACATGACTCGAGGCCCAACAACGGTCGGTCCTTAATCGACCTGAGACGGAAACACTACGGTCAAAAACTCGCAAGTCTCCGTCCGGTCTCAACTTCATTTAACACTTAGTTATACCATGACTTCATAGTCATCCAAGCGAGATCCAGGTAACCACCTATAGCTCGCAGGTGGTGGAAATCACCCGACTTCTACCGGTCTAAGCCAGCTAAGCATTGACTCATTGCGGATACCAGGTAACAAGGATATAGTATAACAAAGGTAAACAAGGTATAATGCAGCAACGGTTGCAAACAACTCCTGAACGTAATGCATCAATTAAAGTAAAGCATTTAATTAAATCATTGCAAACCGGGAGAAAAATGCTCCGGGGCTTGCCTCTCTCGAAGGAGCTCGGACGGTGATCGGGGCACTCCGGAAGTTCCTCAACGTCCTCCTCATCGGCTTCGGCACTTCTCTGGTCGCACCTCGAATCGCTCCTCCTGGCTCCTCGGGTATGATATTTGGGTCCTCGGTTTGCGATCCTGTATGATGCAATGCGTGTAAGTGCTTATGCAATCGGTGCATCGGATGATATGAATACAATGGATATGTTTGAATGCAAGGTAGTCAACCTCATCCAAGAAAATATACTACAAGCACATGTCATCTACTGCATTCTCTTCTACTACTAATATGTTAAGCCAACACATCTTATTAAATGCTTCAAAGATACACCAAAGCTAACATTATTAACTAACTTGCATTAAAGAGGATTATTTTATTTCATTTTAAACTAGGGCTACAACAGTAACCTATATTTTGGGTGCTTATAAAAATCTAAGAAAATTACAGTAGCATAGTACTACTCTAAATAGACTACCATAAAATTTTCATGGCGTTTGGATAAGTAAAATAGTCTACACAAAAATGACAGGGCATGGTAGGATTATGAACATAAAAATACTTTGAACTGTGAAAAGTGTCAAACAACAGAGTTAGTATTTTTCCTAGGTTCTTCATAGCGTACAATGACTGTACAAAAATTATCACATGCATGTTTTATACAAAGTTTGCTCTCTAGCTAAAATAACAAAAATCAGCCATTAAAGGTACTTGAACTACACCTCAAAATTTTCCCACAGCTCATGCATGAAACATATTTTTCCTAGGAAGTACATTACATAAGAACATTAACAAACTTGGAATCATATTTTTCTGAAGCCTATAGATTTTTCTACACATTTTTCAAGTTATCAGCAATATACATGATTAAATAAAGTTCTACAGAAAAGTATCTCAAAAATGACATGCAATAATTTTTCCAAGTAGATCTGCTGATAAGGAACCTAGCAAAATTTGTTTCAACAAATTTGGAGCAAATTTGAGCATACAACCATTTTCCAAAACATTTCACAGAAATCTGAAAAATCATTTCTTAAACTCTTTTAAAGAAATCAGGTGACAAAACTCTTTGGGTGCACCGGTCTGCTGTGCACCAGATCCGATCAAAGCTGATGATGGCGGGCCCCCACGGTCAATGGCCCCCACTGTCGGTAGAGACCGAGGCAGGCGGCGGCTGCATGCCCGGCTCTCCGGCCGACGGCGAACTAGCCGGCTGTGTGGACACCACCGAGAGCTCACCCATGACAGAGGCAAACACGGTGCACCAAGAGAAAGCACAGGAGGAACTCGGGGACGAGGGCTCGATGCGGCGCGCATGGCGGAGGGCGGCTGCTGCCCCGACGGCCGCCATCTTCGGCCGAGGCGGTATGTGGGGGTGTGGGAGCTTCACCGAGCTCGTGCGGTGGTTGTCTTGCGCCAAGTAAAGGTAGGAAGAGGGAGCGAAAGGGGAGTCCACGGAGCGGAGCTCATCAGCGAAGCTTCGGCCGTTCGCGCGAGCAATTCCCAAGGACGGATGCTTACCACGCAAGCGGCGAGCGAGAGCACGGGTGCGCGGGTGTGGACGACTCTGCAGGCTAAGCGGAGTGGTCACCGGCGGTGAGGTGGCGGGCGAAAGCGAAGCTCCGGCAAAGCGCGGTCTTGCTGTGATGGCGATGTGGCGCTGGTAGTGGTGAGAGGAGAAGTGAGGAGCGCTGGAATGCGGAGGGCGCATGGGGATTCAAGTCATGGCGGCGGCATTAGAGCTGCCATGCGCGTGGGACGATGTGAACCGCCGCCGTCGACGGGTGGCGCCCATGGCTGGCAGGCAAGCCCCGACAGCGCTGTCGAGGCGTGTGTGGCGACAACGCGGTGTGAGAGAAGAAGCAGCTAGCTGGGCGGGCCGAGGCGAGGCGAGGTAAGTATGAAGGGGCTTCATTGGCGGCTTTCGGCCGTGGGCAGTGAAAGGCGGCTGACTGCTGAAGGAGGAAAAAGCCTTTTTCATTTGTATTTTCAAGGAATTTTTAAATGCCATCTTTCAAATATCATTTTGAGCAAGAAAATGACCTCTTTTGAAAATAGTCCAAAAATGAAAGTTGCTTAGAATTTAATTTTCTACAACTTTGCTTTTATGACCACAGCTAAATTCTTTCTATATTTTGAATTGCAAGGTCAAAGTCCACGTTTAACTCAAAACCCTAATTTTGGGAATTTATTTTTGAAGCCAAATTTTGAATTAATTTGAATACAAACATTGCTCCAAAAATTGAACTAAACATTGCTAGATGATTTACAATAGTAGCCAAACATGTTTTACTAACCTAGCAAGAAAAATTCAGGGTAAAACAATTCTTAAACAGGTGTATGCAACATTCAGGTTTCACGCATGTTTCAGATGTTTCAAAGCAATGTTTCGATTGTTATTCACATGATTAAGCATGTATGATTTGGATGCTTGATGATGCATGATATGCATGATTTGCAGTGACTATATGCAGGCATAACACCGGGGTGTTACAACATCTCTTTCTAAAAAGATACATACACATCACCAACTAACGTTTTTCACACCCAATCAAATTCTTCCAGCAATCTTATAATCACATGGCGTACTTTTATTTGCCTGGCCGAACCGTTGAAACCACGTGCGGTTTACCAAGGTAGAGTGTATATGAACATCATATATTGACATAAAGATATAATAACAGGTAGCCCAATATAATAATGGAGTACAGGCCAATCATCTGTGGGGACATTGTGGCATGCAAATCCATCACGTGCCGCAAACACTGTGGGGACGAGGCATAGCATATATATACATATGTAAACGTGCCTTA
The DNA here is from genome assembly GCA_904845875.1 of Miscanthus lutarioriparius. NCBI lineage: Eukaryota > Viridiplantae > Streptophyta > Magnoliopsida > Poales > Poaceae > Miscanthus > Miscanthus lutarioriparius. The sequence continues at coordinate 2,542,852 of CAJGYO010000014.1, forward strand.
TTAATTAAGATAGCTACCGGGGGACCAAAAAAAGTTGCCAAATTGACAATCCATGGTGCTGCACTGTGTGCTGACTTTTTGTACAGGAACTTTGCATGTTTTACATGCTTTGAGCTTGGTATGTGGTATATGTTATTATCTCCATTCTAAAATATAATGATTCTGAGTTTGTTCTAAGTTAAACTATCTTCCAAGATTTGTAGTCAAGTGTACTATTCAAATAATCATAAGTTTACAATTATAGATAATATAATATAAAATAAAAAGGATGATCATAGTGTAATTTGGGCTTGGTATGTGGTATATGTTATTATCTCCATTCTAAAATATAATGATTCTGAGTTTGTTCTAAGTTAAACTATCTTCCAAGATTTGTAGTCAAGTGTACTATTCAAATAATCATAAGTTTACAATTATAGATAATATAATATAAAATAAAAGGATGATCATAGTGTAATTTGGTAATTTTGTAACTAGCTTTTGAAAACCCTTTATTAATAAGAGTTTTTTCATGCATGCAGGCGCTCATTGTGGTGGCTAGAGTTACTTAGTTTTAGGGATGATGGAGGAGTGCACTACTACACTCACTCTTTTGAGTAGGCAAAAAACTTAACAGAGGCGGCCACCTCACCTATTTCTGCAAACATGCCTCTGTTAATGGTAGTTTCTAGAGGCAGGTGAATATGCTTGTCTGTTAATACAAAAAACAAAAAGAACAAGACTATGCATGGCGTCACCTCCAGGCGCTAGAGTGGCTGCCATCTAGGTTGCTCCGAGCCTAGATTTGGGCCACCATTTGAACTACTTTGGGCCTAGATCGGGCCACTGTGGTGCCACTGCAGGTGTTGATTCGATTAGTGCCACGCTGCCATGCCATCCATGCCCGAAGCTAGGGTCACCCTGCACCTGCACTTAGATGGTGAGGAAGGAGATAGATTAGAATCAAGGTGAGGGAGAGAGGAGAGGAAGAGGGAGAGAGGGCTAGCTCACCTTGGATGCACACCATCGTTGTTGGAAGAGGAAGGGGGCGAGCATCCCTCTTGGAGAGGGAGAGGGTCCATGTGACCCCTGCTGAGTGAGTCTGCCTATGCCATGTACCTTGGCAAGCACCACCAACAAGGCGTTGAGTCTCCGACCTATGAGGGAGAGGAGAGAGATTCAGGGAGAAGGAGAGACGAGAGGAAGATGGAGAGAGAAAATCGTGGGGACTAGCTCACTAGATTTGGACCTATGGTGAGTCAGTTATGGGAGATCTTGTTGAGTCTGGATTTGCCGGATTGAAGATGGGAGCCTCGGATCGTCGCATTGCCACCCTTTGTGCGTCCCAAGCTGTTGCCTCGTAATGGATCTAGGACGGAGTAGACAGGTGCCTCCTACTAGATCTGAGTGATGGGAGAGAAAGTAGAGAGACGTTGGATCCGGCCAGTAAGGAGACAAAGGGTGATTTGAATCTATGAGAAGTGAAGAGAGGGAGGTGCATAGGGTTTGGTTGTAGGCTTATAGTGGACTCAGGCTAACGGGAATCGGGCTGCATAGGGTTTGGCTGTAGCCTTATGGGGGGGGGGGGCTCAGGTTGATGGGCATCGGGCCTATTAGGAGCCCCCCAACCCCTAAATAAAAAAAATAGTTATCTCCTAAAATCATTTTTGTGATAGCGGTAATAAATTAAAGGTACATTCTAGGCAACTTATACAAAAAGTTAGGCAAATTATTTTCCAATTGTAGTCTTAAGCTGTAAAGTTAAGCACTTTCGTCTGATCGGTCACTTTCACAGATGCAATCATGCAATGACACTTCCACTTGCCAGAGAACAACAATATCTATATCCATATATTTATGTACAAAAGATTGACTTATATTACCCAAGAAGATAGCATGGGCCGAGGCCAATTAATTTGGTTATCCATTGCACAAAACAAATGATTTCTTAATACTGAAAAAGGCATCAAGTAGTAGATTATATACATTGATTATGTCTTGTCAAGTATAATCATCAACAGCAGTATAATTAATACCGATGCGGAGATCATGCATATATCCCGGTCTGGTTTTGATCCAAGGTGTTAATTAAATTATATAAATAATAATATATAAGTAAATAAATAGGAATCGTCATCAGGCCGGTCCGTCGGGTCGTCCTTTGCATGCATAATCCATCGAGAACGATATCGTCAGCGTATCATGGAGAATCGATCCGTTCCTATGTTTTAAAAGCTAAGTAGAGAACGATCGACGACGAGAAGCTAGCTAGTTCAACTGTCATCGATCATGCAAGGCGATTAATATAAATTGCCAATCAGCGTCAGCCGCAAACTGCACAGGAGGTTAACGTGTTGCAGGGGATGGTGTGCGTGCTGCGTAGATGATGACCTCGGGCCAATAATCTCGGGACAAAGCTTCAAAAGTAGCATTTGGAGTTGATTATGCATCGGTGGCTGGCCTGTAGTTAGTTGCATCTAAGAGTAAAGTACAATCTGACACCAAGCATTGGAACTACTAATAATAGTTAATTTCGTTCACGTGCCTTAACTTTTGGTACCTAAGTCACGCTAGTAGCATGGTAAATTATCTTAGGATTTGTTTAGCTGCACTCCAATCAGTGGTTTGGGAGGGACTGAAGGGCGAAATGAACTAATTTTCTACCCTCAATATCTCTCAACCCAATTGTGTAATGCATGCGGAAATAATTTGCAAAACTTCACTTCATATACTACAAGCATTCTGGTTGTGTCTAGGTGCATCATTTTTGAAGTCTCTTATATTTTGTAAGAAATATAAGGGCCTCTAAATTTGTCCCAAGTCAAATTATCATAGAATTGACCAAGCTTATAGAAAATCCATACAAGGTTGTGTGCCACAAGTTTCACATTTTTTTCGTGAAATTATGCACACTACATTCTCAAGGATTCAAATCTGTGACCTCTTACCTCATGCAAGCCCCCCCCCACACACACCACACACAGCGCTTTTATGGGTCTCTGGTGAAGAAGTATATGGTGCTAGCAATTTGTATTAACTTTTACACATCTTGTAGTCAATGTTTTGTCCCCTAAACGATCTTAAATAAAAAAAATCAACTACAAATTTCTAGATCCCTTCGAGTGTTACAACTTTGGTATAGGTAGAATTTTATCTAAGGTCGTTTGAAAATTTTAAAAGTTTGGACTTCATATTTTGAGAACTCCAAACATATATTTGAGATATTAACCTAAAATAAAGAAGTCATTAGTTGTAAAGTTATATATGTTGTTGAGCTCTAAAATTTTGATATAAAGTTTATATTTATTTGATTTCATTGGAAGATGTTATGAATTTATTTGCTTCGTGATAACTTTTAGGGTAGTTTCCATTTTTCGTGGGTAGTTGACTTAAATCCACCCATTTTTAGGGACGGTCCACATAAGAGACTATCTCTAAAAATGTGGCTTATAAGAACAGTTGTTTTATGTCATATATATGCCCCTAAAATAGGTTTATTTTTAGGGGTGATTTTATTAAGTCAACCGCTAATAGAAATTGGTTTACAGGATGGTTTAGAAGCTACAGTTCATTAAAATATTTCTAGAGACCGTTTACTACATACACCACCCCTAAAATGGGAGGTGAATGCAAAAAAAAAAATCATCGGCATAGTTTGTTAACTTAGAAAATTTTGACTTAGAACAAGATCAAAATCAGCTGTGTTCCAGAACATAGGTGTAGTAGTAATGCAGTATACATCCACTAAATGGTACAATGATACGTGCATTTTTTTAAGCAATAACTGACAGCCACCATCTTTAGGCAATTTTAAAGACTACTCCCTCCGTCCATAAAAAAAATGTAATTCTCACTTTTAATTTCGAAGAGTCAACCAACATGAAGTTTGATCAAAACTATATAAAAATTCACTAACACTTATAATACAAAATTTAGTTGGAGACATAAATACAAATACTATTTACTATAAAATCGGTCAAAGTTAATATAGTTGGACTCGCACGTATTCTATAGTTACATTCTTTTGTGGACAGAGGAAATACTTGATATGGTATTTTTTATATTTATAAAAAGGTACTTTTACATTAAAATCCATGATGTGTCCCCTCCTCCATCAAATCGATCCTACTCCAACAGCAAACCAAACGTCCGAATCACAACCAACCAATGCAACACACACGCCTCAATTTGTTGTCTAGAATCTCATGACAGTCTTCTAACACTGGTGCAGCAAGGCTTTTTACTCCCGGTTAGGAAACCCCTTTAATCCCGATTTCTCAACCGGGAGCACCAATCCAGGACTAAAGGTACCCTCCTTTAGTCCCGACTTGGGCCTTTAGTCCCGGTTGGAAACACCAACCGGGAGTAAAGGGGGCCTCCAGGCCTAGCCAGGGACCGTCACGGGGCAGGACATTGAGTCCCGGTTGGTGTTACCAACCGGGACTAAATATTCCTCTTTTTTTTTCCTTTTTCTTGTTTCTATTTTTGGTTTCTTTTTTCATTTAATGATTAGTTTTGATATTAAAATACATTTTCGAATACGCTGCTAATAGTAATATATATGTGTACTTCGCACGCGTAAGTTTTCATTCGAACTTTGTACATACATAACAAACGAATATACGTGTACATGCATATATATATGATGATCATATATATACACACATTATTTTATGTACATATAATATGTGCATACATACATATATAAATTGTTTATGTCCTTAGCAATTCACTCCTCCAGATTTGGCATCCACGTTTCGTTCGGGTCATTGTAGAACTCGCCGTTGGGGTTGATGACCTGGTCATTTAGAAATCCTGCTATAGTCTCTCGAATTGCTTTAAGTTGGTCAAGTCATATGACTCTTTCCCTCAACCATTCAGTCTTCAATAAAAGTTAAAAGAAAAAGTATTAATATATATATATATATGTATAAATAAGAGCAATAAAGAAATTGTAAATATACGATCGAAATAATATAAAGGAAAAAGTATTTATATACGTACTTTGAGTTGCTCTTCAGGAGTTCTCTTTGAGTACGCCATGATGAACTCGCAAACATAGTATCCGCAGTAGTTGTTACCCTGCTCCTGCCTTAGAATCCACTTTTACGACAAAAAAAATCAATTAGGGTGAATTAAAATCATCATATGGTGTTAATTGAATATAAATGTGTAGTTATAGTACTTACTTTGCGTGCGATTACACCCAGTGGCGCTTTACAATGTTTTATTAAAATAAAAAAATAATTTAACCTTTAATAATTGTTGAGAGATCGACGCCATTATATATATATATATATGTTGTTATAGAGAAACTAAATTAATTACCCTTATATAATATCTATCATGTCTTGATACTCCGTTTGCGGTTTTCTCAACGAGTCTAAGATTTTCAATCTACTATTGGCCATATCGATGACCATCAATATCCAGTGATTGCTTCATAAACATATATAAACAAGTCATATATGTAAACAAGTCATATATGTACAATAAGTCATAAACAAAATAAATCTAAGTCACATATATATACAAGTCATATAAACAAGTCATATATATAAACAATTCATATATGTAAACAAGTCATATATGTATAATAAGTCATATACAAAATAAATCTAAGTCACATATATAAACAAGTCATATAAACAAGTCATATATGTCAACAAGTCATATATGTAAACAAGTCATATATGTAAACAAGTTATATAAACAAGTCATATATGTAAACAAGTCATATAAACGACGAATTCGCCCTAGTGAGAACGACGAATTCGTCCTAGCGAGAACAACAATTCGCTCTAGCGAGAACGACAGGGCGAATTCGTCGTTCTCGCTAGGGCGAATTCGTCGTTCTCGCTAGGGCGAATCGTCGTTCTCGCTAGGGTATACAACAACGGGGCGGCGTTGCTCCGCATATACAACAACGGGGCGGCGTTGCTCCGCATATACAACAATGGGGCGACGTTGCTCCGCATACAACACAACGAGGTGGCGTTGCTCCGCATACAACACAACGAGGCGGCGTTGCTCCGCATACAACACAACGACGGCGTTGCTCCGCATACAACACAACGAGGCGTTCCTCTACATATATCACATACAAACACATATCGACGTACGTAGGGGTCGGCGGTGATGATCGACTTACGTAGGGGTCGACGGTGATGGGCGTCCCGAGGCGGTGATGACGGGGGCGGTGTCGGTGGCTAGCTAGGCGCGGTGCGCGGTGGCGGCATGAGCGTCGTGGCGGCCAGGCGGGTCGGAGTCGAGAGGGCTGGGCAAGCGTCAATGGCGGCGTGGCGTCGGGGGCGGCATGGCGTCGGGCGTCGAGCGTCGCGGCGGCGCGTCGGCGGCGTGGGCGTGGCGTGGCGTGGTGTCGGGCCGTAGTGTGGCGTCGGGACCGGCGTCGAAAGCGGTGGGCGTCGGGCGCCGGGCCGGGTGGTCGGGGCGGCGCAAGGTCGAGCAGCGTGCTTAGTCGGGGCATGCGACGTCGGGGCGGTGGGGCGCCGGTCTGCGTGAGGGCGCTTCGCGAGGTGTGGCGTCGGCGGCGGATCGGACGAGCGGCGGCGGGTCTGTTAGGGCTTGGCTTGGCAGTGGGGAGGAGGAAGAAGAGGGGCCGAAGAGAGCGCAGAGGCGATATAAGGGAGAGGACCTTTAGTCCCAGGCGTCACCACCAGCCGGGACTAAAGGCCCTTTAGTCCTGGGCCCTGTTAACGCCCGGAACTAAAGGTCGCACCTTTAGTCCCGGCTGGTGGTGGCGCCCGGGACTAAAGGTTTTTGGCGGGCAACCAAACTGCAGTTTCGCTGCCCGCCAATTCATTAGGATTTTAATATATTTCTTTTTACACAAATGATAAAAGGATAGTTAATTGCACAAAAAATTAAATAAAAGACATAAAAATATTTAAAAAAAATATAGATTCTATTTTGCTTTATTGCACACAGGAAAATTATGTGACCTAAAGTTTTAATTTGTTTTAACAAGTTTTAAAACATAATATAGTGTTTAAATTACTATTTCGATAATGCAAAAATATAGTGTTTAATTAAATTCAGAAAAACTCTTGTGTTTCGATTGGAAATTTGTTTTCACATCATCTGTCTTCTACTTTTCACTTTTTCATTCTCTTTGTGCGTCACGAATGGCCCGACCAAGATCGTCAGCGGGCTCCTCCTCTGCCCCTACCTCTTCTTCAGCGGACTTCTCCTCTGCCCCCACCTCTTCTTCAGCGGGCTTCTCCTTTGCCCCCACCTCTTCTTCAGCTTCCCCCATTGCAGTATCATTGAAGGCACCATATTCAGCAAAAATGTCATCATCGCCCCATTGTTATTCTTCACCTTCTTCCATTACAACTCCGGTTTCTCCGTGCTTCGCCCAACAAATATAGTTTGGCATGAAATCCGACTTGAACAAGTGTGAATGAAGAGTCTTTGAGTTAGCATATTCCATCGTATTCTTACATACGGCACATGGGCAGCACATGAAACCATCATGTTTGTTTGCCTCGGCCGCACGTAACAAAGAATGCACGTCGTCCATGAACTCTTGGGAGCGACGATCAGCATTGTACATCAAATGGCGACTCATCTGCATTACATGACATAAATATCATATTAAAACCTAGAACATAATTAGTTAATTATACAACATGCATACCACCACAAAAGCTATAAATTTAAGAAAGCCTCGCTACAATGTAGACAATCCCAACTACCACTAAAAACACTAAAGCTAGAATGCACTTCAACAGCACAAGGATTTCGCGACCAATCCCAACTAAAACAGACAGATCCCCCGTTTGTTCAACATCTTTGGGCTTCTTCGGCTGGATCACTGCCTCATTAACCGCCATATCTGCCTATTGTGCAAGATATTTTTGCACGAGTTCAACATACTCTTTCTCCCAGTAGAAGCCTGAACATCCAGTGACATCCTTAAAACAGAAAATTAGAACTTTAATCACAACCATCATGAAAATAGGTATAAACTAACCATAGTCATTAAATACAATAAAATAACTCACATTGCAATCCGGACACTTGTAGAAAATGCGATCCTTGTTGAGACCCTCCTTCTTCACTCGGTACTCCATCACAATCTTCGTCTCATCACAACACTTGCCGCATGCAATGAGTGGGAGGCCCGGCCTAAGTCGCTTTGGAAACCCATGAGAGGCCGAGGACCCGGAAGCAGTTGCCATCTACTCTCTATACTCATTTTTAATACACTATAAATTTCTCATTTTATAAACAAATAAAATTAAAAAAACTCTAAAATTCTCTATATCTCTAAACAATGAAGTGTGCTATGCATGCTACAAATGAACGGTGAATACTAGTTTTTAATAGCTACTTTAACCTTCCTTCATGTAAATATGCAAGCTTGAAGTGATTTTGAACTCAAATTGCTTACAAATGAAAAAAACCACAATAAAGAACTATATATATATAGTGAACAAAATGAGATAAGACAATGGTGAAACATGAGAGTATGAAGTTGGTGACCTTTAGAACCGAAGAATCGATGAAGGAATCGAAGAATGGATGGAGAAAGAGCAAGAACACTGCTTAAATTTGAACTGAAGCTCTCGAGCGGTCTCGGGGAGGAAGAAGACGACCAGCATGATTTATAGGGGGACCTTTAGTCCCGGTTGGTGGATCCAACCGGGACTAAAAGTCACTTTCCAGTCCCGGGCCACGCCACTAGCCGGGAGAAGGGCTTTACTCCCGATTGGAGCCACCAACTGGGAGTAAAGGTCGACCTTTAGTCCCGGTTGGTAGCTCCAACCAGAAATAAAGGTCCACAGCCACAACGGCCTGACGCAGGAGCCGTTGAGCAGGGACCTTTAGTCCCGGTTGAAGCCACCAACTGGGACTAAAGGTCTCTCTAGTCCTGGGCGTAATATTTCACGGGACTAGAGTCTGGTTTGACCCTTGGATCAAATGTGTGTTCTCTACTGGTGTAATTAATTCAAGCATGCATCCAATTTAAACGATACACTACAATCTTCTGAAATAAGTAACATGTAGGTGTGAATGTGTCGTCTGTTCTAGGTAGATCCTCAGGTATCTGCATGGTAGCAGAACAACATCATTATCTTGTGGTGATTTTTTGGTGCAATATAATTTATAACGACATGTACTAGCATAGTACAGTGTTTAGTAGCTTAGTAGTGTCTGGCCTGTGCGCCCTGGTGGTTTGGAGTTTCGACTCCAAAAAAACCTTTTTGTAAATATTGTTTTGTTTTTTTTTCCTCGTCTAATAAGAATCCGGCAAAGCTTTTGCCGTCTTTTAAAAAAAAGCTAGCATAGTACAGTGTAGAGCAGTGCTACTAAGCTAAGCCAAGTAAATTTTTTTGGTGGGTATTGTTGTTCAAATTATGTTGGATTTCATTACTTTTACTATTATTTTCTAAAGAGAGATAATGAATTATTGTTGTGGATTTGGAGCCGGTGGTGGAGCGATCCCTGTGATTTGTTCCACTCCACATTATTAGAGAGAATCGGATTGTAATCAAGCAGGATCAAATATAACACACACACGGACCGAGATCATATCTATCAGGGATTAGATAAGACAGATTCCTTTTAAGCCCTTTATTATTTGTTTATTTTGGTATATTATATATATAAGAAAAAGGAGACTGAGTCCGTCTGGGAGCTAGGGCTTCTTTTTAGCAGAATTTATATTAGAGATTAATGAATGACGTGCAGCGTAGCTCTTTCTACATATAGCTCTTCTACGTTTCACTAGCTCTGACAGACGTTTTGGGTGTATTTTGGTTGCTCGATCCATGTTTCATATAGACCCGCATCATATATAGTGGGTGGGGAAGTAGGATGAGGGGCTGCAAATTCTCAGAAAAAAAGTTTTTGGTGAGGTCCTATGAGTAGATATAAGAAAAGTTAGTAATGAGATGTTGTCTGGTAATTTGCATTAGTGGATACTCCTTCCGTCCACCAATATAAGACGTGATTTGACTTGATGCTGTCTTAAAGAACATATTTCGATCTATTTCTCTTGTAATATATAATTTATAGGAGCAAAATTAAGTTTGATCATTAGAAAGTATTTTTTCTAAATACAAATCTAATGTAACTAGCTACTTTTGTAATACAAACTTTTGATATAATTAGGCTAACTTTGAATATTGAAATTCGTGCAGGTTCTTATATCCGGGAGTATAATATAAGATATACAACAAACTTTGAATATTGAAATTCGTGCAGGTTCTTATATCCGGGAGTATAATATGTCAAGCCTGTGACTGTAAGATCGACTAACGTGTGGCTCGCATTCTTCATATCTTGCATCCACCGAGCAAGACCCGGGATAGCCAAACTTAATTTGTAGGATTAAGTTTAGTTTTGGCTCATCACTTATTGGGTTCGTCTAATTTTGACACTTAACTACAAAACCGTCTAATGCTATTACTTCAACTGTTAAAACTATTCACTTTTAGCATCTGAGCGGGAGCAAGGCTGTTTTAACCGGCGTTGAGTGGTTTTGACCACACCTCCATCTCCACACTGCATGGCGTGACAAACCGATGTTGGGGCCTCTATTCTTCCCTGCTAGTTGCTCGAAACTGGAAAGTGCCTGAATAAAGGTTGTAGTTCTAAGTGCAAGCTTGGGCTACTAACTTGAATGGGCCAGAGTGCCACAGTGAATTCTAAGAAACACGCACGCCAAAAATCGTGCAACACTCTGTTTTAGCCGGTGTCCGTTGTCGTGCCCGTGCCGTGGCTGAGCTGCTCTAGCCTCGCCCTGCCGTCGCCGCTTCTCCGGTCGCTGCCTTGGCTTGGCAGTCCTGCCGACTGCCGCACCTGCTGCTGCCTCGCTACTTGCTCGCCACATCGCGGTTGCTGCCTCACCGCCGCACCGACCGTGTTCTTGTCGTCGCAACACTCGGCTGCCTAGTTGCCGGCTGACCGCCGCTGCGATGCCTCTCTTGACGCTGGCTCTTCACCACGCCGAATCGTGTGTTCGCTGGCGTCCACGCCATGGTCGACAACCTGCCGCCACTACACGTGCTGGTTGGGCACAGCGTTGCGCCCCCGTCTCGCCCATGCCGAGCCATCATCTGGCGATGCAGCGCGACGCCGCAGTGCCGCCCGCGTCGAGATAGCTGAGCAGCGGCGCTCTACGGTGCACGAAAAGCCGGTCTTAGCGAAGCGTCTACAATGTAGCTAGGAACCTCGGGAGGCTACGTGTAAGAGGAATTGAAGAGAGGTCGAGTGTAGGCGACGAATTTTGAAGGCGGAACCGACGAGCTCGGCTGCGGCGCATGGAGGCGGCGTCCGCGGCGAGATCGGCTGCGGTGTAGGGAGACGGCAGCCACCATAGCCTGCTCGCGCGCTGCCGTGCTACTCGGGCGCCGCCGCCACCGCCCTGCTCCCGCGCCACCTCCGCAGCTTGCTTGCGTACCGTCATGCTGCTTACGCGCTGCCGCCGTAGCCTACTCGTCGCCGGTGACGGGAGGAAAGAGAGGGGCCACCGTGGCACGGTCAACGCCGAGGCAGCCAAAGGCCACCGCGGCCGGAGGGAGTAGCGCCATGAGGGAGCCATGAGGGGAGCGCCCGCCGGCCCGCCAGACGAGAGAGGAGGCGTCCGGGAGTGGCCGTGAGGATGGAGAGGGAGGGGTTGAGACGATGACGCATGAGCCCCACATGTCACTGAGATGGAGGTCAACGCCAGCGAGACGTGGTCAAAACCGTTCCACGTGGGACAAAACATCCTCACTCGCGCCCAGGTGCTAAAAGTAAATGGTTTTGACTGTTGGGTACTAGCATTTGACGGTTTTGTAGTTGAGGGTTAAAATTAGACGAACCCAATAGTTGAGGGGTGAAAAGTGGACTTAATCCTAATTTTTATACATCCACGCAGCCTAAGTCCCTCTCTGTACAGTTTGTAATACAGGCAACAACTAATCAATACTACTTGGCGGCTTTAATTATACGTTCGTCTCTGCGCGTACAAACTTTGACGGAGCAGATCACCCAATTATCCAAACACGCCTTTTGCGAATTAAAATAGTACAAGAGAGACGGAGCCGGACTGGCCTGATATATATATGTATATTTAATTTAATTTGGTAGTACGTACGTACGGCTTGAGATTTTCAGCAGCAATACAATATAATACTAATACTAATCGATCTGATCTTCAGTTGAGAGGATTAGTTGTTGCATGGCTGCTAATAAGTAGCTTCAATTCGTATTGTAGTGCAGAGGGTACACGAGGACATGGCCGCTTGCTGACTGCTGCCAAGTGCCAATCCACGACTGCACTGCACACACGCACATCTGCACTGCACCGTTTATCTACTGCTGCCTCCTCCGTCTATAAACAAACATGCAATTCTATGTTCGGTGCGACCCAAATTATCTTAGATTTAGCTAAGTCTATTCATGACTTCCATCCAATAAATATGTATTATGAAAATATGTTTTATAATGAATCTACTAATGGCACAGATTTAGTATAATAAATGAATATTGATATATTCATACAAATTTGATTAAACTTAAATATTTAGCATTTTTTAGGACAAGTGCACCTATATATTAGCACCAGCAGTAGCTAACTATAGTTACTGTACACCGTACCTGCAGATATATGACTTGCAGAGATAAGGTACTTAGGGGGTGTTTGGTTTTTTAGTCGCTCCTAAAATTTATGTCACATCGAATGTTTAGATAATAATAAAGAGCATTAAATATAGATTAATTACAAAACCAATTACATAGATGGAGGCTAATTTGCGAGACGATTTTTAAGCCTAATTAATCTATTATTAGCACATGTTTACTGTAGCACCACGTTGTCAAATCATGGACTAATTAGGCTTAAAAGATTCGTCTCGCAAATTAGTCGCAAGTTGTGTAATTAGTTTTATAATTAGTCTATATTTAATGCTCCATGCATGTGTCTAAACATTCGATGTGACGGGAATTCTAGAGGGCCCATAGAAACCAAACAGAGCCTTATCATATGATGATGGGCCATATCCAGTCCGTACAGCATCATATATAATTTAGTTTTCTGATGCAGCTAGCTGCATGGAATAATAATATTCCTTTTCTATCTATGAAAAAATATGTGTGATTTCTTCGGGTTTTGTAGTTTCTTTTTCCAGTGTCCATTTCAAGCACCAAACTTGGAACTGGGCCTTACACTGCCAGCGCTGTCTGTGGGCTTTATTTCCCCGCCATCCAAGAAAATCTTGCGGAATCCGCTCAAGGAGAACAAGGCATTTGGCCCATCAAGAGTAACAGTTTCGGCCCACTAAAACAGCCCAGCAACCGCCGCCTGTCGTTCCCGTTCCTCGCTCGCTCGCTCCCGTGCCGAACTGCCCATTCACACTCACAGTCCGGAAGCTTGCATCTCGCCGGCCGGCGACGGCCGTGCCACCTGCTCCCGTCCTTGCGGCTTCCCTGGCCTCGATCTGGCGCCCGAGACGAAGACCACGGAAGGGAGCGCGACGACGAGCTCGACTGATTCCGCGACTTGTCCGCTGTACCTGTACGGCCAGGGCCGCCGCTTTCTCCAGGTGCGAAAGAAATGAATTTTCTGCCCCTTCGATTGCTCGATGTCAGCTAGGCTTGTTTCCCTGGTTCAAAGAACGTTAGTTTGCTTCTTTGTCCTTTCCTGTCCACCAGTAAGCTGATTCGAATCAAAGTAGTGCCTTAATAAGTTCAGTCGATTGCAACACTGTGAATGAAACGAGGAGTGCTCGTGCAGATCTTGTAGTCGCCAGAGAATGAATGAAGCTCCCTTTTGTAGTTTCCAAATGTGAAGATTTTGCTAGGGTTTGCTAGGGATAAAGATGCCTACACCTTGTGGGGCAGAGTTGACCAACGTGAAAATGTGGTACCTACTTACGCCGTCTTCTTAGCATCATCAGAAGGATAAAGTGCAAGGAAAAAGATATGCTGATTCTTATGGTGTGGCCCTTTATTCCTCCCCTGGTTCATTAGTCCAAATAAATGACACAATAGTTAAGGTGCAAAGTCACATTCTAGCTAAACTAGCTATATTCATTCCTCTTATTTAATTCCTGCTCCATGTGTTTGTTCTAGTTAACTTTACCTTTGTCCTAAATCATGGTACAACAATTGTGACCAAGTATTTTTAGAAAACAAAACATACTCCCCTCATCCTAAAATAAATTAACTTCTAGAGTTATCCAAAATTTAACCATATTATGTTTGACTGGTTTTGTAGAAAAGAAGACCATTTTTATGACACAAAAATGATATCATTAGATACATGATGAAATATGTTTTCATAATTTACTTATTTGGTATCATAGATGTTGGTACTTTCTTTATAAAGTTTGTCAAAATTCAATTAGTTTGACTTAGGACAACTCTAAAAGTTAATTTATTTTGGGACAGAAAGAATTCACAAGTTTAAAGGACCCTTTGGAACAAAGAATTTACAAAACACAAGGATAGGAAAACATAAGAACGAAATGTCGTAACACTTTAAATCCTACAAGATTTCAGAAGAAAGGAAAGTTTAGGAAGATGCCCTTTGAAAAAATGTAGGAAAACATAGGAAACAAAACGATGAGATTAGAGCTCATGTTTAGTTTCCTCCAAAATTCTTTAAAGGAATTATAGGAATTCAAAGGAAATGTTGGGAAGCATTCTTGTTCCAAAGGGAATTATAGGAATTTTTCCTACATTTTTCAATGTAGGAAAATAAATGCTACGTTTCATGTGTGCCATACCTAGTCACAAATAAGAAAACCGCCATACTTTGGTTCAATTTCTCACTCGCTAGTTGATTGTGAAATCCAGAGATCACCAATTTCTCACCGATCCATTGAAGCCGTGGGATGGCATCATGAATAGTATACAAGAAAGATTTCACACACAAGTGGTCCTCGGCCTCAAGGGGTTGGCACATCCGTGGTCACATCAAAAGCATGGGAGAGGGTGAGGGAGAAGTGCGTGGCAGTGGTGTTTTTCCAATGAGTCGACGCAAGTGCTTTTCTTTTCTCCTCTCGCCATCCATCCAAGAAAAGCCGTTGATGGCGCTTGGCCTAACACGTAAAAAAAGTCGATGTGATTTCCAGTGCCGCGGCAACATGAGCAAGTCTCCATGCCCGACCGCGGCACGCATTGCCGATAGCTAAGCGACGTGACCCTTTTCAGCTAGCAAGATCTCGTGACTCCACGCCACGCACGGTTGTGAATGGCAAGACGAGTGCACGGGCGCCGAGGCCTAGAAGCGCATGCTCGGCGCCCGGCGTCTACGGCGCCGAAGCTCGGGCCAAGATTCATGCTTGCCGAGCTTCGGCGCCAGGTGATCGGGCGCCGAGCTGCCTGCCAAGTCAGCGTCACGTCTGCGTCGAGCCTAAGTCCTCGGCGCCAGGGACGCTGGCGCCGAGCTAAGGGTCCAGATTCGAAAATCTTTCCTTCAGGGGTCTATTTGCGAGAAACTTTAAAAAAGGGCTAAAAGTAAAAATTGATTGGCGAAGAAAGGAAGGCAATCTCATCGTTGATGCTCTCTCCGCCGCCATGAGAGATTCTTCTTTGGCGGTCGCTTTCATTCATTCACTAGAAACTACACGCGGCGTTGCCGCGCGATAGCCTGTTTTGGCCAGCCCATGATGCGTGAGTAATAGACCCCAGCCGGTTTGTCACTATTGTTAATACATTGTTAAATATGGGCAATGAACGTCTCATCTTATAACACCTGGTGATAGTTTAGGGCTTTAGGCCATGTTAAGATCCGTGGTGTTTAGGTAAGTTTCTTTTGTTTGTATAGTATTTGTTTGTCACATGAGTGATTTCCGTACATTAGAAGTGATGTAAAACTAAGCAGGGTTTTTAGAGCGCATGAATTTATTTTAACATGAACACTGTAGTAAGGAGAAATGTTGTCTTTGTCGGAGACAATCTAGAGTTTCAATTACTATCAAATGGTGGTGGCAGAAACGGTAACAGTGCGACTCGTAATGATTTGAGAGCCTTGTTTCCCTCATGTGGTAGCAATCGACATCAAGCTGCCCACGGGGGATGCGCTCAACCCATCGAACTAAACCCAAATATGTAGAAGTAATGCTACAAACACATAAAAATATATCCTATCAACTAAAATTATGAACGAAGGAAGTAGAGATATAAATGGAGTTTATCATGTGGACCGTGACGATCTTCATCGATAGGTCGAGACCAACTTATGGTTGGTTGGTGTAGTAATAGGTATGGAGCGGCTGAAACTTTTCTAGACCCCATAGCAAATTAATTGTTCAGTAGCAAAATAATGCAATTAAGTAATGGGAAGTGAAGCATTTGTAGAAAATAATAAGTATCAAAGTATGTAACTTGAGTGATTTTAAAGTCGAGGAGGAGGGCGAAGTGTAAGGGAGTTTCAGGTCAATATTGATTTCAGACACTCTCTAAGTTTCTCATTAGTACCCAGTGAGAACCGCCGATACTCTTATATTTTTCTATGGGGAGAGCAGAGGTGGTTCAACCACGCCCACGACACGCTTATAACACGGGAGAAATATCCATCAAACACTTTTGTTCATAACTTGGAAGAAATGGATTAAACAATGGTAGAAGAGGACCAACAAGACATGATACAAAATCATATTCATTTTCAGATTAGGGTAGTTGATGTTATTGTGTCTTTTCTTTAATTATCCGAAACCTGTCACTTAGCCTTCATCTGAAGTGAAGATATGGTGCACCTTGTACACATAATATTCACAACACCTAGGTAAATTTAGGGCCCTAAAAATAATATAGCATTGTTGCTTATTTTACAATGACAATACAAGGGCAAGTTATAAGTTGATCTAATTCAGATTGCAATAAGGATACCTTTGCATATAAGCAATTTCTTCTCAGCTCTAGTGAATAAATGACACCATATCTAAATATGTCAGGTTTTGCAGCTTAATTAGTACTAAGAATTAAGGGAGTTGATTATGATAATATATTCAGGTAATAACCAAGGAGAATAAGAAGTGTCAGATTCATGTATAAGAATGTGATTTGGCTCAAACCATAAAAGACATAAGTGTGTACTCGTTGGAATGAACCGATAGCATAGCAGCTGATCAAATTAAGCAAGAGGCTATCAAAGCTTGTGCCTCCTATCCGGAGGACAGAGCAAAATTGTGAAATAGGATGATCTGCTGAGGGAACTCTAAAGTTGTATATGAAATAAAAAGAAAAATGAATACTCATATAATAGGGTGATGATATGGCCATTTCGTCAAACAGATGACATGCAAATTCATAGGGAGGCCATCAGGGCAAGCACCGGAGAACAAAAGCCAATATGGAACCACTTTCTATGATGATTGCTTCACCTGTTCGAGTGGGAGGAGATCGACGCCAATCTGCTCTTCATCCCAGCCAACAGCCACCACAGCACAAGCACCGAGATGTGCCATCTTCTCAAATGTATTGTACGGGGGCGTACTGAGCATGTAGGGAAGGGAGGTGGAGGCAATGCCGTAATGGAGATGGGGCTAGAGAAAGCTGACGCGCATAGCGCCTCGTCTCTGGCGGCGTCGCCTGGTATTGTTGCCGGTGGGCCCTGTGCCAACGCCAGTGGTCCAGTGAGGCATCGGCCACGGTCGCCTCATTGCTACACACCCGTGCCGCGTCGCGCTGGGCTCGCCGGCGGACTGCGCCTGTGCCGGTGGCACGCACTCGTAGCGGCGTCCATTGGAGCTACAACCGTGTGGCGGCGTGCTCGGCTCGCTGCGCCACGCCAGCACTTGCAGTCCGTGGTGGCGGTCATGTGCGGCTGGCCTAGGCCCTAGGGCCCGTGCCCGTGCCGCGTGGCGCTCGATTCGCCCTCGCTGCCTCGCTGGTGGCCCGCGCCGCCGGCCCGCCGCACATCCAGGTGGCCTCGCACGGTCCCGGCCCCGCGAGGGCGAGGCAGAACAATTCGCGAGCCGAGCGGATGGCGACGATTCGCGAAAGTTCGGGTTTCCAGCTTACCGGGCGACAGACCCGTGATGACTCCGATCGGACGGTGGATATCGCATGAACGCTCGATCCAACGGCTAGCGGGTTAGCGGGTGACGTGGCCCTAGCGGGTGCCCACGGTTTGGGTGCAGGATTCCTATAAGAAGATACTGTTCTTGGTTTTTGGGCTGGGAACAGATGCGGTCTTTCTTGTTTTTTTATGCATTCGAGGATTTCCATTATTGAGTTATTGGTTTGTGTTCTCGGTTTATATTCCCTTTATCATGGGTCTATGATATATGTGTTTTCAGGGACTTGGACAGTTTAGGTAAGACAACGATTGTGCTGAAGATCAATGGTGACTGTGAGGACACCAGTGTCATCAGTCAGCCCCACCCTTGGCTTCAACATCAAGACCATCAAGTATCAACAGTGTTTATTCCTTTCTCTGCATAATTAGCATATGAAATATCTGGACAAGAACTCCTCTTTTAGTTACACTTAGATCATTGTAATTCTATTAGGCAGAAGCAAATTGCTGTTTTATACTAAAAAAATAAAAGTATTCTGAAGCATTCCATAATATCTGGGCCGGGCAACCTGGACGCATGCAGTGTTAACCATAGACCATACATGCATACAGCATCAAATTTTGAGCTGATGTATTGTAATTTTTGTATCGTTTTTTTAGGATAACTCTCTGCTAGATCATTTTCTGTTCACTGTTGAAGTATGCTCTAGATCTTGCGCCTTTCCCTATCTCCCAGGCCATGCTAGTCTTACTCGATCCCAAATGTAATTTTCCATGACCTTTTGTGATGCAACCTTAAGATTTGTAAATTAATTAGGGGTAGCACCAATTGAAGAAAAGCTTGTCCAACACCGGTTGAGATGATTTGGACATGTCCAACGGAGACCTCCAGAGGCACCGGTACGTGGTGGAATCCTAAGCCAGGATAGTAACGTGAAGAGAGGCAGAGGAAGACCGAAGTTGACTTGGGTAGAGGCAATAAAAGGAGACTTGAAAGGATGGAATATACCCAAAGACTTAGCCTTAGATAGGAGTGCTTGGAATACAACTATTCACGTGTCTGAACCTTGATTGCTTCTGCTGGGTTTCAATTCTAGCCTACCCCAACTTATTTGTTCTTAAAGACTTTGTTGTTGTTGTTGTTGCTGCCTGATTTCAGCTTCCCAGGTAGAAAAATGTGCACTACTGTGGGTGGCTAGCTAAACAGCAATTAGTAGCTGACAATGAAGGTTGTCCACCTACTCCACCTCTTCAGGAATGGCATATCTGTTTGGTGCTTCTTATATAGAATCACATTTTAACATGAGAGGAAATGCTCAGTGACCATTTTGATAGTTTGTTCTTCAAGCATTAGAACTTTTTTTTTTGCATCAATGCCAGCATGCATAAATAAGCTAAACTCTGGCAAGCTACCACTGAAGCAGTGCTGTCTTGAGTTCAGGTCTTGTGGTGTCAAATGCACAACTGTAGGTTCATTATAGTGCTAGAAATGGAAGGCATGATACAGTAAGGATTCATCCAAAAAGTACTTTAGCAATTACATTTCAATCGGCTTAAACTAGAATGCTCTATGGTTTATGTTAACTTTGCGTGTGTCGGGGTTGTATTGTAACAAAATTTCTTCGGAGTACTTGTAGTTAGTACAAATAACAATTTTAGATACAAATGTCTGATGAGTACTTGTAGTTATGAAATTTTAGATATGAAAACCAATTCCTCATGAGTTTGAACTTTCAAAGAAGTTGAAATGTTGCCAAAATATTTGTTGTTTTACCTACATGACCATATGATTGCAGTACATTGAACACTACAAGTATGATGCATCTACACAGGGCGACGAAAAACAAAACGCTCAGTGACCATTTGATAGTTTGTTCTTGAAGCATGAAAACTATATTTTGGCATCAATCTCACTATAAGAAAAGCTGAAATGTCACAACCTGCCATGGTAGCAGTGGTGTCATAAGTTGGTTTCTGGGAGCCAAATGCACAATTTTAGATACCCCACTAGACATGGAAGGTGTTTCCTGAATTTCATGGTGTTCTTTAGTTGAGAAATTTAACAAAATTTCTTCAGAGCACTTGTATAACATTGGTGTATTCAGTTCAGGCCCTGTGGAGTCAAATGCACAACTGTACATACATTATAGTGCAACACTGACACTAGAAACGGAACACATGATCCAGTAAAGAGTCGTCCAAAAAATGGTTTAGCAGTTACATTACAATCAACTCAAATTAGAATGCTCTATGGTTTTTATTAACGTTGTGTATGTGGGGGTTGTAACTTAAGAAAATTTCTTCTGAGTACTTGTAGTTAAAAACTGTAGTTTTAGATACATGTATTCAAATTCAATGTGTACTTGTAGTTATGAAATTTTCAATACATATGGTGATTGGCATATTTACTGTACCAAAAGCATTTTTCATCACCCCCCATGAGTGTCAAGAAGTAGAAAATTTATCAAAATATTTGTTGCTTTCACCTACACAACCATATGATTACAGTAACTGACTGAACACTACAAGTGTGATGTGTTTTACACAGGGTTTTGAAAGACAACGCTCAATCACCATTTGACAGTTTCCTCTTAAAGCATCAAATTTGTATTTTAGCATCAATGCCAGCATAAGCAGGCTAAAATTAAAAAAAAAATGTCGCAAGCTGCCATGGCAGCAGTGGTGCGTTAAGTTGATTTCCTGGGAGTCAAATGCACAATTTTAGATACTGCATTACAAACGAAAGGTGTATTTCCGAATCCCCTTGGTGTACTTTAGTTGAAAAGTTCTTCGATAGATAACATAAGCTCGGTCGGCTTGATTTACTGCAGTTATTAGACGATATAGGTGAATACCTAGGCATATCTTCCAAAATTTGAATTGATTGTTGAAACTCTAGGTGAACTGGTGATGAATGAAAAATGCTTTGGATACAGTAATGATGGGTAACCAGTTGCTGCTGGATGATAAATTCATGCTTTACATTGAGATGTGACGACTGCAGTGGGGAGCTGCACAACCTACTGAAAGAAGAGGTGAAAAAACAGTTTGGTTCACGCTGGCCAATTTTACTGTTTTTGAATTTGAATTCACTGTAGAACGATGCGTATTGACTTTGTTACTGTTTATTCGCTGTCCGTCTTATGAGTTGTAATCTCTTGACTGCAGAGATTTGCCGGAGCTTCAGTACTGATGCTAGAGCTTTGGAGCTTCAGTGCTGATGCTTGCAAACAAGCAGGACATTCAGATGTAATTGTAGTGGCAGAGCTCAATGCACAGCCTCGAGATTCGATGAGCTTTTTTTTTTTTTTTGAAACAAGAGATTCGACGAGCTAGCAGCAGCATATTATACAGCTGCTTGTGGGTTGTCTTCTCTAATCTCTAGTGATTTGGGGCCTGATCGGCTGGTAATGTTTTGTTGTGTGAGAGAAAAATACCGTAGATGTGTAGATAAGTTCTAAGCGTAGCTGATAAACCGGTTGATGTGGTGTTTCTCCATCACGTTCTGAATCTGGCATTCTGGCTGACATGGAAAAAAGAGAGTTGCCGACTCTGGTGAGCAGCAGCGCCTTGTCACTGTGTTCAGAGATTAACAGCTGCTGTTCATGTGCCCTTGTCACTGACTCATTACTACTGCGTTCAGAGGTTAGCAGCGGCTGTTCATGTTCAGATAGTCATTATTAGCTCGAATCGCCTTTTCCCGTAGATTCGTGGTGATTAGTGGCTACTTTTTCAATTATATGAAAATAACCATTGATTCAAAAACTTAGTGACAACCTTATGCCTTGATTCGTACTCAAAAGCAAGAAACTTTTGGGAAGAGCACAATCATTTGCAGCACCAAGAAGCACCTTTTTTTTCATTGATTGATTGACTGACGATCAACAACTTGACAAGGGTAACAACATCCATCGATCCCAGACCCAGTTCATGCTGATTGATGCACGGGGCCAAAGACGAGGACGAACACAGCACTAACAACACAACAACAACAACATCGAAGGACCGAGCTTGCGATCAAAAACACAGATGGGCAACAACAACAAACACGAACACACAGACACGACGACAACGACGAACAAGATAAACCCCGCTCTGGACGAGGGTAACACCAACACGGTAGCAGTAGCGAACAAGATAACTTGGCCGCGCGGGCCCCACCGCTCAGTTCCTCCAGTTCCCATCGGAGTTGCCGTAGCCGCCGCCACCGCGGTTGCCACCACCGTAGCCACCGCCACCGCCGTAGCCACCACCGCCACGGCCACCGTAGCCACCGCCGCCGTAGCCGCCGCCGCCACCGCCGTAGCCACCACCTCCATCACGGCGCCCGTATCCGCCACCGCCTCCACGGCCGCCGCCGTACCCGCCGCCGCCGCCGCGCGGGCCGCCACGGGACTGGGCCTCGTTGACGGTGATGTTGCGGCCGTCGAGCTCCTTGCCGTTCATGCCCTCGATGGCGCTCCGCATCGCCTCCTCCGTCGAGAAGGTGACGAAGCCGAAGCCGCGGGACCTCTGCGTCTCCCGATCCATGATGATCTGCACGCCAAGAGAAAGAGATCCGATCCGGGTGGGTCAGTCAGGAAAAACAAAGGTCAGATCTGAGTGGGGCATGGACGGATCTGGGACGGAACGGACCTTGGACTCGAGGACCTCGCCGTAGGTGCTGAAGGCGGTGTGGAGGGAGTTGTCGTCGGTGGCCCAGGCGAGGCCGCCGACGAAGCAGCGGTACTCAACGTCCGACGCCGCCATCTCGTTCCGCTCACCCACCCACGAACCCGAACCGAACCGAACCCCGGAGAACCTCACGAACCCGAACCCGAACCCGAACCGGAGGGGGAGGAGAAGCCAACCCACCTCTGAGAGAGCACGGAGAGGTCGAGGCCCTCCCCCGCGCCGCCTTTATAGCCGGGGACGGGGCCGCCGCGGCCGTCCTGATCCCATCCCACGGCGCCCCTGAATGGAATATGCGGGGGATCGGGCCGCCCCGCTGCGCTACGCGCACACGTTCACACGTTGCGTGCACGCGGCGAACCTCGCCTGGGGACGGCTTGTTGGGACCCGGAGCAGGTGGCCCTGACTCCGACGAGGGGAGCGTGGGGCCCAGCGTGACTGACCTGACCCGGTTCGGCCACTGCACTACCACCGAAAATATCTCGCGGGGCGAAATGCCGTCTCTGCCCTCGGCTGCACGCAAGTCCAAGCTCCTTGCCCGGCCCCGACGGCAAGCGGTCGGGTGGGGTGGATATGGATGTGGCTGACGACGTGGGTCCACGAAGGCAGTGGGGCAAGGGCGCAAGGCAAGCCCACGCGACACGACACGACACGACGGGACGGGAACGGAATGACGGGACGGAACGGGGGGGAGTGAGTGTCAGTGTCTCCTGGCAATGGCGAATGGCGTCATCCTCCTTCCATTTCAACGCTGGCAATGGCGTAAGGTCTTTGGTGTCAAATCGGATGTAAGACGGGTACCGCATGAGATGTTTAATACTAATAAAAAAATAAATTACAGAATTTATCGGTAAATTCATCGGTAAATCTCAAGACGAATTTATTAAACTTAATTAATTCGTCATTAGCACATGTGTTACTGTAACACCACATTGTCAAATCATGGACTAATTAGGCTTAAAGATTCATCTAGCAAAGTAATCGCAATTTTTATAATTAGTTATTTTTTAGTCTATATTTAATACTATATATATATATATGTCAAACATTCGATGTGATATGATGTAAAGTTTTGAGAAGGAACTAAACCAGGCCTGAATTGGGAGAGAAAACAAGAGAACGGAACGTGTTCTCGTGATGGTGATGGCACCAGCTAACCAGCCACCAACCTTTGCAAAAGGGAGGAGAAAAGGTTATCTTTTTTTTTAAAAAAAGAACAAACAAAAAAAAACCTCGTTGTTGATACCGGAATCGCAGTAGTAGATAAGATCGTGCACTAGATGCATTGGAAATTTGATGCCACTTCGACACAAAGGTCAATGCTCAATAGTGTCCATGTAGTACTACTTTTCTTATAAAAATAAACTAATAATATAGAAAAACATTGATAGACAGTGATTGAAATCGCAAGAATTTCCTGTTGGCTAATGATGGGCCGACAAGTCTAAAGAACAAAAAAAAACACCAAAAACAAGGTCCCACCGAGATTTGAACTCGGGTTACTAGATTCAGAGTCTAATGTCCTAACCGCTAGACCATGGGACCATTTGTGCATAGTGAGGCCAAGTAAATTTATTTAGCTAAATCATCCCGCATGCGGTGGCGTTACACGCCCAGGACTCTAAGGGCGTTTGGTTCCGACTTAAACTTTAGTCGTTGTTCTATCCGATGTTTAATATATGCATAGGGTATTAAATATAAATTATTTACGAAACTAAATACATAGATAGAGACTAATTTACGAGACAAATTTATTAAGTCTAATTAGTTTATGATTTGACAATGTTGTGCTACAGTAGACATGAGCTAATGACGAATTAATTAGGCTTAATAAATTCATCT
This sequence comes from Miscanthus lutarioriparius, assembly GCA_904845875.1. Taxonomy (NCBI): domain Eukaryota; kingdom Viridiplantae; phylum Streptophyta; class Magnoliopsida; order Poales; family Poaceae; genus Miscanthus; species Miscanthus lutarioriparius. The sequence goes on from CAJGYO010000014.1 coordinate 2,567,324, forward strand.
CGTGAATTACTAAGAACTTCTGTAATTTGTTTATTTATTAGTATTAAACACCCCATGCGACATCCCATGTGACATCCGATATGACAACCGTTAAACTTTAGTCCCTGCATCAAACACCCCTAAGACAGGCGCTACTAGGAGCATCCATTTGAGGGGTCTCACTGTTACTATGAACGACACAGATCATCACATCATCCATCTCTAATCCGGTGCCACATCAAAACGCCGCGTAACGTACGTGCGATGAGCCCATGATGACTCCCATACATAGGGCAAGATTCAAGGTACGATTACAAGATATACTTATGCTACCGAAGCCTCTCAAGTCTCAAAATATTAATACCCAAACAAATGCTGAAGAAACTTGACAAGACAAAACGAGTACTCCTCCGTTCCAAACTATAAGACGTTTTGATTTTTTTATTTAATTCATAGCTTTTTACTATGCACTAAATATATATTATGTCTATATATATAAAAAATAATATATCTAGAAAAGTCAAAATGTCTTACCATGTATAACGAAGTGAGTAAGAGTTTATTTTTGCCTGTCAACTTTTCTACCTGCCTAATATCTACTACTCTCAACTTAAGAATGGTCAAATTCGATTTGTACCTCGCCAATCAAATCTAGCTCAACTTATCACCACATCTTATAACCTTGTTACATGTGGTATTGGTACCATGGTGCAATGGGATTTGAGGAAAAAAATATTGCACATATTAGACTAGTAAACATACCCGTGTGTTGGAATGTGAGAAAATAAGCTATCAAACATTCTTAAAAAAAGAGAACATAAATAATATATACCTATTTATATTCTACCCTTTCCATAAACCTTAAAAGCTACTGACTCCATTCCAAATTATAAAATATTTTGGCTTCTCTAAATATACATAGTTTTTACTATGTACTTAGCTATACACTATGTCTGGATACATAGTAAGGATGTGTTCAGTAGAGCTTCAGCCAAAACAGCTCCTACTATGACTTCTATGGTAGAGCAGCTCGGTCTGGCTCTGACTTCTTTGGTTAGAGAAATGTTTAGGAAAACAATTTCTCTTAGTAGATAAAAGGTATGGAATGTCGATAATACCCTTCTTTTTTTATTTCTTTTTTCCCTTTTCTATCTTCTCCTTTAATTGTTTTCTTCTCTCCACTCCTCTCTCATTTCTTCTCTTCGCCTTATCCGTTCCCCACCCGGCCTCCTTCCTCCCACCGTGCATCCATGAAGCCCTCTCACTGTCCCGCCCCTGCCACCTTGTCACCACCAGAGGTCGCCACTAGGGGTCACACGCCGCCACCAAGGGTTGCCCGCCGCAATCGGTAGCCACTCACCACCACCTCTGGCGCTGGGAGCCGCTTGCCACCACTGTCCAGCCATGCGATTGTGGTGGACCCACCACCACGAAGGATAAAAGCCGGTTGAAGCTAGTTTTTTCAGCTCCTGTTAGTAGATTTTGTGCATGGAGTAGTTGGCTGCAAACCCGTTTGGTTCATGGCGTGCTGATGACAATAAATGACAATGTCCAAGCATGTATTGAATTAAAATATAAACATGGTAAATTTTCCCTCCCACTGTTGAGCACTGAAATATTTACACATAAATATATCATAGCTTTAATTTTCATACTATCTATGTAATAGCACAATTAAATATCAACTTTTATGTGACTTGCTTTGAGAACCCATAAAAATCTACAATTCTAATCTCTAATTCAAATCGACAAAGAGTTAGTTGCCCACGTGTAAAAGGCTAGTTTGTCCGCTGATGATTATGAGAAGAGACCCCTCATGAATTCCATCACCCGCGATTGTACTGGTACATGCATACAACTTAGAAACACATTTACTTAGAATGGATTGGACAATAAATTGCTCAAGATTTCAGTTCAAGGTTTCATTAGTTAGACTATAGGCTGATCTAGGTTGTAATAAGAATAGATTTTATTGATAATCAAAACTATATCAACATTTAGGGTCAATAGGTTCCAAATTGCATATACTTAAACCCATAATATAAAATTATTATTTGTTTTAATATTTATCTATGATGATAACAAACGGAAGAGGAACGGAAGGTACTAAAAAAACTCTAGGGACTAAGAGGAGAGAAAGAAAAGGAAACCAAAAGGGAGAAAAAACATACAGAAAAAATAAAAAGAAATTGAGAAACCAATCAGACTTATGATAACAAACAAAAGCCTCACAAAAGTAATAAAAACAAAAAAGACTCTAGCAACTAACATGAGAGAAAAAGGAAACGGAAAGGAAGAAAAATAGATAGGAAATAAAGACGAAAAAATTCGAGAAACCATTCAGACCCTAAGGAGTCCTAGATCTGAATGTCATAAAAATCCAAATAGAAACAAAACCTAAAAAATCTAGAACTAGACCCATGAGGACATAAGCCTCATTTAATTGGGTTTGATTGAATTAAATAAATTTCAAGGCCATAATAAAGTAAGTGCAATAAAGGATCAATCCCATATGAGAAATTGATGGGAGATTGACTATTGTGTGTACCTGTTGTGAGTTTGAAAATTATAGAAGGTATGCGACATGACGTGAATATATGATATGAATGGGTTTAATTCTAATATAGGAGTTTTGCATTTCTAAAATAAGTGAGTGATAACGAAAGAAAAGTGATACCAAGTAGTCATAGGAAGACGGACCAAAAAATAGGGTGGGTGTAATTGTAATATATGATTTTTACAAGTCTAAAGTAAGTGAGTGATAATGAAAGAAGAGTGATACCAAGTAATTAGATGAAGATGGACCAAAAAACGAGGAATTTTTTTGGGCTCTTTAATATTAGGTATAGATATAGATATAGATATAGATATATGTGTCCTACTTCTCTTTTGCCCCAAACCACCATAGTGTCGGGGCTAGCCCAGGAGTTAAGGTAGTGTATATGTTCCTCTGCATGTTTACACTTTATTTGTGCAAAAATGGGACTGAAGTCTTTTAGTGAGACAATATTAATATAACCTCACATGTTTAGAGTTAGAAAACTGCGATATCATTTTACTCTTTCTAGTCAAAATTGTTATAGAAATCATAATCTTATATACACTTCTTTTCCCATCAGGATATGCATATATATTACACTAAAACATGGGGTACAAGTGATCTGATTATGCAAACTAAACTTACCCATTCCCCATTGCCAATTAAGTAAACAACATATATTCATAAGTTGGAAACAATGATTGTTGTAGCATCCAAGTGCTTTGGACAACTTAGATAAGCTTTTTAGATAGGACAAAACATTTTGGCATACAAAGTATTTGGCAATGCTGAAAATGGATGTGAATGGGTTATGTTCATTTTTTATTAATTCACTTCTAATACTTGGTTCATCTGTAGAGATCAGTCAATAGATCAGCAGTGGATTGAGGCTTAAAGTGTCGTCGTTATGATATTAGTACGTCTTTTTACTACTTCTGCTTTTTAAATTTTGTGTGTTAATCATATAAATATATCTATTATTTTGTCAATAACATATATTGTCTTTAAAAACATAGGATATGTTTCCACAAGTCGAGTCAAAAAATACGATCCTGGACTCTCTTAAAAGATATGGAGATTTGTTGGATTTAGTCTATTAGGAGATACTTGAGTTTAGGAAACAGATTCTAGAAGAGATAAAAGATTCTGAATCTTGTCTGAAATTAGATTTATCTGTCGTACTCATGGACTTCAAGAAGAAAAAAATCTCAATAGACAAGAACATTGATGACAGTGGCTGCACCGGCAATAGTCACTTCTATCCTGAGGAGTGGCTAGAGATCGAGGACAGTGTTATTGAGGCATACTTAAACAGTGCAAAAATTGTTCTTTCGAGTGGATGGTTAGGAGAAAGATGATAAGAAGGACACTGAGGCCGTGGCGAAGCAGCAGCTTGAGGACATGACTATGCTTTAGTGGATATTGTATAGACTTAATGCTAAAGGACGAAAAAGGTAGACAGGTCCACCATTTTCCAATTTTCTACAAAACTTAATGAGAATGACTTACTTTATGTATTTTAAGTTTAATAGTTTCACAAGTCGATACCATCATTAAGCATGCAGAATTTGAGCAGGGTGGGAAAATTCATATGACAGGTTGCTCCTAGCCTATTGATGATAGCATGAGACTACTTTTTGCTTGATACTAGTTTGTAACATCACATTGTTTGGATCTCGACATTCGCGTATAACTTCACTGAGGTGAAGGTTTAGTTAGAGTAACTAGTCCTGCATAGGAAAAAGGAAGACTAGTGTTTGGAGAATGAGGGAGAACCCCTTGCCTCTTGAGCTTTATATATAGGGGACCTGGGAGGAGGCAATCTTCCTCCCTACCCCTTTTGGCTTACAACTTACATGGAGGTCCTTAGACCTCTTGGGCTTTTCTACATGAAAGGGGTAGGCACAGCCGCCCTTTTTTCCAATAGTAGCCCCTTAGCCACTATGTATGCTTTGGCAGGTACAACAAAACCTAGTTACTACATGTCGACACAGAATTTCGTCCCGTGCCGAGGACACACGAGCAAGCCGGAAGGGTCCGCTCGATGGAGCTGGAGATCCGCCTAGCTTCAGCGCAGGGATGGTCGATCCTGTGCACTTCTCCCAATACGTGCTAGTCAATTTGACCCTGTAATTGACAAGGAGAGAAAGTTTATCAATAATTTAGGGCGGAACGTGTCGGTGTTGCCAGACAGTCCCGAATGTGCGGCTCTGAGAGCCGATATGAAAAGAGATCGACTAAATAGTCGATTCCATCACATTCATAAGAATAAATCAATTAAAGCTCACGGGGTTGTATAAGAAGAATCGGTTATCATTCAGAATGAATATCATTATTTAGATAAATATTAGTCAATGGCAATAGGATGTCAACAATAATTAGTTTATACTGAGCCAATGACTGCAAGTAACCGAACTCCTTTATAAAAGAAACAGTTCATCATCATTCGACCATTTAATAGAAATAAATCTAATATACATATTAGATCTCATCTATCACTATAACCAGTGGGGCATGAGGCAGAATCATACAGGCCATAGAAACAACAATAGACTCGACGACCCTAACTTATTACTAATATCAGTGGGGCATGAGGCAGAATCATGCAGGCTGTAATACAATAATAAGATCATGGGGCTAACACATCTTTCAACATATCGCTACTTCAACGATCTCGTGATGCGAACTGTTCATGAAAACGCTTGATATCGGCTAAAACAGCCGATTCAGGCATAGCGCACAGTTAAGGTCATGCCATCTCAGAAACAGATCTACCAAATAACGACCTCCACTCTACGGTGCTAACAGTGGGGTGTGAGGCAGAATCACACAGATCGTGATAACGGGCCATGAAACAGTTTTCGCTAGCCAATAGATCTACTCAAGATCAAACATGCCTTAACCGCACGCTATGCATGATCAAGATTGATGTAAAACAGCCGATAAAACATAACTCATCATTTAAAGTGCAGATTAGATCAGTTTAGACTAACAAACGATGGGTTAAAAAAGATATAAGGCCGATCTAGATCAATTTCAATCGAGCGAAGTGATATTGTTGTAATTAAATAAATAATGAAAGCAATAAGCAATACCGGTAACTTACTGAATCTATCCGAAGGAACGCCACCCTTAGATAGAGCCAATAACTTGACCTTAATCTAGTTCGAGCAGTGAAGGTCGACCGGACCGATGCAGCCATACTTGAACTAGACAAGAGTCGATAACTAACCTATACCAGAGTTGCAGTGGAGGTCGACCGGATCGATGTTGCCGTACGAACAGAGGTATAAGCCATGACGGTACTTACAGACAAGCAGTGGAGGTCGATCGGATCGATGCAGCCATACTTGCTGAAGAACTCGTCGAGATCTACTCTACTCCTACTCCTAAGGGGTGGCCAGAGCCAAAAAAATAAGTAACTTGTATTTAATTGATTGTGTGTCCTTTATAATAGCCGGGCTTTGATATTTATACTCGGGACCTACGCATGACTCCTATCTAAGCACGACTCATCACAATCTTTGACCCGAGAGAAAACATTCCAAATTTAAGATAACTTGGACTCTAATATTTCCCTTTTTGTAGAGTCCAACATGTCTTGTTCCAGCGCCGATCATAGCATTTGTCGTCATCTGCTGGCGCCATCTAAAGAAAGTCGATTCTAGTTCTGCATTCGAATCAACTGATACCGATCTGCACGCGATTGATTCCTTGATGACATGACCTTGGGAGCTTTTAAGTCCCAGTGACTCTTTTTCCAAATTTTGGTGTAAACACATGCCCCCCAATTTTGGGATAAAAATAATTTCATTCTAAAATTACCATGTCTGTATTCCCGATCGGTCCGTAGTCGCGGGTAGAGAATCTTGATCCAGGGTCTACTGTTTGTCGCCATCTATGTCAGCTCATGAGCCCATGCTTCAAAACTTTTATGAGAGCATCATTGCTTCATGGGCACTTGGATTTATCCTTCCAGGCCGGCTATAAAATGTCTATCCGACCCTGGCGAGAGCAATTCAACAATTCAGCTATGATTTTCTTCCATATGCCCCCCTCGAGTGCTTCTGACTCCACCGGACCCTCCATGGTCTATCTTTTTGCTATGAAGATCTTGAGCGGTTAGAAGAATTCTTGTGCATAGGGCGATTGTGTCGCTCATCTTAGCACCTTGTCGAGCAAGAGAATCAGTTATTGTGGTTAGAAGAATCCTTGTGATATCGCCTAGGTCTTCTCTCCATTCTCGCAGAGCTGTTCTAGTGTTTGCAAGGGCTAAAATGTGTGGACACATTCCCCTTGTTTGCTCAATCAAATGACCATCGGGAAAGCCACAAGCTTCTTTCTAGTGGCTTCCCGGTCATCGAGAAATCTATCGGGCATCTGTTGGGCAGGCGGCTTTTCCCCCTTCTTCGTCATAATTTTATTAACGGGACGATGTGACTCGTTTTATGATAACTTTCGGCCCTGTGGGGATTCGAACTCTCTTTAATCCAAAGAGACCTTGGTGAGCTGATTGCTGGTTAATGTAAATCTTTTGTATCCATCCCACGATATTCTGTAACTTGGGGAAGCAATAAGTCTAAATCTATTATCTCCTCGTTATCTGTACCCTGAAGTTCCGGAGCGTCGATCCGTTTTCGTATCTGATTTCAATTTCACATCCCGACAAAATCTATCTACTCGCCTTCCTAGGCTATATATATGGGTCACAGCTAGGGATCGAAAAACAACTCGCTTTGTCTCAAACCTTTCGTGTCCTTAGTATAGTACCTGCTCTTCCGTAGGTTTGAGATCATGGAGAATAGCAAGAGGTTTGCTGAGGAGGCCCTCAGCGGACCTGCATCATCGCGCCAACGCCTTCATTGTCAGGAGGGTGAAAGCTCTAGTTTGGTTTTGGTGAATTGATGAAACCCTAAGTGCTAACCTAGTTCATCAAGTGATCATGAAATAGGTAGCACATTCCAAGTGGTGAAGCAAATGAAGATCATAACATGATGATGGCGATGCCATGGTGATGATCAAGTGCTTGCACTTGGAAAAGAAGAAAGAGAAAAACAAAAGGCTTAAGACAAAGGTATAAATAGTAGGAGCCATTTTGTTTTAGTGATCGAGACACTTAGTGAGTGTGATCACATTTAGGTTCGATAGCCGTACTATTAAGAGGGGAGAAACTCGTATTGAAATGCGGTTATCAAAGTGCCACTAGATGCTCTAACTCATTGCATATGCATTTAGAATCTAGTGGAGTGCTAACACCCTTGAAAATGTTTTGTGAAAATATGCTAACACATATGCACAAGGTGATACAGTTGGTAGTTGGCACATTTGAGCAAGGGTTAGAAACTTCACCAGTGGAGTGTTCGCCCGTAGAGTACGGACAGTCCGACGGTGCCACCGGCGCCCTAGACAGAAAAGACGGAGGTCACTGTAAGTGACCAGACACTGGTCTCGGTAGGACCGGTGCGTCCGGTCAGGTGGAACATGAAGACGCTGGCGTCGGTCTCTGACCGGACGTTGGGTCACTCAGTGACCGGACGCTAGAGGAGTGCGTCCTATCCTGCTGATGTGGCAGCACACAGAAGAGTCACCATGTGACCGGATGCTGGGTGAGTCCGATCGAGCATGACCGGACGCGTTCGATCATGAAAAATCATCTCTAGATGCTTACTAGAAACGACCGGACGCTGGGGTTCAGCGTCCGATCACTTTGAGCTGCTGCGTCCGGTCATCGCTTGACCATTGAGATTGGGCGATCGACATTTAAAGAGAGGGGACACGTGGCACGCATCGCATGACCGGACGCTGAGGTCCAGCGTCCGGTCAATATGATCGGGGCGTCCGGTCACCCCGTGTTGTGCCTAGTGAAGCGGTACAACGACTCTATTTCGTAGGGGCTTCTATTTAAGCCCCATGGCTGGCTCAAGCTCACTCTCTTGGCCATTTGCATTGACATAACAACCTTGTGAGCTTAGCCAAAGCCCTCCCACTCATCTTCATCATAGATTCATCATCTTTGTGGGATTGGGAGTGAATCCAAGTGCATTGCTTGAGTGTTTGCATCTAGAGGCACTTGGTATTCGTGTTTTGCTATGGGATTCGCTTGTTACTCTTGGTGGTTGCCGCCACCTAGACGGCTTGGAGCAGCGAGGATCGTCGAGCGGAGATTGGTGATTGTCTCCGGCTCCGATCATGGTGATTGTGAGGGGTTATTGACCTTTCCCCGGTGGAGAGCCAAAAGGTACTCTAGTAGATTGCTCGTGGCTTGTGTGATCCTCATCTTGTGTTGGTTGTGCGGCACCCTATTGAGGGTTTGGCATGAAATGCCAATTAGCGCATGAACCTCCAAGTGAGTGAATCGCCATAACGAGGAGTAGCATGCCGGCAAGCAAGTGAACCTCGATAAAAATCATTGTGTTCATCATTTGATTCCGAGGTGATTGGTCTTCATTGATATTGATTCTTGTGATTAATTGATTGACTCCTCAACTCGGTGTATAAACAAATTGCTCACTCTCTTTACATTACCGCAAACTAGTGTCAAGCTCTTTAGTGTAGCTAGTCGTAAGAGCTTGTTAGTTTGGTTAGTGTGGCTCTTTAGTTAGTCTTTGAGAGCACACTAACTTAGTGTAGTGCCATAGCTATTGTGTGATTAGAGACAATAGAAACTGAAATTGTGGTAGGTGACTTGCATTTTTAGTAGGCTAGCGCAACACTTGCTTCGCCTCATAATTGTCTAACCGGTTTGTTAAGTGTTGTTGTAGAAATTTTTATTAGGCTATTCACCCCCTCTAGCCATTAGGACCTTTCAAGTGGTATAAGAGCCAAGGTCACCGTGATTTGAGGCTTAACAACCTTCGGTGTAAAAATGGCTCAAATCAACAACACCAAGAAGTCACCCCAATTTGATGGCATAAATTATCCGTATTGGAAATCAAAGATGACCACACATATCAAGTCAATTAATAGAAAAGTATGGAAGGTGGTAGAAACCAAAATTGAGATTGGTGATCCGGAGAATCCCACCGCGGCCGAAGAAGTGTTTCTCCAAAACAATGACATTGCTCTAAGTGCAATTCATGATGCAATTGATGAAAGAACATTTGAGCAAATCAAGAATATTGAGATGGCTCATGAGGCTTGGAAGAAGTTGGAAGAATCATTTGAGGGCACTTAAGCCTTGAAGGGTGCAAAGGCATACATTCTCAAAGAGAAGTTTGCAAGCTTCAAGATGAAGGAGGATGAGAGTGTGCCAGAGATGTTCCATAGGCTTCAAGTGCTTGTGAATGATCTCAAAGCACTTGGAGAAGAGGTGAAGGACAAGGAATTCTCCCACAAGTTCTTGAGATGTTTACCTTCAAGATTTGGCACATTGGTCACTATTCTAGTGAGAAGTGGTTTGGACACCATGACACCAAACCAAGTGTTGGGAGATATAATGACCGATGATACATATAGAGATGATGATGAGAAGGAAGAAAAGAAGGAGAAGAAAGATGAGAAGAAGAATAGTGTGGCATTCAACGCCACATCATCCAAGGGCAAGGCAAAGCAAGAAACATCAAGTGAAGATGATGGTTCATGGGATGATGATGATGATGATGAGAAGATGGCTCTCTTTGTCAAGAAATTTGGCAAATTCATGATGAAGAAAGGGTACCATGCTAGAAGAAAGAAATCTTCATCCAAGAACAAGAAAGAGTCAAGAAGGTGCTTCAAATGTGGAAGCAAAGATCATCTTGTTGCTCAATGTCCATACAATAGCGACAATAATGATGACAACAAGAAGAACAAGAAGAAGGACAAGAAGGAAAAGAAAGAGAAGAAGGACAAGATGACCTTCAAGAAGAAGAAGGGCGGTTCATATGTGGTCACTTGGGATAGTGATGCTTCCTCAAGTGATGATGACAAGACCACCAAGAAGAAGGCACTTGCAAGCATTGCTATCATTGAGAAGCCTTCTCTCTTAGACACTCCTTCATGCTTCATGGCTAAGGCTACTAAGGTATAAATGTGTGATGATGGAAGTGATGATGAACATGATAATGAAAATGATAGCGATAGTGATGATGATGAACCTACTAAAGATGAATTATTTGATATGCTAGAAGATGCTAAAGAACACTTTGACATTAAGAGAAGGGAATGCAAGAGCTTGAATAAGGAGGTAAAAGCCCTTAAGCAAGCCCTTGATGAGCTCAAAGCAACTCATGAGAGGCTAGAGGAAGCCCATGAGAAGCTTGGCAAGGCTCACAAAAAGCTTGAAAAGGCTCATTCCTCTTTGCTTGATGAGCAAAATAAAAAGAAGCAGGTTGAAACTTGCAATATAGGCTTAACTTGTGATATAATTGATGAATCATTGTCTATGCCTATCATTATTGCTCCCACTAACCTTTCTTGTAGTACTTCTACTTCCACCTCATCTAGTAGTGATGGTTTCACTTGTGATGCCTCACTAATGGTTGAGAATGAGAATCTCAAGAAGGAGGTCAACAAACTCACTCACACTTTGGCTAAGGCCTATGGTGGTGAGGACCGCTTGCTTATGTGCTTGGGTAGCCAAAGAGCTTCTCTCTACAAAGAGGGATTGGGCTATACCCCCAAGAAAGGCAAGGCGGCCTTTGCTCCTCACAAAACTAGTTTTGTGAAGAACAATGGTCGGTTTTGTACTAGTTGCAAGCAAGTTGGTCATGTAGAGCAAAAGTGCATGAACAAGAAGTCACAAGCTAATGTATCCTCCATTAAGCTTGATTCTTTCTATGTGCTTACTAAGGGTACAAATAGTATGAAGGCTAAGTTCATTGGTAAACCATGGATGGGCTCAAAGAAGAAAGTCATTTGGGTACCAAAGAGCTTAGTGACTAACCTTCAAAGACCCAAGCAAGTTTGGGTACCTAAAAAGAATTGATCTTATTTTGTAGTTCAATTACAAAGCCGGAGAAAGGCATTGGGTTCTTGATAGTGGGTGCACTCAACACATGACTGGTGATGAAAGAATGTTTAACTCAATCAACACCAATAGCAATGATGGTTATGATAGTATCACATTTGGTGACAATGGTAAAGGCAAGGTCAAAAGGCTTGGTAAGATTGCAATATCCAATGACATAAGCATTTCCAATGTGTTGCTAGTAGAAAGCTTCAACTTCAACTTGCTATCCGTGGCTCAATTGTGTGATCTTGGATTCAAATGCATATTTGGGGTAGATGATGTAGAGATCATAAGTGTAGAGGGCTCTAATTTGATCTTCAAAGGCTTTAGGTATGAAAATCTATACTTGGTTGATTTCAATGCTAGTGAAGCTAAATTATCTACATGCTTATTTACTAAGTCTAGCATGGGTTGGTTATGGCATAGAAGGCTTGGTCATGTTGGAATGAAACAATTGAATAGATTGATTAAGCATGACTTAGTTAGAGGCTTGAAAGATGTTGTGTTTGAAAAGGATAAGCTTTGTAGCTCTTGTCAAGCCGGCAAACAAGTTGGAAACACCCATCCTAAGAAAAGCATGATGAGCACTAGTAAAGCATTTGAGTTATTGCACATGGACTTGTTTGGGTCAACACAATACACTAGCATCGGTGGAAATAAATATGGCTTTGTGATAGTGGATGATTACACTAGATACACATGGGTATTCTTTCTGGTGGACAAAAGTGATGTGTTTGCAACATTCAAATCATTTGTCAAGGGCATTCACAATGAGTTTGAAACAACCATCAAGAGAGTTAGAAGTGACAATGGTAGTGAGTTCAAGAATACTAGAATTGATGAGTTGTGTGATGAATTTGGAATTAGACATCAATTCTCGGTCAAGTACACTCCACAATTAAATAGCCTTATTGAGAGAAAAAATAGAATACTCATTGATATGGCAAGATCAATGCTTAGTGAGTACAATGTGAGTCAATCTTTTTGGGCCGAAGCTATCAACACGGCTTGCTATTGTAGCAACCGCCTCTATTGTCACCCATTGAAAGAGAAGACTCCATATGAGCTCTTGAATGGTAGAAAGCCCAACATTGCATATTTTTGGGTCTTTAGTTGCAAATGCTATATCTTGAAGAAAGGCACTAGATTGGGCAAATTTGACAAGAAATGTGATGAAGGATTCCTACTTGGATACTCAACCACTAGCAAAGCATACAGAGTTTGGAATTTGGATAGTGGTACTCTTGAGAAAGTTCATGATGTTGAATTTGATGAAACCAAGGGTTCACAAGTAGAGAATGAGAACTTGGAAGATGTTAGAGGCATTCAACATTCAAATGCCATGAAAAACATGGATGTTGATGAATTGAGGCCTAGGCAAGTGAATGATGATGAAGATGATCAAGTACAAGTGCTCTCTAACTCAAATGTGCAAGATGATGCAAATCAAGCTAGTACAAGTGGCTCTCATGATAATTAATAAGATCAAGTGGCTAGTACATCATCTCAACCCAATGATCAAGCAAGTGCAAGCAATCAAGTTCTAATCATCTAACCAACCAATATTGCAAGGGATCATCCATTGGACACTATCATTGGTGATATTTCTAGAGGTGTACAAACAAGATCAAGATTGACATCATTTGGTGAGCATTTCTCATTTGTGTCATCCATTGAACCAAAGAAGATATATGAAGCATTGAAGGATGTTGATTGGGTAAATGCTATGCATGAAGAATTGAATAATTTTACAAGAAATCAAGTATGGGAATTGGTAGAAAGATCAAAGGGACACAATGTGATTGGAACCAAATGAGTCTTTAGAAACAAGCAAGATCAAGATGGATAGTAGTAAGGAACAAAGCAAGATTAGTAGCACAAGGCTATACACAAGTTGAAGGTCTTGACTTTGGAGAAACATATGTCCCGGTTGCTAGTTTGAAAGCAATTAGAATCTTGCTAGCCTATGCTTGTGCCTACAATACCAAACTCTATCAAATGGATGTTAAGAGTGCATTTCTCAATGGTTACATCAATGAAGAAGTATATGTTGAGCAACCTCTCGGTTTTGAAGATGACAAGAAGCTCGACCATGTGTACAAGTTGAAGAAGGCATTGTATGGCTTAAAGCAAGAACCTAGAGCATGATATGAGAGATTGAGGGACTTCCTACTCTCTAAAGGGTTTGTAATGGGCAAGGTTGACACCAAACTTTTCATCAAGAAGATTGGCAAAGACTTGTTTATGTTGCAAATCTATGTTGATGATATCATATTTGGATCAACCAATCAAGACTTTTGTGATGAGTTTAGAAAGATGATGGCTAATGAGTTTGAGATGTCCATTATCGGAGAGTTAAGTTACTTCCTTGGTCATCAAATCAAGCAATTGAAAAATGGTACATTTGTGAGTCAAGGCAAGTATATCAAGGACATGATCAAGAAGTTTGGCACGAGTGATAGTAAAGCCATTAGTACACCAATGGGAACAAATGGCAACTTGGATAGTGATGCAAGTGGCAATATGGTGGATCAAAAATTATATCGGTCTATGATTGGAAGCCTACTCTATGTGACCGCATCAAGGCCGGATGTCATGTTTAGTGTATGCATGTGTGCAAGATTTTAATCCTCACCAAGAGAAAGTCATTTGAAGGCTATAAAGAGAATATTGAGGTACTTGAAGCATACACCAAATGTTGGTTTGTGGTATCCCAAAGGAGCAAAGTTTGAGCTAGTTGGTTACTCCAACTCGGATTATGCGGGATGCAAGGTTGAAAGGAAGAGCACCTTAGGCACATGTCAATTGTTGGGAAGATCACTTGTTTCATGGTTATCAAAGAAGCAAAATATTGTTGCATTATCAACCACCGAAGCCGAATACATATCCGCCGGTAGTTGTTGTGCACAAATACTTTGGATGAAGGCCACTTTGAGTGACTTTGGAATCAAGTTCAAGAAAGTGCCATTGCTATGTGACAATGAGAGTGCAATCAAGTTGACCAACAATCCGGTTCAACATGCAAGAACAAAGCACATTGATGTCCGCCATCATTTCATAAGAGATCACCAACAAAAAGGGGACATTTGCATTGAGAGTGTAGGCACCGAAGATCAACTTGCCGATATATTCACCAAGCCATTGGATGAGAAAAGGTTTTGCAAGCTAAGGAATGAGTTGAACATATTGGATTTCTCAAATATGTGTTGATGCACCCCCCGCTTATATGACATGCCTCTCCTTCGAGCAATCCAAGGTAAAAGTTGATTGGCATGGCATACATCCTTGCTAAGGACATGTTTAGTGCATCTAGACATCTTTCGCATTCAATAGGCTCATTCATGAAAATTAAATGAATTTGATGATTATATGGTACCACTATTGCTTCTATGCTTATCTTGATCTAGTGGTAGCATATGACATGTTTGTGGGCTTGTAAACCTAGTGTTTGATCTAGAAAATGAGCTATAAGTGTTTAACTCAACATGGTATAAGATAACCCTTATTTGGAGGCTTGAAGAAGCTTGTCCTTGGATCAAACCGAGTTAAATATCTTTGGCAAATGATCTAGATTGGACGAAATTTGGGAAAATGATCCTCACCCCATTGATTGACATTGATAATCTCAACCTATCTACATTTTCAACCTTTGTGGTCATTGATGACAAAGGGAGAGAAATAGTATACAAAGATAGTGAAAAGACAACAAAGAGGGAGAATTTGACATAGGGGGAGAGATATGATTAAAGAAGGGGATAAATTAAAATTTTGAGCACGTAAGTAGGGGGAGCAAACTCATGAACTTGTATGGTGCATCTGAATGTGCATTTCATATGTTTGCTTGCATAACACAAGTTTTAAATTTCAATATCCATGCTTGTGTGGTATATGCTAGTTGTAGGTTTGAATGATGAAATGAAAATCTAGCATACATAGGTTATCTAGTGATTTCATTTCCAAGTGTTTCCAAGTGGTATAGAGCTAACCATGATGCTTAGGATGGTATATTGGTGCACTCCGATTGGTATCATGCTTCAAAGGTCCATCTTTTATATCTTAGCATCATTTGGTAGACATTGTCTCCTATATTTCCTATCTAAGCATATGTGCAAGCTATAATCTAAACTCTTAGCACATATGTAGGGGGAGCAATCGCTACCATATGGAGTTCATGAAACTTGTCCATATCTTTTTACACATGGTAAATATGCTTCAGCAAGCAACATGGATTCAATTGAATTTCAATTCATATCTTTGTGAAAGGGTTGTCATCAATTACTAAAAAGGGGAAGATTGAAAGCTCTAGTTTGGTTTTGGTGAATTGATGAAACCCTAAGTGCTAACCTAGTTCATCAAGTGATCATGAAATAGGTAGCACATTCCAAGTGGTGAAGCAAATGAAGATCATGACATGATGATGGCGATGCCATGGTGATGATCAAGTGCTTGCACTTGGAAAAGAAGAAAGAGAAAAACAAAAGGCTCAAGGCAAAGGTATAAATATTAGGAGCCATTTTGTTTTAGTGATTGAGACACTTAGTGAGTGTGATCACATTTAGGTTCGATAGCCGTACTATTAAGAGGGGTGAAACTCATATCGGAATGCGGTTATCAAAGTGCCACTAGATGCTCTAACTCATTGCATATGCATTTAGGATCTAGTGGAGTGCTAACACCCTTGAAAATGTTTGTGAAAATATGCTAACACATGTGCACAAGATGATACACTTGGTGGTTGGCATATTTGAGCAAGGGTTAGAAACTTCACCGGTGGAGTGTCCGCTCGTAGAGTGCTGACAGTCCGACGGTGCCACCGGCGCCCTAGACAGAAAAGACGGAGGTCACTGTAAGTGACCGGACACTGGTCTCGGTAGGACCGACGCGTCCGGTCAGGTGGAGCATGAAGACGATGGCGTCGGTCTCTGATCGGACGCTGGGTCACTCAGTGACCGGACGCTGGAGGAGTGCGTCCGGTCCTGCTGATGTGGCAACACACAGAAGAGTCACCGTGTGACCGGAAGCTGGGTGAGTCTGGTCGAGCATGACCGGACGTGTCCGGTCGTGAAAAGTCATCTCTGGATGCTTACTGGAAATGACCGAACACTGGGGTTTAGCGTCCGATCTCTTTGAGCTGCTGCGTCCGGTCATCGCTTGACCGTTGAGATTGGGCGATCGACATTTAAAGAGAGGGGACACATGGCACGCATCGCGTGACCGGACACTGAGGTCCAGCGTCCGATCACCCCGTGTTGTGCCCAGTGAAGGGGTACAACGGTCCTATTTCGTGGGGGCTTCTATTTAAGCCCATGGCTGGTTCAAGCTCACTCTCTTGGCCATTTGCATTGACATAGCAACCTTGTGAGCTTAGCCAAAGCCCTCCCACTCATCTTCATCATAGATTCATCATCTTTGTGAGATTGGGAGTGAATTCAAGTGTATTGCTTGAGTGTTTGCATCTAGAGGCACTTGGTATTCGTGTTTCGCTATGGGATTCGCTTGTTACTCTTGGTGGTTGCCGTCACCTAGATGGCTTGGAGCAGCGAGGATCGTCGAGCAGAGGTTGGTGTCTCCAGCTCCGATCGTGGTGATTGTGAGGGGTTCTTGACCTTTCCCCGGTGGAGAGCCAAAAGGTACTCTAGTGGATTGCTCGTGGCTTGTGTGATCCTCATCTTGTGTTGGTTGTGTGGCACGCTATTGAGGGTTTGGCGTGTGATTCCAATTAGCGCGTGAACCTCCAAGTGAGTGAATCGCCACAACGAGGAGTAGCATGCCGGCAAGCAAGTGAACCTCGGTAAAAATCATTGTGTTCATCATTTGATTCCGAGGTGATTGGTCTTCATTGATATTGATTCTTGTGATTAATTGATTCACTCCTCGACTCGGTGGTATAAACAAATTGCTCACTCTCTTTACATTACCGCAAACTAGTGTCAAGCTCTTTAGTGTAGCTAGTCGTAAGAGCTTGTTAGTTTGGTTAGTGTGGCTCTTTAGTTAGTCTTTGAGAGCACACTAACTTAGTGTAGTGCCATAGCTATTGTGTGATTAGAGACAATAGAAACTAAAATTGTGGTAGGTGGCTTGTATTTTTAGTAGGCTAGCGCAACACTTGCTTCGCCTCATAATTGTCTAACCGGTTTGTTAAGTGTTGTTGTAGAAATTTTTATTAGGCAATTCAACCCCCTCTAGCCATTAGGACCTTTCAGAGGGTACAACTCATGATGTCCCCACTGCCTCAGGGGATAGGGCCGACTCCGTTCGGCCTTCAGGGTCTTCTTCGTTAACAACTCATCGCCAGCTCCCTTGTTATCAAAGGAGGTGGATTGACAATGACGATCTGTTTGCCTCTATTGATCGGCATGGCCAGGGTCTCGCTGAATGTCTCTCCATTGCAGAATCAGCTCTAGCCATGGTTCGATGTCGATCACCTCTCGAGGCCGATTCGGTGGAGGATAGGTTGGCCAAGGCCGAGGCCAGAATCACGGGTGAGATATTTGTCATAACCTTTGCTTCCTTTCAATTTCATCTTCAAGATTCTTATCATCTCCCCTTTGAATCTTTTTAGATTTATCTGCCCAACTGGAGAGCCTTCGATTGGCTATGGAGCACGCGGTGGTATTCGTCAACGCTAGAGGCACCGTCCCGGTGATTCGCCTGCACGACATCCCAAACCGTGTCAGGGAGGTCGCTCTTCATGGCATTCGTCATGGTGCTGCCATGGCGTTGGCTGCTGCACAAGCCCGTGCTAGCCACAATCTTTGTCTTCTTCCCCACGGTTTTCTAGATGCGGCGCACCCTGGAGAGCATTAGCATTTGGTCGAGGATTTTTCTAGCACCGCCAACTCTGTAGCCTTCAACACCCTAGCCGATGATATAGTAAGCAAAGTGTTTTCCGGCCCGTAGCTTGTAATAGGTGATATTTAGCAAAAAAACTTCTTCGTCTTGAGTGATTTTCCTTTGTCTCATACTTCATACACATCACTTCGTCTGTGTTTGCTTTGCTTCTATAGACGATACACATCGTACCGGCTTTTACCCATTCAGGCTTATTTTTGCACTAGAGGCGATACCTTTCTGATATCGGCTATTAGAGCTGACGACCGAACAAATTGGTTATTAAGTATTAATCCAAACGATAGGGTAATATTTCTTTAGATATTTCCCATTGATTGCTCGGCCAAATTCTTCCTCTCCTCTTAGTGTTTCCAAAATATAAGCATTACCAGGCGCACAACGTTTGATTCGATAAAGTCCTTCCCAGTTAGGTGACCATTTGCTGAATTTACTGTCCTTTGACCTGATCGGCAATTTCACTTTCCAGACCAAGTCTCCCTTAGAGAATTGCTTAATCTTGACCTTTTTATTGTAATATTTTGTAACCCTCAATTTATTGGCTTTGATATTTTCAAGAGCACGCGGCCAAAGGCAACTCAAGTCCTCCAAATTGTCTATCATAAGATTCTTGTAGACTTCGGCTGACAAATCATTCTACAGTGTAACACGTCTCGATCTAGTCCGAACTTCCCAAGGAAGAACTGCATTATGGCCATACACAATTTCGTAAGGCGATGTTTTAATTGATCCATGACAGGCCATCCTATATGCCCACAGTGCCTCATTTAGCATCGAATGCCACTTCCTTGGCTGTTCCTTGATCTTTTTCTTGATCAGCTTAATCATAATCTGGTTGGATGTCTCCGCCTGGCCATTAGCCTGAGCATAGTAAGGAGAGGAATTCAGTAGCTTGATTCCCATACTGGCAGCAAAATCCCCAAACTCTTCTGATGTGAACATTGTTCCTTTATCGGTAGTTATAGTTTGAGGAATTCCAAAACGATACACAATGTGTTCCCTGACAAAATCAATCATGTTCTTTGAGGTTACCATCTTCAAAGGAATTGCCTCAACCCATTTAGTGAAGTAATCTGTTGCTACCAATATGAACTTATGTCCTTTGCTTGAAGGTGGAAAAATCTGGCCAGTTAAATCAATTCCCCAACCTCGAAACGGACATGGCTTGATTATTGGATTCATGGCCGATGCAGGCGATCTCTGGACATTACCAAAATGTTGATAGTCTTGGCTCCCCTTGTAATATTCAAAACAATCTTCCAATATCGTTGGCCAGAAATATCCAGCTCTATGAATAATCCATTTTATCTTATAAGCCAATTGATGAGCTCCACATATCCCTTCATGCACCTCACCCATCAACACCTTAGCTTCTTCTTGGTTTAAGCATTTGAACAACACCCCATCGACTGTTTTATAATATAACTGATCATCTAACAAAACATACTTAGCCGATTTATACCTTAGCTTTCTGGTAACTTTCTGAGATGGATCTCTAAGGTAATTGGCTATTTCGACTCTCCAATCATCACTTGAGTTTTCACTACTCAAGACTTCTTGAAACACTCGATATCCTGATGCACTTTGAGCTAGACGATTAGCCTCTTAGTTTTGTGCTCTCGGAATATGTTGGAAAGAGATATGAAGAAACTCCTTGAGCAACTTTTGGCACTCATCATAGTATCCTTTCAAAGTCTTTTCTTTGCACTCATATAGGCCGATCAACTGATTAATAATTAACTATGAATCTCCAAATACTTCAATTGCTTCGGCCTTTACTTCGTGAAGAAGTTGAAGTCCCTTAAGAATAGCTTCGTACTCCGCTTGATTGTTAGTAATCATTGGTTCAGTTGGAAGAGCAAACTCGAAACTTGCCCCCTGAGGTGAAATAATAATGATGCCAATGCCACCACCCTGCTTGCATGATGATCCATCAAAGAACAACACCCAAGGCACCAGTTCTACATAATGAATGCTTGGTTTATGATGCTGGGTGATAAAATCGGCTATTATTTGTCCCTTGACTGCCTTAGCCTATTCGTACTTCAAGTTAAATTCTGACAATGCAAGAATCCGCTTTCCCACTCTCCCATTCAGTATTGGCATTGATAACATATGCTTAATGATATCGGCCTTGGAAACAACTGTACACTCAGCCAATAATATGTAGTGTCGCAGCTTAGTGCAAGAGAAATATAAGCATAAGCATAACTTTTCGGTGGGAGAATATCTTGTATTTGGATCCAGTAGTCTTCTACTCAGATAGAAAACAACTCTTTCTTTTCCTTCAAATTCTTGCATCAAGGCCGATCCAATTGTCTTGTCATCAGCCGATATGTACAACTTAAAAGGCTTACCCTACTGAAGAGGGACCAACACAGATGGACACTTCATGTATTCTTTTATTTCTTCAAATACCTTTTGTTGTATGTCACCCCATTTGAATTCTTGATCATTTTTCAACTTCAACAAGGGAGAAAACAGCAGGATCCTTTCCGATAAATTTGAAATGAATCTTCTGATGAAATTGATCTTACCAAACAGAGATTGCAACTCTGTTTTAGTAGTCAGGGGAACTGCTTCATCAATTGCTTTTATGCTTTTTTGACCAACTTCGATCCCTCTCTCGTGGACCATAAATCCCAAGAATTGTCCAGCTGACACTCCGAAAGCACACTTATTAGGATTCATTTTTAGACCATGTTTTCTTATGCATTCTAGAGTTTCTCGCAAATCAGCTAGGTGCTCTTTGTACCCTTTGGATTTTATCATCACATCATTGATGTAGATTTCAACAATTCTGTCGATCAACTTATGGAAAATATAATTCATCGTCCTTTGATAAGTTGCACCGGCATTCTTCAGACCAAAGGTCATCACAACCCACTCGAATAAACTGATTGCGCTGGGGCACCTGAAAGTGGTCTTTGTTATGTCTTCCTCAGCCATGAAAATTTGGTTATACCCTGCGTTGCCGTCCATGAAGCTAATAACCTTGTGCCCAGCTGCTGCATCTACTAACATATCGGCTATCGGCATCGGATAACCATCCATGGGTGTGGCTTTGTTCAGATCCCTGAGATCGATGCAAACTCTTAATTTTCCATTCTTCTTATATACAGAAACAACATTCGATATCCACTCTACATATCGGCACGGTCGGATAAACTTCGCCTCTAGTAACCTTTTAGTCTCCTTTTTGATATCATCAAGCACGTTTGGGTTGAATCTCCTTGGAGCCTGCTTAAATGGCCGATATCTAGGTTTAATTGGCAACCGATGTTCAATAATTGACCGTTCTAGACCAGACATCTCATAGTATTCCCAAGCAAAGCAGTCTTTAAATTCCTTTAATAAATCAACTAATTCTCGCTTATACTCCGAATCCAACTTAGCACTTACGTACGTCGGCCTGGGTCTATCTCCAGAACCAATATCTACTTCTTCTAATTCGTCAGCCGACGTGAAGCCATGTCCTAGCTTGCCATCTGTACCATCTATTGGATTATCCATTAAGACAAATTTTTAAAACCGACTGCTTGGATCGGCTGTTGGCTTTCACCATTGACTCTAATGAAGCCTCCTTCCCATAACTTGCCGGAAAAGCATTCGAATTCTCCTCATACTCCGATTCACTAAAATCCGAATAAACTTCTTGATCTGCCGGAGCTCTGTATTCTGATGGCAATAGAAAAGCCATTTGGATATTAGCCGATGGTTGCTTTCTATTGGTTGTTTGCTTAGTACGCCATACTTAAGGTTTACCGGGTGCCTAAGCCTGTTCCAACTCTTTATTCCTTAAGCGTTGCACCCTTCTCTTCTGGCTTCTTGTTAAACCTCCTGGACACCATTGGCCTTCCTGCCAAACATATTTTCTCTCATTGCCCTCTTTTTCATAATCAGCCCAGTCTTGATCAACCACTCTTTTTCCCAGCCGATTATGAATACTCCCATTTTTAAGCGCCGATCCATGTTATTATGATGATATGCATCTTGAGCATGGATAGATCGGCGGTTGGTTTGAGATTGCCTAAACTCCCAATATTGATTGCTGTATTCTGGACAGTCATGTCTGGTATGCAACTTCAAACCTTCATTCCAACAATGTCTGAAGAAAGGACAATTCCAATGTGATTCGGCTTGGTTCCTTTCGTACCTCTCTTTTTTTAGTTGATGCTGGTATTCTTGATCCTTTAACCAACGCTGACTGATAATCCTTTTCCTTCTACCACTGCCACTTATTTAACAGAATCCGAGATGTAACTTGTGGCTTTGTTGTCCCATCTTTTGATGTTTCCCCCTACTCATATCGGCTCTTTTGCTTAGCGCGACGTCTTCTAATCTCTCTGTACTCGTCAGCCGATATTTGCATCTTGGGATCGACTGTTCCAGCTTCTCTTGATTTGGTTGATGTTAGGACCTTAGTCTTTCCTTTGAGTAGCCTAGCATCAACCATGTTTTGATCTCCTGGGAAAGGATTATCATCAACTTTCATTTTCCGAGGCGTGTCAAATTTGAGCCTTCCTTGCTGAATAGCCCTCTGTATATGATGCCGGAAGATTCTGCATTCATTAGTGGAATGAGAAGTAGCATTATGGAACTTGCAGAACTTCTTATTCTTCAACTGATCAGGGGGCAACATAACATGACCATCGGGCAACTTGATCTGCCCCTTCTCAAGCAAGAAATCAAAGAGCTTGTCTGATTTAGTGACATCAAAGTCATAGCTCTCCTCAACTCCTCTTCCCTAAGTATTTGGCACCATTACTATTTTCTTGCCCCAATTCCATTCAGCCGCAGCAACCTCTTCTTCTAAATCTTCATAGCCATCATCGACTGAGTATGGATTGTAAGCCTCAGCCACTATGATATTCTTCTGAAATCAGGTATCTCTGCACATACTCTAGAATTGGCTATTGAGTGCTGCCACTCGTTGAGCCAATTGACCCAAGTTATCAAATTCTTGTCCCAGCAGTTTCTCTTTCCACATTGGCAGCATTCCTTGAACGGCTAAAGCAGCTAATTGATCATCAGCCAAGTTTAAGAAGAAGCATAAGTTCCTAGTTTCTCAGAACCTTTGAAGAAACTCAGTGTCCGATTCATTAGTCCTTTGCCTTACAGTTGTCAAATCGGTTATCTTCTTTTCCCCAGTCCCAGTGTAAAAATATGTATGAAACTTCTTCTCTAGGTCAGCCCAATTGGCAATGAAATTAACTGGTAGTGATGAAAACCAAGTGAAGGCTAGCCCTGACAGGGACGAGGAGAAGAAACGAACTCGATGGGCATCCTCAACTGATGCTTCGCCCAATTGTGTAAGATAGTGACTGACATGTTCTATCGTGCTTGTACTGTCTTGGTCAGTGAACTTAGCGAACTCTGGGAGCCTGTAATTTATGGGAAGAGCGACCAAATCATACTATTCTGGATATAGGCGTTTGTACAAGAAGGTAAACCCTTTTGGCTTTAGACCGAACTGATTCTTCATCATCTCGGTCACCCTCAGTAGCAACTCGTTAGCTTGCGGATTTGGATTTCTCTGCACCTGCTGACCCATCTGTGGATTGAAATTCCGTGTGTCTTGATACCCTAGATTCGGAATCATGTGAGGGGTGTTATAATCTATGCCATAGTGATAACCCTGTGGAATCTTCATCTGTTAGGTCCTTTGCTGGCTTGCTGCTTGAAGTCTCTGATTATAGACATGAGGATCTATATCTCTACGGATCCTTTGAATTGATGGTGCTATTTTTTGAGCCGACGATGGTATGCGGCCTGATGTGCCAAAATTGATCACCTGGTTCTATCCTTGCTCCACCGACTATTGCACATACTGTACTGATAGTCCATGATTATACTGTATCTGATTCGTAGTAGTACCTTGAGCTTGTTCAGATGAACCCTGAACTGCCTGGACATCACCACTACCAGCTGGTGCTGCTTCTTGATGGCTGATACTGACTTGATTAGTCCCTTGGGTCGATGGATCTAGAATGTTGTAATAAGTCGACCCATCTTGACCAACCGAAAACCCATGAATCACTTCTTTCATGGCGTTGTGGAATGTGTCTAAGAAAGCTTCATTATGGCTTGATATGGCATCACGAACAGATTTGTCTACAACTTCCGAAAAGAAACGCCTATCTTCAACATCAGTTGTATCTGTTTGCCCATGTAATAGAACTCTTGGTAGTGGAAATTTCTAAACAATTGTGTTGTCACATGTTTTGGTGTAGGACAACAAACACTTGTTCTAAAACTCTTTTGTAGCGTTGCTGATGACACCTTTATCTCCATCAGGTAGATCTTCACAATGTACCATAAGGATATCGTTGTTGTTATGAACCGCCATAACGATTGTGGGGTTCCACCGGGCGTGCCAGAAACGTGTGTCGACACAGAATTTCATCCCGTGCTGAGGACACACGAGCAAGCCGGAAGGGTCAACTCGATGGAGCTGGAGATCCGCCTAGCTTCAGTGCAGGGATGGTCGATCCTGCGCACTCCTCTCGAAACGTGCCAGTCAATTTGACCCTATAATTGACAAGGAGAGAAAGTTTATCAATAATTTAGGGCAGAACATGCCGGTGTTGCCAGACAGTCCCGAATGTGCGGCTCTGAGAGCTGATATGAAAGAAGATCGACTAAATAGTCGATTCCATCATATTCATAAGAATAAATCAATTAAAGCTCATGGGGTTGTATAAAAAGAATCAGTTATCATTCAGAATGAATATCATTATTTAGATAAATATTAGTCAATGACAATAGGATGCCAACAATAATTAGTTTATACTGAGCTAATGACTGCAAGTAACCGAACTCCTTTATAAAAGAAATAGTTCATCATCATTCGACCATTTAATAGAGATAAATCTAATGAACATATTAGATCTCATCTATCACTATAACTAGTGGGACATGAGGCAGAATCATGCAGGTCGTAGAAACAACAACAGACTCGACGACCCTAACTTATTACAAATATCAGTGGAACATGAGGCAGAATCATGCAGGCCGTAATACAATAATAAGATCATGGGGCTAACACATCTTTCAACATATCGCTACTTCAACGATCTCGTGATGCGAATTGTTCGTGAAAGCGCTCGATATCGGCTAAAACAACCGATTCAGGCATAGCGCACAGTTAAGGTCATGCCCTCTTAGGAACAGATCTACCAAATAACGATCCCCACTCCATGGTGCTAACAGTGGGGTGTGTGAGGCAGAATCACACAGGCCATGATAACGGGCCATGGAACAGTTTTCGCTAGCCAATAGATCTACTCAAGATCAAACATGCCTTAACCGCACGCTATGCACGATCAAGATTGATGTAAAACAGCCGATAAAACATAACTCATCGTTTAAAGTGTAGATTAGATTAGTTTAGATTAACAAACGATGGGTTAAAAAGATATAAGGCCGATCTAGATCAATCCCAATCGGACGAAGTGATATTGCTGTAATTAAATAAATAATGGAAGCAATAAGCAATACCGGTAACTTAATGAATCTATCCGAAGGAATGCCACCCTTAGATAGAGCCAATAACTTGACCTTAATCTAGTTTGAGCAGTGGAGGTCGACCGGACCGATGCAGCCATACTTGAACTAGACAAGAGTCGATAACTAACCTATACCAGAGTTGCAGTGGAGGTCGACCAGATCGATGCAGCCGTACGAACAGAGGTATAGCCATGACGGTACTTACAGACAAGCAGTGGAGGTCGATCGGATCGATGCAGCCGTACTTGCTGAAGAACTCACCGAGATCTACTCTACTCCTACTCCTAAGGGGTGGCCGGAGCCGAAAAAATAAGTAACTTATATTTGATTGATTGTGTGTCCTTTACAATAGCCGAGCTTTGATATTTATACCCGGGACCTACGCATGACTCCTATCTAAGCACGACTCATCACAATCTTTGACCCAAGAGAAAACATTCCTAATTTAAGATAACTTGGACTCTATTCTTTCCCATTTTGTAGAGTCCAACATGTCTTGTCCCAACATCGATCATAGCCTTTGTCGTCATCTGCTGGCGCCATCTGAAGAAAGCCGATTCCAGTTCAGCATTCGAATCAGCTGATACCGATCTGCACGCGATTGATTCCATGATGACATGACCTTGGGAGCTTTTAAGTCACTGCGACTCTTCTTCCAAATTTTGGTGTAAACACTACACTAATAGGAAAAGGTCCAAGAGTACAATTCTGATGCCTGTCTTAGGCTTTGGTAGGTGTCCTCAAAGTAGGAAAATGTTTTGGTGGTGAAAGTCAAAGCCACGATATGATGATGATGAACTTTTCTTTTGCGAAGGTGGACAATCTCACTCCTACCTGTGTCAGTGGCTACGAGGGTCTTCACCTTGTCAGGAGTTAGCTAGGTTGTCTCATCTTTCCTTAGCTCGTCTCAGCTATTGTGAGGGTCTTCACCACTGGGCTCTATGTAGTGCAAGTAGTCATATTAGTTGTCATAGTCATCGAAGGTCGATGGCACATCTATCGAGGTGCATGTAGGTGGAGTAGTTATCGTAGTCGATGAAGGCACATCTATCGAGGTGCATGTAGGTGGAGTAGTTATCGTAGTCGATGAAGCTTGCCTCCTTTGTCTCATCAACGTTGAGCAAGGTATGTCCTTTGGGTTTGATTAGTTCTCCAATGCACCCTCCCTAGCCCTCTTGGCTAGCGCTTATGAGTGGCGAAGGTATGGTGCCTAGTCAACGAAGGTGTTGGTTATGAAACTTGGGAGGGGGGTCTTCGAGCTTGTAGACGTTGTTGAAGTTGTTAGTGAGTTGTTTGAGATAATGGTGTAGCCCTCGCTGTTTGATGAAGTGAAGTCGATGGGAAGCCCTTGACAGAAATGTTGGCAAATGTGAAGTCGATGTTGTAGATGACACCAAACCCTTGAGTCGAATGTGACGGTGAGGCATTGACGAAGTCTTTGTTGAAGTAGACAGGAGAGCGCCTTGAGCGGGGGCGAAGGCGGTGTTGTAAGTGATGCCGAAGCTGAGGACGGACCCTTGAGATGAACGTCCTGGCAGCACAAAACTAAAGTTGATGCTGCTGCACCAATAGCGAGCTCCTATGCCAAGGATATTGGGGTGAAGATCAAGTTGATGCCAATGCTGATAGTGATCCCCGGGGCCAAAGGTGTGATAGGGTGAAGCTGGAGTCGATGTCGATGCTGACGGCGAGCCCCTGGACTGAAGGTAGCGAGGCACAACTTTAGTTGTTATTGATGCCGACGAAGAGCCCCTAGACTGAAGGTAGCAAGGTGAAGCTAGAGTTGAGGCCATTGAGAACGGCAAGCCCCTAGGCCAAAGGTAGCAAGGCAAAGTTGTAGTTGTCATTGATGTCGATGGCAAGCCCCTAGGTTGAAGGTAGCGGGATGATGTTGAAGTTGGTGTCATTGTTGAGGATGGGTTGCTCGAGCCAAATGTGATGGCAAGACAGTGTTATAGATGATAGTGAAGGTGACTATGAAACCTCAGGCAATCCCCTCGAGCCAAAGGTGGTAATGGTGTTGGTGGTGAGTCCCCAAGCCAAAAGTAGCAGGGTAGAGCCAAACTTGATGACGAGGTTAGCAATGGGTCCATGGTTGAGGGTAGCAGGGTGAAGCTATAGTTGATGCCACACCGAAGTAGACAAACGAGGTGGTGATGATGTCAATGCAAATAAAGGTGCTAGGGAATCCTCAAGCAAGAAATGATGTCGAGGCATTGATGAAGTCATCGAGGAAGTACACTAGCGAGCCCCTTGTGTCGAACGAGTTGGATACGCGATGTTGTCGATGATACTGAAGGCGATTACAGACCCTCGATGTGAACATGAGGTAAGGCGTTGATGAAGTCATCGCCGAAGTAGCCTGATGTCATGGGTTTGGAACCACGATAGGAATGATGTTGTTTGTCAGAGGTTGGTGTGTGGATCTCTGATGGCTTAGACACTCAAAACACTGAGGGGACACAAGCGATTTATCCTAGTTTGGACTTCTGAGCCCTAAGTCTAGCAGTATAGTGTTCTTCGTATTAGGAATGCCCAATCGGGGGTTTCTTACAATGGTGGGAGTAGAGAGATTGGTAGGCAATCACGTGGTGCTATGTTAGAGTCTTGGCCGATTCATGCTCAATTTTAGTGAACCGGTCCTTCTTGATCTGATTGATCCCTTCTATGGAGCCCATGCCTCCCCTTATATACCGAGGAGGGCATGAGGTACAAGCAAATGGATCCTAACCTATAGCTTCTCACCTTGGGCTTTGGTCTCCTTTGTCTTAGTGCCATAGGACCCTTCTTTGTCGTTTAGAAGGGGCTGACTCAAAGGTCATAAATGGCTAGAGGGGAGGGGGGTGAATTGTAACACCCTCGGTGTTACACCATTAATCATCTATTAAAACATGTCATGAGCATCATACTTGTGTGTTAATGCATGTGGTGAAGTGAGTAGATAATGCATTGCCACTTAAACGGTCAACAAAAATGCGAAACGAAAGTTGCTCCACGATTCATATAGTTATCAAGTAGGGTTGTAAACTAATTTTTATCGAACAAAAATACTATAGATCATGTATGTGGCTCTTAAATCAAGTTTGAAATATGAACTTTGTAGATGGCAATGAAATACTTGGCATTGAAAAATAATAGTGCTAAGTAATATTTTTAATGGTTTAGAAATGCAAATTGAAATAGAATTCAACTCAACACTTAGAAAATTCCTAAGCTTTTGGAAGGCTAGACATTGCTAAGTTTAGCAATTTATTTTGCAAGGTTGGGGTAAAGGGTGGTGCTGTGTTTTAGCTCGGTTTAGTAGTCCAATATACCACCTTGAGTATAGTGAAGATGGTTTGGGTGTTGGGTCAGCCGTTTAGTCGTTTTGGGTGCTTTAAAATCCGTGCACAGTGTGTTTTCAGGCTGTTTTTCCTAGCTGGACGCGATCACCATGCTATGTGGCCTCGACGTTGTGGTGCTCAGCGTGCGCACGTGCATGCGTGGCTACATGCTGGCTGGCCAGAGCCGCCTGTGGCTTGGCCGCTCTAGCTGCACCGCTAGGTCGCCGGTCCGCTCTGCGCCCGACCACCCCTGCCACCGCGGCTGTCGCTTGTGCTGCTGCTGCTGCCTCTGCCCCCATGCTGCGATGGCACCTCTGCTACCACCATCGCATCACCACGCTGTGTGCCTGCTGTTGCGCTGCACCGCTGGCCCACCTTGACGCTACGCGCATGTGACTGTGTCGCCGCCGCCTTGCCATTGATGGCACTGTGGCACACGGGCCATGCCAGTCGTGCGTGTCTGTTGGCTAGTGCCTGGTTGAGGGTATGCCCTTGCCGAGTCACTGGCTCCCCCTCCCCCACCACTCCCTTGCTCTCTCTCTCTCTCCGTTCTTGTCTCCCTGCCGCCGTCGAATCGCACCAGCACCGTAGCTGCAAGGGGTCACCTCTCATCAATCCCTCTTGTTCACGCCTCCACCCACATGTCCCCTCTCTAGCCGCCCCCACCCTGCTTTGATTGCGGCTCAGCCGAGCCTCAATTTTGGAGCTTCGCCCCGCCACCGCGCCGTTAAGACCCGTCACCGCCCGCGCCATGGCCAGCCCTCCACCACTTCACCCCGTGCAAATTCCTCTGCACCACTAGCTCACCTTGACTCCCTCTCCACCGTGTGCACGCCAGTTGGAGCGCTACCGCCTCCCCGCCGTCGCTGAGCCGGTCGTGTCCACCGCGGCTCATCGTTGTGCTTGTCGCACACACGTGGCCAGCCCTGCTCAGGTAGTCGCCGGCCAAACCACCATTTGGGCCAGGTTCGCGGTGTGCCCCTGGTGCTTATCCCCTATCTCTACCGTCCTGTTAGCGCGGTAGCTCATCGGGATGACCGCGCCGCTGTTGTGGGCGCCCGCGCGCGGTGGCAGCTCGCTCCAGTGCGCCCCGTTCCCCCGTATCGCCGCTTAGGATAGGCGTTAGGGTCGTAGATAGGGTTCGACTTGTTATTTGGGTCGGTGCGAGCCTCGAGTGGTCGGCGTACCGCCTAGTGCCACCGCCCACCGCACCGGCAAGCGCGGGGCGTCTCGGGGACCTCTCCGGTGCGAAGGTGAAAAGATCCGAGGGTTCTATTGCAAAGTCGCTGTCTATAGAAATAGTACGTGTAGTGTTCGCGCTATTGTCTGATAACGCGAGGACGTTTCTGCAAAAGTGCCAGCGTGTGCGGGCTCTCCTCGATGGGCCGAAATTGTTTTATTTTTTGGAAAATAGAAATAGCTTTTCATTTTAATTCTGAGATGAACTTTGGTAATTAATATAAAATAATATAGATATCAAAAAATTAGGAAACTAATTTTGTTAGGCTCCTAAAAACATTGTCTACCTGTTAGTATAGTTAGTTCATACATATCAATGTGGTTGCTAAGGAGCATTAAAATAGTTGAGAAGCTTAGTATTATTTCTATTAATAATTGTAGGAATTTTTGTGGCAAAATGGTGATAGCTTTAGCTTTGAAAATTTTATAGTAGCTTCATTGTATTATTATGTGCTCCATGTAATTTTTGTAGCCCTAGAATAGGCTAAGCACTAGGGTAGTTAGGTGCTCCTTGTTGTAATATAAGTTAAATTGCTAATAAGAGTAAGACTACATTTTAGTTGCTAAGTTAGTACTTGTTAGATGAATCCATACCTGTTTGGTAGAAACGATAGGTAGTTAGTATTTTAGCCATTAGAGCTAGCTTAGTAGATGTATTCTTAGTTAAGAGCTGCTGTTGCTAAAATACTAAGTGTTGCATCATTATTGCATGCATGTAGAGAACGCGTTGGTGGAGTTTGTGACCGCCAGAGAGCAGGAGTACGAGGAGATGATTGAGGAGTACGAGGAGGAGGTCTTCGTACAGGAGGAAGCCTCGGAACCATCGATGACTGACATAGCTGACAACCCGCTTGCCCAAGGCAAGCCCTGGTGCATAACCCTTTATTTTGAATAATCACTGTATATATATGAGATATGCATCTACGTTACAGGAGTTATATTAGAACTACA
Source organism: Miscanthus lutarioriparius (assembly GCA_904845875.1). Classification (NCBI taxonomy): domain Eukaryota; kingdom Viridiplantae; phylum Streptophyta; class Magnoliopsida; order Poales; family Poaceae; genus Miscanthus; species Miscanthus lutarioriparius. Next base: position 2,598,642 of record CAJGYO010000014.1, read on the forward strand.
TGCATAGATACTTTTACCTATGAGTCCTACTAGTATAGGTCGAGTAGCTGCTATGCTTAGGATCTTCGGTAGCATGAGTAACCTGTCGTTACTCACAATAGGTGATTATTATTATCACTCTCTTAATAAAATGGTGAAAAAAGAAAATGGAGACCGGATAGGGATATGGTATGGGTATTGGTGGGTGTAACAGGTCGTGTCCCACGGCCAACGGGGCATGGCTTGGTTACACTATTTCCCTGTCCGTGTCGGTTAAGGATCGTCCATTGCTGTGGGCGGTAGTCAGGTCATAGACTTATTATCCTGAGCACATACTTGCTTATGGGAGCGGGAAGGCTCGTTGCTCTCTTATCATGGGTTCCGGCTCTTTTCGGACCGACTGATTGGAGGCGGGGATGGTGGAGGTCTAAGCACCGCACTGAGTCCGGAACTCAGGTGTGGGGGCTTGGAGTCTAAGTTTGGACGGGGACCTAGACCCCTTGACAGGAGAGTGGTGGGTTGGTCTTGCTTGTGCCTGGGGTATGAGCGGGACGTGTGTTTCGGGGTACCCAGCTGGGATACATTGGTTCACGAATCGCCGTGTGATACAGTACGACTTGGCTATGGTTTAGCACCGTAGTAAGAACTGAAAGATGAAATATGATAAATGGATCTGATTGCTCAACTCTTACTTGAAAGTAGAACATGTGCTTACATAGAATGGTTAGTTAATGAACTAATCATGACTGTTAATAAAACACTTACATAAGGATTCACTACTAAAATGCTTTTTCGCAAACAAAAGAAACCCAACAAACCATAAAGCCTAACATATCCTTTGGAGTCGGGAAATTATTCTCACTAGTCGAGTAAATCTTGCGAGTACGTTGTGTACTAAGGGTTTATTTACCCCTATTGCAGGTGCAGCTTGAGGAGTGGCTTTGTGTGGAGGATTCTTCTGGTGGGCACAGATGGATCCTTGTATCTTATCGTTAGATGTTTATTTAAATTTCGCTATTTAAATTTCGCACTCTGAACTTGGCATTGTAATAATTTATTTCTAAAGACTACTGTTGTATGAAATTGACTAAGTATTGTAAACTCGTTCTGATTATTGGATCCTGGCTGTAAAACATGGATGGTTCGAGTTCTCCCTTGGGGTGTGCTCGAGGGAACCGCTAGAAGTAACCCACTTTCGAGATGCTTAGTGTCTAGTGGAAGATAAGCGCCTCCGAAAGTGTGTTATTTCGGGCGGTTCTGCCACATGAATAGCCTAATTAAAAATTCTACGAAGTACTAAAGGAAAGTGTTAGACATAATTAAGGCGATAAGCAATTTTACTCTAGCTCTATAAGAGCGCTAGGCAAGCCACCTACCGATTCTAGTTGCTATGATTTCTAAATGTATATCACACAATCTACTAGGCTATGTCTTCCAATTCTACCAATAGTGAACTAGGAAGATGAACAACTAATTACAACTAGCTACAACTAGTTACTTCTCTATTTAACTAGCAAGACAAACAAGCACTACTACTAACACAAGTGAAACAATGAAAGTAATGCAAGGGTGATAGTGAGGTATACCGAACCGGGCAAGAGATAAATCAATTAATTACGAATACCAAGATGACACCAAAATTTATCTCGTGGTTCGGTTGCTTACCGGCAACTTAGTCCACGTTGTGATGACACTCATTTAGTGGCTCACACGCTAATAAGCATCACACGCCTAGTCCTACACAAGGACACCGTAAGAGCCAACACAACGTGTGAGTGCCACGACATAGAATTTAAACATAATGTGTGACGGTATTGGAAGAACGCATTTGGTCAACACTAGTCATCATGTCACAAAGGTTAAGCACGTAGAGTTGATAAGATACTGTCCAAGGGTTATTATAATTGAAATTGTGAGTGAGAGAACTCACCGGAGTGGGTAAGAGCCTGCAACAATTGTGATCATTATAAGTGTTTTCTCAATGAGAAGATAAATTTATTGGACGCACAAACAAAGGTTGTGTTTTGGTTTTTTTGAGCAACACAAAAGGTTGTGTTTTGGTATGGTATATGGATGACACGACCATGGGCAGCCTGACCTTCGCGTCGCGGACCGAGGTTGCACCGTTCGCAGGTTTCGCACGAGATGCTTCACAGCCCTGGTGGAACTTCGCGGACTGAACAGCATTCGTGGGCCATCGCGCTTTGCAGGCCTAAATTTGCGGGCCCATCACGCTTTACAGACTGCGGAGGCATTGCTATTTGGTGAGATCGATTAAAAAATCTAGCAAATTTTATCATATTTCATACTAGGATGAACTGTTTCAGTTTTGACAGGCCGCCGGTGAGGAGAGACTACTAGCTGCACAATGCGATTGTTCAGCAATGTAGCAATGTATGTAACTACTAACTACATAATATTTCTGTGAAAATTCTGTCTCGGAAAATTGAATGGAGACTGAATGACGAAAACCGTCACATTTTATTTTTTTATTATTCATGTTGTTGGACAAGGACTTGGAGTGCCAGATCAGCCACCGGCCGAGGTGCGTGGCTAATTTGGACCGGGATGGTCCACTAAAATAGATTAGGTAGCCCAAACTGTAGTTTGTTAATTCGGGACCGGGTCATATTCTATTGGAGAAGGAAAAAGCATAGGCGTCCAGGGCCAGGCATACTAGGTGTCCTGGGCCAGGCTCACTGGGCCTCAAGTATGGTAGTGGGCCTATGAGCGCGTTGCCTACCGTATTCTTTTTGTTTTGTAGGAGAAAGAAAAAGCAGAGGTGTCCCGGGCCAGGCTCACTGGGCCTCATGTACTAACCATATGGTAGTGGGCCTCTGAGCGCGTCCTCCGTCTATCGCGCGCCTCCTGCCAAGAGCCAACAAATGTTGATGAGGCTCCCAAGTCCCAAGCCATCCTATACTAGGATTTAGGATTTTTGTTATTTTTATTATTTAACTTTTTCTAAATTACTATTTCAAGAATGATTCAGCGTAAAAAGTATGGCAAATGTAGTTTAAAATTAAAAAAATTCTAGATACTATTGGTTTCTTACCAGCGCTCTCCTTGAAACCTCAGTAAAGGCCCCAAACAATAATTATTCAAAAATATATTATTTGGGTTCTGCTTGTTTGTACAGATGATTATGATGACAATTGTCTACACAATGGGGGAGAAACTATGGCTTGTACTGTATTTCGAATACAAATAATAATTCTGCCAACGAGAAAACGGCAGCAATTTAGCTTGTCAACAAGTTAAGAGCCCCTCAAGAAAAGTATTTCTCAAAATTTTGCTATCACCGATCCCTTCCTCGTCACCAAAACAACACATCTGCTGAGGCTGAATGGACCTCCAATCGTCCATGAATCCTTATACTAAGATGGTGTTTAAATACAGAGAGTAAAATTTAGAGATATCACATCGGGTGTCACATAGGGGTGTCGCATGACGTGTTCGGATACTAATAAAAAAACAAATTACAGAATCCGTCAATAATCTGCGAGACAAATTTATTAAACCTAATTAACCCGTCATTAGCACATGGTTACTGTAGCACCATATTGTCAAATCGTGAACTAATTAGACTTAAAAAATACGTCTTGCAAATTAGTCGCAATCTATGCAATTAGTTATTTTTTAGTCTATATTTAATACTCTATGCATGTGTCCTAACATCCGATGCGATAGAGAGTAAATTTTAGGGGAGAACTAAACAAGCCTAAATAACAACACCAAAAAGCCCGTTCCATGTCTCCAGGTTTGATGAACCTTACAACTAGGATTTGATCCATTGTGCCAAATTAAATATCCAGAGACCAGCCCCCTCTTCTGTAGAACCCTTGGCTATCTCATTTCCTAGAACTAAAAATCCCAAAGTTTTTAGGCGAGTCAGTATTTCCAGGCTTACTAGTACCATCCGACTTCCTCTGCTCAGATGATCCAGATTTCTCAGTACTACTGAAGATCCCAAAACTCTTGCTTGCTCGATTAGGATCACCACCACCTGCTGGTTGCCTTTGGTTGTTATTCAGTGGAAAAGGACCTCTCCTTTCGTTCCTTGGATCTTGTGGCAATCCACCTTGGTTGAACCTTGGTAGTGGTCGGTTATGCTGCGGTTCCAGAGGTCTCTGGTTGTCATAACGGCCTCCGTTTTCATTCCTTCTATCATCTTGAGGGGGTCTTCCTTGGTTGAAACCTCGGTTGTTGTCTCCTCTTATTGGCTGCCTCCGAGCAGCGTATCTGTTGGTTTCAACAGGACCCTGATCTTGCACATTACTCTCTCGCTTTTCCATGCCAGGTACATCCTTGTAGCCAAGTCCGCGTTCAGTTGCCTGTGGTCCCCACTGGCCAGGATTAATTCTGTTTCCCCCAGCCCCTGGGTTGGGTTTTGACCTATTGAACCCCCTTTTAAATTCTCTATCCTGCCCCTCTTTTTGGGCAGCAAAGTCTCCAGAGAGATGGGTGGCTGTTTTCTGAACACGATCTGAGATGGTACGATCATCAGGTTTTCCTAAACCATCTCCAACTGTCTTGTCTTCGCTATTGCTACCATCAACAGGTGACTCGGAGAAAGCACTGCGGGTACCTTTTCCTGATTCTTCCATGGCCTGGCTAGCTTTCTTCCCACCTTTCTTTGTTGCAAACTTCACATGCCTGACAATAACATATGCATGCTTCGAGTCCAAGTGCGGCCCACTTTCAACAATGCACACATCTTGTATCTGTTCAATTGATGGGAATTACTGAAAGAAGTGAGCTTTTACTGACAGCAGCCTTGAACATGTTACCATGATCTTAACTAATCTCAAAATGGAATTGATGGCATTTGGTTAATGAGAAACAGGGAGACAATAAGGGGCAGAGTACTCACAAGTCCTAACAACCGAGATAGTGGTGTTCCTAAATCTTCTCCTTCATTACCTGAGGGCATGGCCATGCACTGTCAAACAGGAAAGACATTTTGATTTTCAGAGTTTGATTTGAAAAATTAGGATAAAAATATGCATATGATTACAAATAAAAATTGCAGATATGTTGAACAAGACAGCTGAGAATTTAGTTGGCTAAATCCAAAACACCCAGTCCAACTGGGAAATGGATATAGACATGGCCATTCAGAGCATCAGAAAAATGTCGCCCACATCAGGTATATAAGGTCACCAATTGCACTCCATTAAGAAAGAGTCTGTGTAGCCCTAATCCTACTCTGATGATAATGAATGGATTCTGCGTTACATCAGGAATACCAGATCCCACCCTCACCCACACAAAATGGATAAAAAAAAAGGAAACAACTAAAGCTATACAAAAGAATGGACATAAAACCCGAGGCTGAACCAAGCAAGACATAACAAATTATGCTATACTTGATGACAGATTCACATAAATTCCCCTCTTTATTATCACTTTATACTATTTAGTTTCCTTGTTTTTACGTGCATAAATTTGTTTGGGGTTGTCCAGCAAACATCATGAAACAACTGTTAACAACCAAAAGCAAAAGTTTTTCCTTTGGTGTTGTTGGATGTGAGGTCTATTGTTCTGGAATCAAAGGCCAATTATATGAATCACAGTGAGCGAAAAAAGAATAGATGATGACACAAACAACTAAAACAGAGCACAAAGATTTCCCTTTAGTTTCCCAGGATATAAGGTCTATTGCTCTGGTGTCAGAAGTTAATTATTTGAATCCAAGGGGAAAGGAAACAAGAGGTCATAAAGATGATACAATTGATTAGAAATTCAAAAGAACCCAAAGGTTTTCCTTTGATATAAGGTGTATTGATCTGATACTAAAAAAACAGAAATTCATTGGGTTGTCAATGGGTATTTGCATAATTGAAAGGAAGACAAGCTCACCTTCACCCTGTAACCTCGCTCCATTAATCTGGTAATCCCATCTGCTTTCACCATCAAATCTTTTAGTTCCTGCAGAGAAAAGCTAATGTTTATCAATAAAGATTAATGCAAGGTCTTCATAATGATCACAATGCATCTAACTGGTGGAAGTTTTCAAAAGTTACTGTTTAAAAATTTGCCTCAGAAAAGTGGGACAAGTTCAACTAGGCATTAGGTATATAGATCTGAAAAACAGAACATAAGCTTGCAGCAGTTTGGACAAGCCAATACTCCAGTTACGAGGTGCTAATAAAGTCTGCATGTGACTCTATATCAAAACCTGATAAACTGTTATTGTCAACGAGATAGGTTGCAATCACCTAAATAATAGAAAAAGAAAATTACTCACAGTTTTCCCTTTAAATCGCACTTCTTTGTTCTCCCCTCCACGCAAGACGATAGCAGACTGCAAAAATCAGGCACAGATCCAAAGTTTAAAAACAAGCAGAATAGGTCTACAATATGATATGAGCCATGCAAAATTACAGACACCTATGGTAGGAGATAATATAGTTAACACTCTTTTGCATAGATCCAAGCTTGAATGATTGCTAATTAGGAGGCCCAAATACTGCAGAAATTAGATATGGCTGACTAAAATAGAGAGCCCAAAATATCTGGTTGGTTTAGCTCAACAACCAGAAAGGTACCTCACTAGTGATTACACCCAGTACAGAACAACTTGTACATATCCTATTGACATGAACAAGTATGTGAACGGTGATCCATCTAAGCAGATGCCTTTCATGAAAATTCTGAACCTATCCTATTGCTTGTAAAGATCCTATTGGTACAAAGGTGAAACCTACAAGAGTCAAGCTACCTGTAGGATTTAAACAGATACAATGAACTGTTTGGTCACAGCTAGACAAATAAAATGGAGTGTAGGGTTTGATGAGAATACAATTGTATTCGTTGCACAACTTCTATGCCTATACGATTGAAAGTGCTGTTGTACTGATGTACGATTCTAATACCTATGGCTGAAAAAAGAAAGATAAAGTTGTGTGCAAGTATAAAATACCTTGGTTTTCAAGCGTTCTTTCTCCTTGGTTTCTTTCTTATACTTCTCTTTGTGAAAATCCATGATTTTGCATACAGGAGGGTCTGATTTTCTGTCGACCTGCACAAGAAGGTAACCATGAGCACGAAGATGAAGTATAATCAGAATAAATTAGCAAGCTTGTTAAGCTTCAAGGTTGACAACAGCAGCACATTCAGAGAAAATACAAGGAAAGAGGTGTTGCTAGAATACCCTTCATCTGATATCCATCAACCATCAACATCTCATATCGCATCAAAAGGCAAAGGGAGAAAAGAAAACCTCCATGAAGGCTAACAAACTAAAAGGCATGCGTTCAATTTAGCTTTGTTACAAGTAAACTTTTTTTTTATTTCTTTTATGATACATCAGCAGCACATGCTTACTATGTGAAGGGGGCACTTATAAGTGACACGGCGTCCATGTCTGTAATGTCACAATGTCTAGGATTTGGTACTACTAAGCAATATCAATTGGCTGCAGCTGCAGGGATCAAATTACTCCAACAGTGTCATAAGAATATGGGGCTTGGAGTTGGGGAAAAGAAGGAACAGGTGAAGAGCAAGCAAAACGATCGCACCACGCATGAATCCAAGAGAAACATATATGGAAGACAGTGTACCTCAACCAAGTCCATGTCCATCCTGCTCGCAAGCTGGAGGGCTTCATGCCGGGGGACAACGTTGTGGCTTTCATCCGTGACAAGCCTGACGAAGGGAGCGGTGATGGCGTTGTTCATGCGGTGGCCTTCGTCCTCCTCCTTGCCTCGCTTCCTATTGACCTTCAAAACCGAGACGGGACGGAACAGATCATCACAAGGCCGCCCACGATCTCTGTGCTCGCTCGCAGCGAGGTTACGAGCGATGGGGGAAATGAATGGAGGCAGCAGCAGCAGCGAAGAGGGGTGCCTACCTGAGTACCTGGCGGAGCGGCGAAGTGCCGGCAGTGCGGGGCGAGCGGGCGGCGTATGGGAGTGGGGGCGGGGGCGGCGAGGGCCAGTGGGGGAGGAGGATGGGGACGGTGTCGGCGGAGGTAGGCGGCGGCGGCGCGGAGCGCGAGGGATCCGGCGCTGCGCCGGAGAGCCATCCTTTTCCCTTGCCTTGTGTCGCCGGGACCGGGAGGGGTGCGGGAGGCTGGGCTGCCGGAGCCGGAGCTGGAGGCGGAGGCGGAGGCGGCGGCGGCTGGCTGTGCCTGGCTCGGCGTTTGCTCTGCTCTCTCTCCTCGTGGGGCTGGGCTGGGCCGAACGTGTCCGCCTGACGATCTCTGCAAATATTGGGCTTTGGCCCATATACTACGGGTCGCAGATCTGAGCTTGCGCGCGATACGGGCCGAGCGGAGAGAAACGTGGGATTGGTCTACGGAAGTGCGGAGGGCTAAGAATCAATTCGGCCTGACCCAGAAAGGCTAGGATGACGCATATGGGCCATAAATAACCAAAATGTCCACATTACCTCAACTTTCTGATTTTCCTCCCTGAACTCTGAAACTGGATAAATCACCTCCCTAAACTTTTAAAACGGATCGTTTTACCTCCTTAACCTTTTATAAGCGGTTTTTAAAGGCTGTTTTATCTTTTTCTTTTTTATTTATTTCGGTTAAATCTTTGAAAAATCATAGTAAATTACAGAAAAATCATAAAATGGAAAATTCAATTTTGTTGGACTCCACATGAGTAGATCTACACAATGAACATATAATATGGTATGCTTTAGTACAATTTTTTTTGTTGTAGCTTTAGATCTATGTTTTTCTGTAATTAATTCATAGCTGCAGTTTCTATGTTCCAATTGTGGTGAAATTTTTATGGTGCGTCAATCATTGTATTATTGAACTGCAGTAAAAATTTCATACTCATTGGATCATGCATAACTTAGTTATAGATTTATTTAGGTGTATGCTTGTTAAAAAGTATTTATAAATCTATAACTAAGTTATACATGATCCAATGAGTATGATTTTTTTACCGCAGTTTATGCATACAATAATTAGTGCACCATAAAAATTTCACCATAAATGGACCATAGAAACTGCAGCTATAAATTAATTATAGAAAAGCATAGATCTAACGCTATAATAATTATAGAAAAGTTGAGGGAGGTAACGTGGATTTTTTCCCATAAATAAATACCAGATGTGCAACTTGGTTTGAAGCATGTACACGTGGGCCAAAAATGTGAGACACAAATTGTAGAGCATTCATTTTTGGTTTTTCCCTTGTGTTGGCAGGACAGGTCCAGTGTGCGGGGAGGCTGGGCTGCAGGAGCCGGAGATGGAGGCCCTTGCTCTGCTTTCTCCTCGTGGGGCTGAGCTGGGCTAGCTAGGCCTGTCCCCCGCACGATCTCTGCAAACGTTGGGTGGGCTTCGGCCCATAAACCCGCTGCTCGGCCGATCTGGTTGCGTTCATCTCAGGAAATTGATGAAGTACTCTTGCTGAATTTAGAAGACTTGCTTCCATAGAAAATTTCGTCGTTCGGAGACATCTCCCATGAACAAGAGCAAATTGCTCACGGCTTTTTGTGACGGATCACGGATTGATCAAGAACATTGAAAGACAATCACCCAGCTGCTTCCCTACAACATTAACAAATTTGTATGACCTCTTTGCAATTGTACGTTCTATCTAGCGAGAGGAAACATAATACAGGGAAGCAATGTATGTACTAGTTAGTTCTAAACTATATATATATATATATATATATATATATATATATATATATATATATCATAAGAGGCAAACTGTTTTGTCATCACAGATGTATAAATTGGCCATTCGGATTTATCGATGCGTCCCTATGCAGCGTTAATTAGCTTCACGATCTGCAGAAGTTAGATTTCTCCTGGAGATTTTACTAGTCAGCTTCCTTCTTATGTGTTTCATGGCTACTCAAAATTTCCCGCTGCCCTCTAATCCTACGAAATGTTAATTTCATCTGGGTGCCACGCTAATACTCATGCCATTCGTGTCCATTCAAGTGATGTGAGGATCAATCAACTATGGCATACAAGGCTCAGGAAAACGCACACGTATCACACACACTATAATGGTGACTCTATTTATGCCTCTATATATCAATTTCCCTATATGCACAGGGTACGTAATGTACGTTAGGCTTTCAATGAACTGATTCACTCATCAATAGAAGGATATTTTGCATATGATGCTTACAAGGTAATTACCTCAACGGTGTCGTCTATAGGGGAGGGGACTAAATAAATTAACCATGCCATTGAAATTGTAGCTAGTGTCCTCGACATTCAGAAACCTTGCGTGTGCATGGCTTTGTGGAGAATTAATCAGGACACTGAAAGACTGTAATGACCGAGAGCTGCAGAACCTGTTATTAGTCTGTACTCTTTATAGCCAGTTTGCAATTGTGGAAGGGGAGAATGGTTTTTCTTCCAATTCCAATTAAGGCATTCAACGTGTTCGCTTGTTGGTTTCAACCAGAGCTTATTAGCCAGCCAACAGTGTTTTCCTCTCACAACAAACCAGCACCAGTCGGCTTATCAGCCCAGAAACTAACCAGCGAACAGGCTGATTATCAGAAAAATACGGCCCTATTTTTTTTACAAGGTCACCTCCAAAAGTTTATTGGGAAGAGTGGTTAGCGTAGTTAAAATACACCCGGTTTGCCACATTACCATTTACCACCGGAAAGAAAGCCAGTTGATGGCCGGTTGGACTTGCGAGCACATCCAGTGGCGAAGCTAGAGCAAATTAGAAGGTGTTGCACTTGCCTTATGGGTGCATAGACTTGCGCTATAAGTGGTGCATATATGGTGAATTTTTTTTAGAGAAAACCATTGTTTTCACAAATTTTGGGTGGTGCATTTGCACCCACCAGCTTCTAGCAAGCTTCGCCCTTGAGCACATCGCCGGTTGAAGGCCGCGGTGACCGATGAGTGCATCGCCTATATATAGCGGCGGCGGCGATCGAGCACTACGAGCAGATCCATGGCGTGTGCATGGGAGCATGTCTGTACTTTGTAGCAGTGGCAACAAGCATTGTGAGCATCCGCGGATCACTTACTAAAACACGTCATGAGCATCATACTTATGTGGTAATGCATGTGATGAAACAAATAGGTGAAGCATTTCAACTAAAACGATCAATAAAAATGCAAAATGAAAAGTTAGTCCACGATTCGTATAGTTATCAACTAGGGTTGTAAACCAATTTTTATTTAACAAAAATGCTATAGAACTTATATAGGGGACTTAAATAAAGTTGGAAGTGTGAATCTCATAGATGGCGATGAAATACTTGCGGTTGAAAAATAACTTTGCCAGCTAATATTTCCAATAGCTTAGAAATATAATTTGAAATAGAGTTCAACTCAAGAACTTAGAAAAATTCCAAGTTTGTGAACCGCTGGACATTGCTAGGTTTAGCAATTTATTTAAGGAGATTGGGTTAGAGAGTAATGCTGTGTTTTAGCTCGCTTTAGTAGCCTCATGCATCAACTTGAGTATAGTGAAGTCTTTAGGTTTAGAAGCGATGGTTTAGTGGTGGTCGCTACTTTAAAAACCGTGCACAACACGTTCTCGCCCTGTTTCCTCGCGTGGGTGCGGTCACCGTGTCTCTGGGACGCGTCGTCGATGCCTCAGGCGCGCCACGCGCACGCACTCTGCCGCGCTCGGTTGGCCACCGTGGGCAGGTCGGCCTAGGCGCGTGGTGCTGCTGCCACGCGGGCCCGGCGCCCTAGCCGTCGTGCCGCCCTGACGTGCGGGCGTCCCATCCCACTGCCGCTGCCGCTGTCTCGCGTCGCTACGCGGCTGCTGTTGCTGCCGTCATGTCTTCTCGCGCTCGCACATCGCGCTGCGTCTCTGGCCGTGTTGACGCCGCCACACGTGGCCGTGCACGTCGTCGCCACACCATCGATGGCACTGCGGTGCGCGGGCCACGCCTGTCGCGAGCGTGCGTGTCTGTCGGCTAGTGCCTGGCCACGGGCTGCGCCGGTCGCGCCAACCGTGTCCCACCAAGGCACGCCCTTGCTGAGTCGCTGGCTGCCCCTCCCCCACCGCTCCCTTGCTCTCTCTCTCTCTCTGTTCTCGTCTCCCTGCCGCCGTCGAATCGCACCGACGCCGCAACTATGAGGGGTCACCTCTCATCAACCCCTCTTATCCGCGCCTCCGCCCCCACGTCCACTTGCCACCGCCCCCACCCTGTCTTGATTGATGCCTGGTCGAGCTCCAATTTGGAGCTTTGCTCCCCACCGTTGTGTTATTAAGGTCGAGCCGTCATCATCATGGGTAGCTCCTACCTCACCGCTTCGAGCCAAATTGGCTACACCCCTAGCACCGTCTGGCACAAGGAGATCGTCGGTGGTAGCTCCTACCTCACCGCTTCATCGTCATAGTGACCCTAGACTATCGTGAGTACAAGGAGATCGTCGAAGAGTACGAGGAGGAGATCCTCGTGAGGGAGGAGGTCCCGGAGACACCGACGATTGACACAGCTGACACCGCGCCTGCCCAAGGCAAGTCTGGTGCATAACCCTTATTTTGAATGATCACTGTATATATATGTGATCACTGTATATATATGTGATGTGCATTTACATTACAGTGTTTATATTGAAACTACCTGCATAGATATATCTACCTATGAGTCCTACTAACATAGGTTGAGTAGCTGCTATGCTTAGGTTCTTCGGTAGCGTGAGTAACCTGCCGTTACTCACAATAGGCGATTACTACTACTACTCTCATAATACATGGCGAAAAGAAAAAATGAAGACCGGACAGGGATATGTTACGGGTCTTGGTGGGTGTAATAGGATTTGTCCCGCGGCCAACGGGGCTATGGTAGAACCGCCTAATCTAATACCTCCTAGGAGTGCTTGTCTTCCATTAGACCCTAAGCACCCAAAGGAGAACACTAAATTACTCGGTTCCGTCGGGCACACCCCAGGGGAGAACCCGAAAATCCACATTTTTGCCATTAGGATCACAAATGAGAGAATAAAACTTACATTATTCTAAACCATTTCTTACATCACTTTTAATACAACATCAGAGTATAATATTTATTAATATAACAGGGGAATGAAATTATATTATCAGAGTTATGAACAATTTAATTGAACAGCGGAATGTAAACATATGATCAGAATTATAGCGGAAATAAATATCTAATCATGACATGATGAAGTATTGATATATAAACTACGACAACAGATTATGAAACTTTCATTTATAAAAGCATTTGGTGAGAGTTATAAATAACAACTACGATCGCAGCATAAAGGAATCCTCGCTGAGCCCACCAGGAGGTATCCACACACAAGGGTCAGCTCTAGCATCCACCTGTCACCTGCAACAGGGGGAATAAAACTCTAAGCACTCAATTGTACTCAGCAAGACTTACCCAACAGGAGGAAAGAAAAGACTCCAAGGATATATAAGGCTATCTGGTTTGTGGGTTTATTGCATTTGCAGGAAGCATTACTAAGCGTGCGTCCTTATATTCGATTTTTATTAATGGCCGCATTGGTTCATTAACTAACCATTCTATGTAAACACCTGTGCTACTTTCAAGCAGGTGGTAAACAATCAGATTTCCTTTTCTTTCCATCTTTCATCTTTCCATTCTTACTACGGTGCTAGGCATAAGACAAGCCGTATCGACTCGGCGGCGATTCGTGAACCAATGTCCCTGGTTGGGTGCTCCAAAAACACACACCCCGCTTGTACCCCGGGCATAAGCAGGACCAATCCATCACCCTCCTGTCCTGGGTGTCCAGGTCTCCATCTAAACTAGGACTCCAAGCCCCCACACATGAGTCCCGGACTTAGTGCGGTGCAAGGACCTCCTCCACCAAAAAGAAACCCTGACAGTTGGCCTGGAAAGAGCCGGATCCACGACAAGAGAGCAACAAGTCTTCCAAGCGCCCATACCCAAGTATATGCCCGGGACAATAGATCTGTGACTTGCCTCGATGGCTTTTGCAACGATCGGTCCTTAACCGACACAGACAGGGAAAGCAGTGTAACCAAGCCATGTCCCGCATCCACGGCGACACAACCTCTTACACTCACCAATACCCAAACCATATCCCTGTCCGGTCACCATTTTTCTTTCCACCATTTATATTTTCCAAGTGATAATGATATAGTAACATATTTCCTATATCTCACGAGTGACAGGCAATCACTCGACTTGTACCGGTGTCCTGTAGCATAGCAATCTACATGATCCTGTAATACTAGTAAGACTCATAGGATAAAGATATATATGCAAATGGGTTTCATTCAACTCCTTAAAACTTAATGCACAAATATAATTTTAACTGCAGAAAAATAGGGGTTATGCACCGGGGCTTGCCTGTGTAAAATATATATTAAAAAGTTAGTATCTGCATCTTCGGGTAATCCACCATCAATTGAATAGAAAGCCCATTGCATCATCTCCTAGAGAGAATACCATTACACTGTCCCTGAATTCCCAATCATCCTTCAATTGATCCGTTGACCCATCATCGTACCTATATGGTATGCATGGATGCAAATGGATAGATGTAAATAATCGACAACAGCCGAAATGTTTAAAAATCCGACCACGGCTCATAAGCTAACGAGATAACTCTAACGCTGGTCTACGTATCCACGTTGTCGAATAAGATATTATTTCCCAACAAATGTTTTAGTTATACAAACCGAAGTTGTTTCTTTATCCTATTATATCCATTTAATCTTTATTCAGAATAGGGCATAATTATCTATTTAGCAACTAATTATTCTGAAGCTACAAAAATTACAGTGAGTACCTAATATTGCTAGGAATCTACTGTAGAAATTTCAGATTCAACAATATTACCAATTTATCATGGAAATTCCTACAAGTTTATATTTTACAATATTAAGTACCTTAAATTAATTATATAGCTTCTAAGAATATTATCGAACTATGTGAACAAAATATACTAACAGGTAGATTATGATTTTAGAGACTCAACAAAAATTGGTTTCACCATTTTTAGATACCTACACAATTTTATATTGATTTTATAAGTTTACTTTATAAGCTAAATCATAAATTGCCCTAGAAATCAAAACGGGCTGACGTCAACGATCTCGGCCCAACGCGAAGCGCGGTCTAGTGGAGGACGGCGGCCCAGGCAGGCGCACGGGAGCGAACGGCGGCCTAGGCGCGGCAGGCGGCAGACCGGCCCAACGATGCGCCTGGCCGGCGGCCCCACCATCGCGCACTCGGTAGCGGCCTAAGGCCGGCTGCGACCCAAGCGGCCAAGCGGCGTGGCCCAGCCGAAGCAGGCCGGCCCATGCGGAACGCGCGACACCTAGCCCAGGCGAGGAAGCCCAGCAGCGACGACCCAAATTACGCCTAGGCCCCTACACTTTTATCTAATCTACCCCAGGACATAAATACTATTCAAGTGAGTCACGTTTATCGCACCTAGGCCCTTACTGTTACCTCTATTCACATACTTACATCCTCACCTCCTCCACCGAAGCAGAGCACGTACATGGAGCACCGGCCGGCGGTTAATCCTGGCCGGGGAAGGCACAGCGGCGGCGAGAACTCGTTGGTGAGGGGCACAGAAGCCCGTGCGACCACGGCTGGCCATGGCGAGACCCGAATCGGGCCCCGGTAGCCTGCCCGCGTGAACCGTGGCAGCGGTACACCGGCTGCGGCGGCGTCGGCGATGCGGACGGCTGCAACAGCGCAGCGGCCCAGGCAGGGTGGTTGCACAGCACCGGCAGCATGGCGCACAGGAGGGCGGCGGCGCTACGGCACGGGCGCACGGACGGGCGGCAGCGCAGCGCGGGAATGGAGGGGCGGCGCTCGTGAGTCAACGCGGCTCGAGCACGAATGACCAGCGCGCTCTCGCGGGGCGCCAGCGCGAGGCAAGCCGAGGAGGGAGCGACGCCGCGGAGCAGCAGGAACGGCGCGACAGGGAAGGCGAGACCAGCGATGGTGGCTCGGATGCGCTGTGGACCGGCCGTGGCAGAGCGCTGTGGGAAGCAGACGACAGAGAGGGGAGGCGCGGGGCACCGATGGCTCCGGTGCGGGAGGTGCGGTAAGCTGCAGGAACGACGCGGTTGTGGAGCACTACGGCACGGGCGCGACTGCGGCTTGGCAGGCTGCGCACGGTGAAGAGGAGACAAGGCAGAGCAGGAGCCGCACACTAGGAGGCGCGGCGAGTCGATGTAAACGACCACGGTGCGGAGCGCAGTGGGGCCAGAGAGGGAGCGCGAGAGGGCGGCGCTGGCAGGAGCCATGGCTGGGCAAGCACACGCGCGGTGTGCCTAGAGCGGCGGCGGGGGCTCCGGCGCGTGGCAACAGAGTGAGGGCGAGTTGGGGAGGGAGAGCAGAGCTGTGGTGTTGGCTTCCTCAAGAAGCAGGGGTAGGAGGCAGCACGGAGGTGACCGACCGGCTTGTCCGGTAGAGAAAACAGTAGAGCAAGGACAAGCAGTGGCAGATCATAGAGGTAGACAAGACAAGCAAGGCATTTATGGTGCTGCCGGGTGAAGCGACGGAACTGGCAGTCGGATGGTGGCGCTTAGCGGGAACGACAGCAACTGAGGCTTGCAACGCAGAGCCACGATGGAAGACAAGACAGTGCATAAATGCAATGCCAGGCTAGTACGCTGTACGCCAGAAAAATAAACGAGGCTGCTGCGCTCTCTTTCTCGTCAGTTCGTGCTTAACAAAATAAACCCGCGAGTAAATATTTCATGCTTAATCAATTAAACAAGCCGTTCGCTATTTATTTGCTAGAATCGTTATCGGACACTCCTAAATATTTCTACGCACTACGTAATTTAACTTGAGCGTTGATTTGAGTCCACGAAACTAAGTCGCACAGGATTCGCTTATCGCCTCAAGTATGTTTTAAATCCAAAATCCGAGAAAACTCACTTCGAAAATTTTTCTTAGGCCTAAATCGCGGTGCTAAACAAGCTCGTAACACCAGGGGTGTTATAGGGGCACAGCTTGGTTATACTATTTTTCCTGTCCATGTCAGTTAAGGACCGTCCGTTGCTGTGGATGGTAGTCAGGTCACAGACTTATTATTCTGAGCACATACTTGCTTATGTGAGTGGGAAGGCTCGTTGCTCTCTTGTCGTGGGTTCTGGCTCTTTCTAGATCTACTGATTGGAGATGGGGATGACGGAGATCTAAGCACCACACTGAGCCTGGGACTTAGGTGTGGGGACTTGGAGTCCATGTTTGGACGGGGACCTGGATCCCTTGACAGGAGAGTGGTAGGTTGGTCTTGCTTGTGCCTGAGGTGTAAGCGGGGCGTGTGTTTTAGGGTACCCAGCTAGGATACATTAGTTCATGAATCACCGTGTGATACGGTGCGACTTGGCTATGGTCTAGCACTATAGTAAGAACTAGAAGATGAAATGTGATGAATGGATCAGATTGCTCAACTCATATTTGAAAGTAGAACAAGTGTTTACATAAAATGGTTAGCTAACGAACTAATCATGACCGCTAATAAAACACATACGTAATGATTGACTATTAGTAATGCTTTTTCGCCAAAAGGAAACCCAACAAATCATAAAGCTTATCATATCCTTTGGAGTCAAAAAATTATTCTCACTAGTCGGGTAGGTCTTGCGAGTGTGTTGTGTAATCAGGGTTTATTTACCCCTGTTGCAGGTGTAGCTTGAGAAGTGGTTGTTGTGTGGAGGATTCTTCTGGTGGGCACAGATAGATCCTTGTATCTTGTCGTTAGATGTTTGTTTCAATTCCGTTGTTTAATTTCTAAACTCTGAACTTGGTATTGCAATAAATTATTTCTAAGAACTCCTATTGTATGAAATGGACTGAGTATTGTAAACTCGTTCTTATTATTAGATTCTGGATATAAAACCTGAATTATTTCGAGTTCTCCCTTGGGGTGTGCTCAACGGAACCATGAGAAGTAACCCACTTTCTGGATGCTTGGTGTCTAGTGGAAGGCAAGCGCCTCCGAAAGTGTGTTATTCTGAGCGGTCCTGCCACCACAGGAGCGCGTCTGTAGCGGCGGCGGTGAGCACTATGTGTAGATCTGCTTCGAGGACATGGGTGTCTCAGTGACTACAACTGCTGGGCTGCATCGGCCTCGTCCTCTTGAGCGGCACACTCCCAAAGTCCCAAGATCGCATCTCTCTTCTCATTCCTTGTGATGTGGTGATGCAATCTCTTTCCTGATTATGCTCGACGAAGTTTCCAATGTGAACGTGGCTGGAATTTTGATATCTGTGCTTGCATGCTGTCATTTGGTCATGTGGAACCCTGTTTTTGGCTAATCATTAATTTCGATATGGAACTCTTCTTGTAGCTTGCTGGTAGGCAGCTTTTAATAATCTCCTAGGTGATTGTTGGATGTCAAAGAAAACCTCAGACATGTGATTGACGTTGTTTGCTTGCTGGCTCTTTTGATTAATTACAAAATTTGAGAGATTCAGTCCAATTAATGTGTTGGTTTATTCACTGGGGATACATATAATTATCCAAACAATTTTAATTTTACACAGGGGTAAAACTTTTCAAATAATGGTTTCTTGTGCGCAGAGAAATACAGGTGTAAACTATTTACATGTGAATAATTTTACTGTCTTCCAATTAAATCACGCAAGCAGTACTGACAAACAGATCTTAACAGTTATCTTACTTGTCGGCTGTGTTTAGTGCAGGTGGTGCTGACTGCTGAGCGTCTGGGCACACTGATCGTGAGTAAGGAGGCTGAGCTGGCTGCACACAGCACGCTTCACTCCACACCAACGAATAGGATAAGGTGCAGGGGTTCAACATGCTGCAGAGGTATGGTGTCTGACTCTGACCTGGACTGACTGAGAACATCCTTCACAAGTACACCGGCAAAGAAGACGGAATCTAGCAAGCCCAAATCCCGACACCTTCCATGCCTATGTTTATAGAAAATGTCTCGTCGATCCGAATGCAATGCAATGCCTAAGAATCTCGTCAATCCGACCAAGTTGTGAATGACTGAGGGGTTCAACCGGCAGCATACGTGTTGCATCTGACATAGAGCAAATCATTGAGAAGTAGGTCTAGATTGGATGAGAATATGCAGCCTCAGCACTTTGCAATGAGTGAGGCTAATTCCTGATGCCTTCAAGTCCTACACAAACATATATACTATCGTCCATACAAATGCAATGCAGCAGTTGCATTGACACCTATTGCTGAAAATGAGTGCAGCATCCCACAGACTTATATATATGTGTGTGTGCATGCATGCAGTATCACTTTGGTTTTAATGCCTGGTGTCTGAATGAATGTGATCTCACATACATATAAGAAGGTCCATGCGTCTTGTATATTCAGTTGGACAAGTAGGTAACATCAACTCAGATGCAGTTGAAGATGAATAATTGCACACTCTGCATGACTATATGGCGTGATTGGTAGGGGGACGATGATGAGTATATATAATGCTGAAAGAAGAGGGGAAGAAGAAGAACCGAGTAGCAGTATGTCAAGGACACTGAGGAAGAGAGAACTTGTTCAGATATCATTCATATCAGTATTCATAGTTGTTTTTTTTCTTTTGCCATCAATTACGGTTATGAAAAATAGAGATAGTTCGCTAAGACGAATTTGCAAAACTTGGTTAAAACGAACCATCAGCAAGCTGAAAAGTTCAATGCCCTCTGTACTACTTTAAAGTAGAATTATCTGATCCACAAGGTGGAATTATCTGTGCTATTTCATTCATTCCTTTTCTATCAGTTAGCAAGATGAAGCACCAAAATATTTAGCACCGCACTTGTTCGACATGGTGAGAAGGAAAAACAAATCGGTCCAACAGGAGCTTCGAAACTATAGTTGGATCCGATCGCTAAGAGGCAGGATCACCTCCGCTGTCCAAGTCGGGGAGTTTGTCTCCCTTTGGATAAGGCTCCAAAACATCCAGCTGACACCTGGCGTTCGTGACTCCATAGTCTGGAACTGGACAGCCGATGCTTCTTACTCCACCCGTTCAGCGTACTGGATCCAGTTCGAAGGTTCCTATGGCGGATTCCGAAATGACCTCATTTGCAAAGCACATGCTGAGAATAAGGGAAAAGTGTTTGTTTGGATCTTGGTGCGGGAAAAAATCTTAACGGCGGATAATCTTTATAAGAAAGGTGCGCCCTATGTAACGGACCTTTGGAAACATGCCTTCACCTATCACTCCTTTGCCCTTTCGTCAAGGCAGTGTGGAGCCAAGTTCTTTCATGGGAGCATTTCGATGTACAGTTGATCCACCCCACTCAAGACCCACCTCACCTGAAGTCTTGGTGGGAAGAGGCCGCAACCAAGATAGCAAAACAAGAAAAAAGGCGCTTCAATGGGATGGTCATCTACGCGCTATGGAACATATGGAAGGAAAGGAACAGGAGAATTTTTAACACCGCCCACGAGTCGACAATGCAAGTGGCATTAAGGGTAAAAGAAGATATCGAACAAAGAAAGATGACTCTAGCTTGGGGAGGGGGCAATATCGCGGGAGGCATAGTGTAATCCTTATGGGGGCAATGCCCCTCTTGCTCTGTACATAAACCTCTTTACCCTTCTTAATTGAAAGGCAGAGCTCCTGCTATTACGTTCAAAAAAATCATCTAGCAAGATAGTTTGACAATTTTAGCTTGCAACGACCATTCCTAATTCACTGCCCATGTTTTAATCTTTCGCTTCATACCTACTCTTTGATTACAGGTTCTAAGAACAAAATATCAAAGAAGACTTCTTCAAGCTATTGATGAAACAATTACAGGCTCTACCTCCCTCACCGCTTGCTCTGTTCATCTCCTCATGAGGCTGAGATGGCCTCCCTCACAACCTCTAGAAATGTGTGGGCTTAGGCCCATATAATAGCTGGGTCGGATCCAGTTGTGTAATAAGCGGATTGAAGTAGGTTGCATGCTCTTGGTAAATTCAGACTTGCTACCATCAAAGTTGAATTATCAGCAGGATAGTTTTTTAATTCAATCTTGCAACAACCATTCCTAATTCACTGCCCATGTGTCTTGATCTTTGGCTTCCTACCTACTCTTTGATTTCAGGGTCTTTCAAAAACTCTTTGATCTCAGTTTCTTGGAACAAAATATCAAAGAAGACTTCTCGAAACAGTTTCAGGCTCTGCCACCCTCACTGCTTGCTCTGTTCATCTCCTCATAGGGCTGAGTTGGGTCGGATCCAGTTATGTAATAAGCGATTTGAACATAGGTAGTACGCAAGCTCTTGGTAAATTCAGACTTGCTACCATCAAAGTTGCATTATACATGTTCTTTAGAAACATGGCTTTATTACATAATTTATTTATGATGAATAAGAGCCAAATTGGCATGGGTTTGTGATGGAATGGATCAATCAGCAGGACACTGAAATTAAGACAATAACCGAGCTGCAACTTGTTAACAAGAGAGAACAAAGGTAGACGAAACATCACCAAACAAGAGAGAAGGCTGGACCCATCTTATATTAATAATCAAATAGCGCGATGCCATCACCATGATGAAATTGGTTGATTTTTTTAGATAATGATGAAATTGGTTGATACAAGTTCAGTCTAGAGAAAAAGAGTGAGGCAGCCGCAAAGTCAGGTGTTCAACGGGCCGGGCTGCATAGATATCTTCCCTAACCCAGTGCACATCGTTGAAGAGTATGTTGACACAAGAATGAGTAGGGCTAATTCCTGATGCCTTCAAGTCCTACACAATGCCTCATATACAAATCCAGTGCAGCCGGCAACTATCTGCTGAAAATGGGTGCAGATTCCACACAAAAATGCCTTCTATATCAGTTGGCTTGTGCGTGTGTAGTCCTTGGGTTTCAATCAATGCGATCTTGGAGCAGGTACATACTTTCAGGCCATGTCTAGACTCCGCTACTAATTCCACGCCTAATGGCTTCCGGCTGAAATTATGCCGAACATTGTTGAAGACAATTGCTCCGCTATGGATGACTGTGCGCATGCACGTGCATATATACTCCACTCCGTCACTGTGTCACAAACTCACCATGAACTCCGCTAGTATGAAAGATCTGATAGATTAATGGAATTGTTACTATATTAGCAGCTCTCCTTTTCTCTTACATGTCACCAGTTATTTCCTTGTCCCGCCTAAGTCTCTAGAACATTATTCATGGCTCTATGTAGTTCCATCAATTTGTTACTTGGGTTCAAGTCCACTTCAACCAGAACTTGGGTGCTCTCAACGATCAATGATAATGAAAAAAAACCGTCAGGTTGATCATGTTTTTATGCATTATTCAGTGAATTGATTTACTCATCCAACATATGGAGTAGGAGTATGTAGAAAGGTAATAACTGAGCTACAGTCAACTAGCATAACACCTGTTGTGATTTGCTAACTGAGTTAAGCAGTGCCAGAAAATTGCCGTTCTAATGTTGTTTTTCATACATGTTTGTTTGGTACAATATACACACAGTAGAGTATGCTAATGAACAAGAGAACAAATGGAAATGGAGACGCATCATCAAACAAGATAAGGCAGATGCAATCTTATATAATCCTAAAAGCAGTGCAATAATGACCATAATTAAATTGGCTTGCATGAGTTCAAAGTAGAAGAGGTTGAGCTGTGATGCAAAGAAATGGTGAGCAAATGAACAGCCAAGTTAGGTGTTCAACCGGCTGCATAGATGTGACACCACCTGACGACCTCGAGCATGTCTTCAGAAAGTTGGTAGAGAATCCATGAAAAAATGCAGCCCCAGCACATAGAAATGAGTGAGGCTAATTCCTGACGCCTTCCAATCCTACACAAACATATGTATCGATATACAAATGCATTTGAGTAGTTGGCACCTATTGTTGAAAATGAGGGCAGCATCCCACAGCCTCGTATATATGTGTGCGTGCAGTAGCCCTTGGGTTTTAATGCCTAGGGTCTGAATGAACGTGAGCTCATATATATAAAGAAGGTCCATGCGTCTTGGAGATTCAGTTAGACAAGTAGGTAATGTCAAGCAGCTCGCACATGCTGGTCGTTGAAGATAAATAATTGCATGCTCTATGCGACTAGGGCGTGATTGGTTAGGGGATGTCCAGTACTCCAGTATAATGCTAAAAGAAGAGGGGGGGAGAGCCGAGTAGTTGTTTTTTCTTTTGCCATCAATTTTGGTTTTGACAAATAAAAATAGTTTGCTAAGACGGATATGCCAACCTTATTGGTTAAAACGTACCATCAGCAAGCTACAAAGGTTAAGGTCCTTAGTACTTTATTGACACTACTACAATAAGAATTTTAGGAGACAGGCAAGTCTCTTGATTAATAGAGACGATCTAAAAGAGTTGGTGTCTCCTAAAATGTCCAGCCATTTTCAGAGACGACCACCTCATTTATGCAGACAACCCGCCTCTATAAATCAATTACTAGAGGCGGGCCTCTTAAGAGGCCCGTCTCTAAAAATGGAGACAATTTCCAGAGACGGTCACCCCATTTATGGAGACACCCTGCCCCTTGAAATGAGAGTGTAGCCCGACAGCCCATCTCAACCCTCAAATATATAAACAAAACGAGAAACCCTAAGCCAAACAGTCCAACCCTCCCTCACTCCTATCCTGTTGTCCAGACTCCATCGACGCTCTCCCTCTCCACTGCAAACTCCATCGACACCCTCCCTCTCGACCGTAGTAGCCATCCACCTCAACCTTTTCCATCTTTACCCTCCTTTCTCCCAACTTCATAGGGCGAGGCATATGGTGGCGCGGTTGAGGTTTGGCAGAGTATCCCAGGTGTGCGGTGTGACTAAGGCGCAAATTCGATGGCGATGGGTCCCTTGGCACGACCAGGAAAGGATCGGGTGGCGGCAGCGCCGTCCGGTAGTAGAGACAGTGTAGATCCGGCTGGTGAGCACCTCATCTCTTCCATCCTTTTCCCTACCCTCTAGCTTGCCCTCACTCTCCCTCCTTGTCGTAGATCTGTGGTATGGATGATGACAGTAGCACGGACGACGATGATGGTGGCTCCAAATCTGTTGGGTAGTCAGAGGAGGTGGCACGAGCGAGGATGACCCGCATTCAACTACATGGAGACTAGTCATCAGGGCTAGCAACATGGGCGGGTGGGTGGCGCCGGCTCATCGGTGGGCTCGATGGACCTCCAGGATGGGCTTAATGGCAGGCTCGGGAGCAAGCTCAGCGGTTGCTCAAGCTTCAGCCACGTTGGGGCTTTTTTTCCTAGATTAATAGAGGCAGGCACTATACCTGCCTCTGTAAAATGTGATTATAACAGTGACCTTTGGGCAGAGGCGGACAATGCCCCCACCTCTGTAAATGCATAATGCGCGTCTCTAAAAATTGTTATCTTAGTAGTGTGATGCACAATGTAGAATTATCTGTGCTATTTCGTTCCTTTTCTATCAGCACCATAGATTGAATTCAATCTTGCAGTGGCAATTCCAAAGAAGGCTTCTCACAATACTTGTTGATTTTAGGTTCTAGGAACAAAATATCAAAGAAGACTTCTCAAAGCTATTGAAGAAACAATTCCAAGCTCTGTCTCCCTCACAGCTTGTTCTGTTTATCTCCTCACAATCTTTGAAAATTTAGTTGGGCTTAGGCCCATATACTAGCTGGGTTGGATCCAGTAAGCAGTTTGAAGTAGGGAGCATGCTATTGGTAAATTCAGACTTGCTACCATCAAAGTTTCATTATATTTGTTCTTCAGAGACATGGCTTTCTTACATCTGAATATCTATTTACCATTAATAAGAGGTATATTGGCATGAGTTTGTGATGGAAAGTAATCAATCATGAGATTGAAATTAAGAGAATAACTAAGCTGCCACGCTCGTGAACAAATTAAGTTTGTACAGCCTCTTTGCAATTATTGTAGAGGAAAAATGATACAGGGAGAACAATAACAAAAGTTGGCCGAACGGCCAGATTCTCCAGTTCCAAACTCGGAAATTCAGATAGGACACGCAGGCCTTGTCCCTAGATATGAAGTGGACATCCAGATTTACCAGTGCATCCGTCTCCATTGTTATCTGGGTGGCATCCTGATAATGGTCAATTGGTTGAACATTTTACTAGTTGGCTTCCTCCTTATTTGTTTCATAACTCTTCCCATCATCATAGGCATCAAGGACAATTTCCCGATACCCTCTAATCCTATATATAGAATGTTTCATCTGGGTGCGACGCTAACACACTCTAGTAGTGATGATCATGTCCACTCCTTTAACGCGAAGATTGACTATGGCATTCCTGCTTGAAATGCACACTCATTGGCCGATTCAGTTTATATGCATTTTGATAACAGATACACTCACCAGCCTGAGAGAAGGAGATTCAGTATATATACAGAGAAAAAAAGCCTTTCATACTGTTTCATTTATTTATGTTACCATTCATTATTAGCCATAGGCTGTCTTTAGTGCAGAGAGTGATAGTATGGTAGGTATACGGAAAGGCAGATTGATACTAATAAGCTTTTATTCGTAGAACGGCCCAGTCTCCCAACATGAGTATTAGGAAGCTATAGTAAACTGAGACACCCAGTGCTATCTCTAGAATGAGTGTTATAAGTAAAAAAATATATATGAAAAGGGCCCATGAGACGCAGTGGGTGAGGGGGCCTGCATTGGTCATGGGCGCAGCTGGCAGCATCAAAGCCATGAGGGCAGCCACACCAGGGACCCGCGCTCCGTGGTATCCATTGGCACCTTCCTCAATCAAGTGGGTGAGAGGGCCTGCACTGCTACCCTGCATCAAGCGGGCAGGGGTTTACAGTGTCCTATCGATATGTTCTACTCATTGAGGTTGATGCTAATTAATTGAGTTTTAGTATGTTCATGTCATTACTCATTAGGCTAGTGATCCTAATTAAGGGCCTATTCACAAGTTCTACTACCTTCCTCCGAGTCAGATCGGCCTTACGATCGCGCTTTCATTTCTGGTCCAAGCTGTCTTAATAGCGTAACTGTTGTGAAGAAACTGTAGAGTACATTTTCGATTGCCAAAATGTGGTTTAATAAATACCCTGTCATGTTTTTATGTTACCATTCATTACCCTACGCGGCGGTGTTTGCTGTACAGAGTGACAGTAGGTTTATCGAATTGTAGATGGGCACTAAGATTTATTTACTTGAACCCCAGTCAGTCTCCCATGCATATATGGAATATGTAGGAAGGTAATAACTGATCTCAACTCAACTAACATGACACATGTTGTCATTTGCTAAGTTAATAAGCAATTGCCAACAAAGTGCTGTTCTGATGTTCTTTTTCATACATGTTTGTCTGGTATGATGTACACAGTAGAGTATGCTAATAATGAATAACAGAACAAAGGGAAATGGAGACATCATGCAACAAGAGAAGACCGGCACCATCTTATATATCTTGAAAAGCAGTGCAGCAAGTGCAATAACGACCACAACCAAATTGACTTCCGGGAGTCCACAGTAGAAAAGGTTGATTTTTTTTTCCCGAGTAGAAGAGGTGGAACTGTGGTGCATAAAAAAGGTGAGCAAATGAACCGCAAAGTCAAGGGTTCAACCGGCTGCATAGATGCGACATCTGACCTCGAGCACATCCTTGGGAAGTAGGTCGAGAATCGATTAAAAGATGCAGCCGCAGCACATAGAAATGATCGAGTGAGGCTAATTCCTGACACCTTTAAGTCCTACACAAACATATATGAACTAGCATTGATACAAACACAAATGCAGCAGTTGGCACCTATTGTTGAAAATGAGCGAAGCATCCTATAGCCTCGTATATACGTATAGGAGTAGTAGCACTTGGGTTTGGCGTTCATGTCTGAATGAACATGACCTCATATATATAAAGATGGTCCATGCGTCTTGGAGATTCAGTTAGACTATTAGGTAACATGTTAAGACCGCTGCTACTGCCTCTGAGGTTGTAGTCGTGTGACGTGGGAGGGCGAGGCTTGGTCTCTCCTCGGCGGCGGGCGTGCGACGCCGTACTGACGGCCGGCGTCGAACGCAGGAACAGAGGAGAGGGATGAGGCTAACAGAGCGGGAGAGATTGATATCAATCTCCAGCTGCCCTTTCATTAAACACATGTTTAGGCTATATAGCCAAGTGTTCCACAATTCCCTAACTGACTAACAAACTTTATCTAACTAACAAATGCAAATCTGAGATCCTAAACTTGAGGAACTGAAGCCGCTCTGGCCGTGGTCACCATGCAGCCGCATGCATGCGCGTCGCACGCCGCTCCGCTGCCTCCTTAGCCACGGCTCCGCTTGCGGCGCTGGTAAACGCGGCCCACCATAACATAACATCAAGCAGATCATGCGTCCTGGTCGTTGAAGAATAAGAATTGCATGCTGTGTGAGACTATAGGGCATGATTGGTTGGGGGACCAAGACGAATATATATAATGCTGAAAGAAGAGGGGGAAGAGCCGAGTAGCAGCATGTCAAGGAGTCCGAGGAAGAGAGCGCTCGCTCAGATATCAGTGTTCATAGTTGTTTTTTAGTTTGCCATCGTTTACTGCTTGCTGTGACAAATAGGAATAGTTCGCTAAGATGAATATGCAAACCTTGGTTAAAACGAATTAACGAACCATCAGCAAGCTGCAAAGGTCAAGATCCTTTGTACTACTTTACTGATAGATGCACAAGGTAGAATCAATTATCTGTACAACGATAGTTTGAGCTCAATCTTGCAATGACCATTCGGGTCCTAATTCAGTGTTCACGTTTTCATCTTTGGCGTGGTACCTACTCTTTGATTTCAGCTTCTAGTAGGAACAAACAAGACCACTCGATCAAGAGGGCAGGGGTTTATCTCCTCATCGCTCCCCTGCATCAAGTGGGCAGGGGTTTGCAGCAGTGCTAATTGAGTTTTAGTGTGTTCATGTCATTAGGCTAGTAATCCTAATTGAGGACCAATTCACATTTATGTTCTAATACCTTCCTCCAAGTCTGACCTTCTCCTATGATCCCTGCTACAAATTAAACATCTGGTCCAAGACATCTTAAGAGCTGTTGCGAAGAAACTGTATGTAGCTGAGTACATTTTTATTTGCCAAAATGTGGTTAATATAATAAATAATGACCATATGCTGAAAGCGATCAAGTTATGGTGGGCAGGTCTTGTGTCTAGTCCAGTTACGTGATGTTGATTATGAACAAATAAATGCTGTAACGTTTGTCTTGGAGTTCAACTAAGTAGTGTATAGAAGATGCATGATTGTGGTTTACTACAGATCGAGCACAGCATGTGTATTATTTGATCGTCCCTTTTTTATGAAACTTGGGATCTGCCTATGCATATTGCCTTCTCATATCTGACGGCCGGCAGGTCCCTCCAGCCATAAAAATTAAACACTTGCAATAGGCAGGGGGTTACTGCAACCGTTTTCATGGAAAATAGGACACCATGGAAAAAAAGGAGAAGGTTGGCACACCATCTTTAATTACTCGAGAAAGAGGTTGACTCAAGCTAATTCACATTAGAAGAGGTTGACCCTCGATACATCCAAAAGGTGCTTATGAAAACAAAATAGCCTGCAGTTTAGTGGGCTACACAGTTTTGATATCAAGACTTAGCATATCTTTGGGAAGTTGATTGAAACCTGAGAAGATATCGTTGTGATAGCATGAAAAAACGAGTGAGGCTAATTCCCAATGCCTTCCAATCCTACAGAAACATCTCATAGATATAAATCCAACGCAGCAGTAGACACCCTATTGTTGAAACAAGGGCGCGGCGCAGCATCAAACATCCTTATATGAGTTAGCTTGTGCGTGTGTGTAGTCCTTGGGTTTTAAGACATCTGAACGAGCCAGTGATGGCAATGAATATGTATCCTCCGCTGGATAGTACCACTCATACCGGCACCCATGAGACACAATTCTGCCTGCGTACAGTACCCACACTTGCATGCAGTAAAGAATTTACTCGTACCCGCATGGGTAAACCTACTTGGCCTTTATCCACCATGCTATAACTGCATAGGAGGCTAAAGCTTGGAATGCACACCAAACACCACATCGAGCTATGGGGCTGTTCGCTGGACCGAAGAAATCAGCCAGCCGGCTGGTTTCCCCTCACGCGGCATTATTCATCCATTCAGCCAAACAGTATTTCTCTCTCACATAACCAGCCAGTTTCAGCCAAGATTCTGCCAGTCGAACGGGGCCTATATATGCAGAGGCGAAGACATCTCACAGCATCACACCTACAGCGACCAAGACCTGAAGTATCGACTGAAGGAGATGGCGCATTCTGGGAATACGTGTTGATGTAATGGGAAGCGTAGTGTTTATATTGTTGTGTTATCTAGACTATGACATGTGGGCCCGAGGCCGAGATGTAATAAGTCTGCCGACTCTGGACAGAGAGACTATTCCAAATCTGAAACACGAAATCGAGAACTGAGGAAACTTTCCTCGGCTCGTTGCCGTCACCGTCGCTAGCTCGATCTCCTCACGTCCCGGCGATCGCTGGCGGCCACGGAGTGTGACAGTTGGTATCGGAGACAGTCCATCCTCGGCGTGGGCGGTGGCCTTCATCAGCCTTCCTTCTAACACTAGTTATCTAGTGCGGCGGCTCACGGGTGCGGCGGCGGCGGCATCTCCAGCGACCTGCAGCGACTACGCCACCCATCCACCCCAGATCCACTACA
Organism: Miscanthus lutarioriparius; assembly: GCA_904845875.1. Taxonomy (NCBI): domain Eukaryota; kingdom Viridiplantae; phylum Streptophyta; class Magnoliopsida; order Poales; family Poaceae; genus Miscanthus; species Miscanthus lutarioriparius. Next base: position 2,628,171 of record CAJGYO010000014.1, read on the forward strand.
TCCCGTTGGTACGAATCTGATTCCGACTTCGTTTACTTAGATCGCAATTCGTAATTCCAGGTGGCTGGTCGATCCCCAACGGTGTCTGCGCGGTGATGTGCTGGGGGTCCCGTAGGTCCACTCTTTGGTGGAATCGGGTCAGTAGCAGTGTCGATTTCGTCCAACTCCACAACCCTTCCTTCCACCACCCCAATCCACCTCCATTGCTGCACGGATTCGCTCGTTTGTTCTACGGCACAACACTCGACTGGGGGACTACATCGGCAAATTTTGGTTCGACGGTGTGAACACACCACTTTTGTGTTCCCAAGTGAATCACTACACACGCAATTGGGGATTGCTAGGGTTTCGGGGCTGTGTTCCCATGTAAAATTCCAAGGCGTCCTTAACCAATTGTGGAGTGGGAGGCGACGGTGGGGAAGTATCCACTCTTTCGGGTTGCAGGACAAGTTCTTGCGTAAAATCCCTCTTTGAGTGCCTCACTTCCGGGAGTAGGCGGCGACCGAGTTAAGCAGGCTGACGGGGAGGTGTATACCAAACCGCTTGCTTAACCCTTTCAGCATCATTTTGTTTTCAGATTGACATCATGGCTCCACCAAAGCCATCAGCTCAGACTAAGTTCATACTCGACGCCATGTCGTCTGAAACTGATGAGGAGAAAGGCCGTTGGGAGCAAGTTATGGAGAATTTTGACATGATTTTTGCTCAGATGAATGACATCAGTGTACAACAGCAAGAGCTCAAGAAAGATATATCTAAAACCAAATGAGGTATCACTAAAACCAAGGAGGAACATAAGCTGATCTCTAAGCAAGTCTAGGCTAATGGCCATGCAGTGGCAACATTGACGCTCAGGCAGATGGAAACTGAAGCAGCTTTGGATTATTCTGAAGATGCTTCTCTTGTTTCAGCTGAGGAACCTCAATTTGATAATATCGTTGCAGAAAAGCCATATGAGGTGAAACCAGAAGACTCAAGGAGACCACACAAGCAGCACCACAGAGACTCTTTACCCAATCACTCACTTATCAAGATGCAGTTTCCCACTTTTTATGGTCAAAATCCCAAGATTTGGATAGACAACTGCACAAACTACTTCACCATTTACAAGATTGAGGAAGATCTAAAGGTGATTGCTGCAACCATGCATCTCCAGGAGAATGCAGCCAAGTGGTGGCATGCATATAAGCAAGGGAACAAAATACCATCTTGGAATGCTTTTTGCTCAATAGTATTGTCCAAGTTTGGTGCAGATGATTTCAGAACAGCAATCAATGATATGTTGGCTCTTAAACAAACTGGCACAGTGGAAGAATACACACTTGCTTTTTAGGCTATGTAGTATAACATTACAATGCACAACTATCATTATGATGAAGTCTTCTTTGCCTCCACTTATGTGGCTGGACTCAAGGATGATATTAGAATCATTGTGGAGCCTCATGTCCCACTCACTATTGATCGGGATGCATTGATTGCCAAGATCCATCAGAGAAATTTGGAAAGATCCATGGCCAAGTACAACAGAACAAATGCTACAAACAAGCCTCAGTTCTAGAAGACTGACATAGTGAACACACCAAACAACCCCAATCTATAAAGAATCAGACAATTGATGGATTACAGAAGAGCAAACAATTTGTGTTTTTCTTGTGGAGATAAGTTTGAGCCTAGACATCAGGATATCTGCCCCAAACGCCAGAAACCACAAGTCAATGCTCTGGTGGTGAATGATCTGGATAAAATAGAGATAACTGAAGAAATGCTGAATCATCTGGCTATAGAAGATGCCTTAGCTAAAGATTTTTGCCAGTTATCACTTAATGCATTGTCAAGTGCTGAAACAGAAAATTCAATGAAGTTGAAAACTGTGGTGAAAGATAAAGTCATGTTGGTGCTGTTGGATTTTGGGAGCTCCCACAGCTTCATTAGTTCTGATTTTGTGAAATTGGCCAATTTGCCTACTGTTCCTATTCCTCCAAGAAAAGTGAAACTAGCAAATGGGGAATGGCTCACAACAACAGCCAGAGTTTCCAACTTGTAGTGGTATATTCAGGGACATACTCTCACTAGTGATATGGTGGTCTTGGATATGGCACCATATGATGCTATAATTGGCTATGATTGGCTCAAGCAAAACAGTCCAATGAAATTTGACTGGAATCAGAAGACCATAGAGTTTAGTCTCAATGGGAAAACAGTAAAGCTCTAAGGATTACTTTCACCCCCTCTCCAAGCAACACCAATTTCAGCAAAGCAAGTATACAATGAAGCCAGAGGCAATGACACTTGGGCTTTTGTTATCCTAGGACCAGTTCAACCTCCTTTAACACCTCCTGCTACATAGGTAGCTGCACCTCCACCATGTATTCAACAAATATTGGATAGATACAAAGACGTATTCCAGACCCCAAAACTTTACCTCCCCAAAGGAGTTATGATCATTCAATCCCACTCTTACCTAGCTCAGTACCAGTAAATGCTAGACCATACCATTACTCACCACAGCATAAAACTGAGATTGAGGTACAAGTACAGCAGCTACTGCAAAATGGATTCATCACTCATAGTCATAGTCCCTTTGCATCACCTGTTCTGCTGGTCAAGAAAAAGGATGGTACATGGAGGTTTTATGTGGATTACAGGAAGCTGAATGATCTAACCATCAAAAATAGGTTTCCAATGCCCATCATAGAGGAGATATTAGATGAATTGGCAGGAGCTCAATACTTCACCAAGCTTGATATGAAGTCAAGCTATCACCAAGTGAGAATGCTCCCTGAGGATGAATACAAAACAGCTTTCAAAACACACCGTGGCCACTATCAGTTCAAGGTCATGCCCTTTGGCCTTACCAATGCCCCAGCTACATTTTAGTGTGTCATGAACCAAGTCTTGCAACCATATCTGAGGAAATTTGTCATGGTCTTCTTGGATGACATCCTCATTTATAGTCATTCTCTGGAGGAACATGCAAACCACATAGAATTGGTACTCAATACTTTGAGGGAACATCAGTTATATCTCAAGCAAATAAAATGTTCATTTGCACAGCATAAGTTGGAGTATCTGGGACATATTATCTCGGCTGATGGGGTTGCGACTGACCCACTAAAAACCTCTGCCATGATTCACTGGCCAGTACCTGCAACTCCAACTAAACTCAGAGCTTTCCTGGGACTAACAGGGTATTACAAAAAATTTGTAATGGGATATGGAGTGATTGCTCAACCTCTCACCAACCTGCTCAAGCACAAAAATTTCAAATGGACTAATAAAGCTCAGCATGCTTTTGATGAACTGAAGATATCTATGACTAGAACACCTATTCTGGCTCTACCTAACTTCCAAGAACCATTTCAGGTGGAGACTGATGCTTGTGCTGAAGGGACAGGAGCAGTCCTCATACAAAAGGGGCAACCAATTGCTTTCTAATTAAGCAAGGTCTTAGGTGAGAAGCATAAACATTTATCCATTTATGAGAAATATTTTCTGGCATTGATTATGGCAGTAGAGCGATGGAGACAATATTTACAAAGGCAAGAGTTCACCATTCTCACTGACCACAGATCTCTAGCCTATCTGTCAGAACAAAACCTGCACTCAGACATGCAAAGAAAAGCCATGACTAAGCTAATGGGCCTCCAATTCAAGATAGTGTACAGAAAAGGTAGAGACAATGTTGCTGCAGATGCATTATCCAGGGTTGCTCACCTCAGTGCTTTGCAGGCTGTCTCCATGGTCAAACCAGATTGGGTTCAAGAGGTGCTTAATTCCTACACTACTGATCCAAGGGCACAGCAACTGTTGAGTGAACTAGCCTTGAGCAGCCCCAACTCAGCAGGCTACAGTCTGGATAATGGGCTTATTAGATACAAGTCTCACATTTGGATTGGGCAAAACTCTGCCTTACAGACCAGGTTGATCAGTGTCTTCCACTCAAGTGCCATTGGTGGCCACTCAGGGACTAAAGTCATTTATCAGAGGTTGAAAAACCACTTTGCCTGGAAAGGGATGAAACAGGCAGTGGAAGAATATATCAAACAATGCCCTATTTGCCAGCAAGCAAAACATACCAATACTGCTCCACCTGGTCTATTACAACCACTACCAATCCCAGAAGGGGTGTGGAGAGATCTATCCATGGATTTTATAGAGGGCCTTCCCAAATCTCAAGGATACAGTGTGATTCTGGTAGTAATTGACAGACTAACCAAGTATGCTCATTTCATTGTTGTCAAACACCCTTACACAACATCCACCATTGCCCAACTATTCATGGATAATATTGTGAAACTCCATGGGTTGCCTCAATCCATTGTCACTGGCAGAGATACTGTTTTTGTGAGTTCATTCTGGAGAGAGTTATTCAAACTATACAGAATCAACCTCAAACTTAGCACTGCCTATCATCCTCAGACCGACGGCCAAACGGAAAGAGTTAACCGGTGCCTTGAAATGTTTCTTCGCTGTGCTGTCCAGGATTCTCCTACAACATGGAAATCTTGGCTATCTTTAGCTGAATTGTGGTACAATTGCTCTTTTCATATCTCCATTGGTTGTTCCCCTTTCAAATCACTATATGGGTCTAAAGCAAACATTGGAGCATCACCACAAGTGCTGGAATCTACCACTCCATCAGTTTCAGAACTTACTGAAAACAGAGAACTCCACTTGCAAGCCTTGAAGGAGCACCTAGCAGCTGGTCAGAATAGAATGAAACTGATGGCCGACAAAAAACGCTCTGATTTGCCGTTCCAAGTGGGCGACCAGGTGTTGCTCAAGCTGCAGCCCTACACACAATCATCAGTGGCCAATAGGCCTTATCCCAAACTGTCATACAAGTACTATGGCCCTTATGCAGTGACTGAACGAATTGGCAAAGTGGCATACCGTCTGGAGCTTCCCCAGGACAGTAAGATTCACCCAGTTTTTCACGTTTCCCAACTTAAACCATTCATTGTAGATTACTCTCCAGTGTTCTCTCAGTTGCCGGTCACTACGGACATCGAAGCTGCTGAAGCTATTCCGGAGGCGGTGCTCAATCGGCGACTGGTACGCAAAGGAAATACAGCAACACCCCTGGTGCAGATCAAGTGGAGTCGCTTGCCGGAGACGGCGACAACATGGGAAGACTACAACGTCTTACGACAGCGCTTCCCCGACGCTCCTGCTTGGGGACAAGCATCATCTTCGGCAGGGGGAGCTATCACACCTACGGCGACCAAGACCTGAAGTATCGACTGAAGGAGATGGCGCATTCTTGGAATACGTATTGATGTAATGGGAAGCGTAGTGTTTACATTGCTGTGTTATCTAGACTATGACATGTGGGCCCGAGGCCGAGATGTAATAAGCCTGCCGACTCTGGACAGAGAGACTATTCCAAATCTGAAATACGAAATCGAGAACTAAGGAAACTTTCCTCGGCTCGTTGCCGTCACCGTTGCTAGCTCGATCTCCTCACGTCCCAGCGATCGCCGGCAGCCACAGGGTGTGACACACAGGCACTGCCTTTTGTTATCCTTACCATTGACTTCCTTGGTTGTGTTGTGTGGCCAGGAATCAGAGCTCACTCTGGGCCTGTTTAGGACAACTTCTGTCAACCATGCTTTGAATAAAAGCTGGCTTTTTACCACTGCTAGCTTTTATAACAATCTTGAGGATACGAAAGAACTGGAGGTGGAGGTATGGGTGCCTCCCCATGCCGCTGCCACTACTGCCCGTGCCCCTGCAGGCTGCTACTGCCCTAAGCAACTGGATCCCAGTTGAACTCACCTGGATCTCAGCCATCGTACCATGGCCTCCCTGCTCAAGAACAGCGTGGGGTCGAGGGAGAAGATGACAGCGGATTGATGGAGTGGTGGAGGAGGACCGCGGGGAGGATCTCAGCGGCGCACGGAGGAGGAGCCATGGGCACAGGGAGGAGCGGTCGGCTGGAGAGGTTGAGCGGAGAAGGACCATGGGGAGGAGCGGGTGGGCAGAGGAGGCCGAGAAGCGGAGCAGTGACGAAGAAAAGCTGTGAGCGACTATGATGCGAGGATACTCCAGGGGGGTCCGTATCGCGTATCCGATACATTTCGGACACGGATACGCCTCATATACGGCTCCGATACGTATCAAGGCCGTGCTATGAAAACTGGATACGTACTGACCAGGATATGGGTATCAGGCACGTTTGGGCTGAACTATGGAAATCGGACAAGTTCAGCCAATTTTTTGCTGGTTTTAAAGTCTATCCATATATAATTTGTGTTCTATTTAAAATTATTTGGATCTTATTTGTTCTTATTGATAGTGTTATATTGTTCTTATAGTCGTGACTTCGGGTTCAGGTCGGTGTACTTCTTGGATGAACTCGGTAGTCAGGATCAACCTTAAAAACTGACTGCTAATTAGTAATGAAGCATGGTGCGGGCAAGACGATAATCGCGCGTGCTGCCGCTACATGGGAGAGAGCTTGTTGTGCGCGAGCTTCGAGCTTCAATGGTCGGTGCTTGTGTATGGAGCATGGACAGACGACTGCTTCAATGCTTCTAATTAAAGCAAGCAAGTCAGGTTCAGTAATCAGTACTAACAAACAGATCTCCAAGCATTATATTACTTTTTGATTGACTGCATTTAGTGTGGGTGGAGCTCAGCGTGTGGGCACTGACTATATCTTGATGGAGTTCACGGTCAAGGAGGTTGAGCTGTGTGCTGCACTGCACACCAAGGATAAGGTGCAGCATTCAACATGCTGTAGAGGTATGGCGTCCTTCACAAGTAAGTAGCTAGCAAGGTCAACTCCGGACACCTTCCAGCCCTATATATAGACAATGTCTCCTTGATCGGAATGTGATTATACCATATCATCTATGGAGTATATAATATAAATCCACCAAATGATTTGGCACATATTATTGTTGAAAATATATATGGACTGGATTGTGTGTACTGTGTAGTGTAGTCCTTTGGGTGTTGCAATCCATCTGATTAGCCTGAGCCATATATATGGACCAGAACATCATCAGTTAGCAAAGAGGCAAACATGCACCCTGACTAGTATGTTGGTTGCTTACAAGTCAACAAAGATCTCAGTGCAAGCAATGCCTAGCGAATGCATTTGATGAACATATACCATTGTATATGTACAGAGAAAAAGTACCATTTCATATTTTTCATGTTACCACTCTTTACACATTTTCTACGTTTGGTGCAGTGAGTGATAGATGTATGGACCAGCAGATGGTCACTAAGCTTTTATGCACACACCGATCGACCAGGCTTCCAAGTGGCATATTAGGGAGCTACTACAAGATAGAACATGTTGAACAAGTCTACAACAAGTGGCAACAATCACCATTATGATGTTTTGTCATACACGACAGAATAGAACATGTTGAACAAGATAGAATAAGGCCCCATTTGTTGGAGGCAAAGTATTTTTAGAGTGCAAGATAATTACAATGGTCGTTTTGAAAAATAATTTTGTTTTCGAAAGCTGTTGGTTCTTTGGATACAAGCTTATAGTTTCTAAAACCATGGTTCTGCCAAAACCGTAGTCTTTGGAGTTCTAGAAACTTAACTCTTGACGTAGCTTTTTTTGAAACCAGGGTTTTTGTATGTATCTGGATTATAAAACCACAATTTTATGACACCACAGTTTTCTAAAACTACGTCATCCAAACAGGTCCTAAAGAGAGACGAAACATCATCAACCAAAAGAAAGGTCGGCTTCATCTTACATTAATAATCAATAGTGCATCACCATGATAAAATCAGTTTGAACGAGTATGTTTGCTAGTCGAAGACAATTGTTGGACTAAGATTGATTTTGCTACTATCATCAACGCATTCGCATCAGAAATATTGGAAGAAAATTTTATGGGAATATTTATATTTTGTTTGATACAAATATTGCCTTTTGAAGAACTTTAATATTTATATTAAAGGATCGACCCACTTTATAGTTTTGTTGTAGGCCACAAAATTCTCCGGCGCTGGATCAAACTGCGAAGTCAGGTATTCAACGGGCTACATAGATGTCCTATCGCACCTTGAGCACATTGTCGAGGAGTTGGTCAACAGGTGGAGGCAGTCTGCTGTCGAAGCTTTCTATAATGAGTGGGGCTAATTCCCGATGCCTTCAAGTCCTACACGAATGTCTCATGTACAAATGCAATACACTTGGCACCTATCACCGTTGATAATGGGTGCTCCATTCCACATTGCACGCACAATGTGTTCTATCAACTGGCTTGTGTGTGAGTGTATAACTGTACTGGTAAATCCAAATGTCCACTTTTCTTATATCTGAACTAGCAAGCATGTGCTGATGTATATATATAAGGTCCATGGGATCTTGGAGCAGGTACATACTTTTAGGTTATGTCTTGTCTCTCCTAATAATGGCGTCCAGCTGTAATAATGCTGAACGTTGTGGAAGACAATTGCACTGCTCTGGATGACTATGGACATGCATGCTCCAGTCCGCCAAGGGTGGATCTATTAGGATTTAAGGTGGATGATGTCACTGTCTCACCTTGAACTCATGGCTCTAGCTAGTTACATCAATTTGTTAGCTAAAATGTTTTAATAATTCTCTAAAACTCTAAAATACCTATGTTTTCTACCTACTTTAACACCGCGCTGCACACCTGAAAACACATGAATTCTTTCCGAAAGAAAGTTGCATGTATGCTGTTGCTCACAAATCCTGTTTCAGGAGTCAAGAAAAAAAACACCCGAGTGCTTGATACTGGTGGTGGAGGTAGCCAATGGCGCCCACGGAGAGTGAGGGATCGGACACTGCGTTGGAGAGCCATCCTTCCCTTGCTTGTGTCGCTCACAGGGGTGTGCTGCCTTCCTCAGCGCTTGCTCTTCTCTCTTCTCGTGGTCTCATGGGGCTGGCCCCATACTAGCTGCTGGACCAGAGTCGGTTGTGTAAGGAAATTGAAGTAGTGTAACATGCTCTTGCCACAGACTTGCTACCATCAGAATTGCAGTGTAGTCGCATTGTTTAGAAACCTTGTTTTCTCTTATTACATACTAATATTTATTACCAAGAATTTTCAATACCATTAGTTATGATATACATGGCGAAACCTGCCCAACACGAGAATAATGGGAAACGAGGCATCATCCAACAAGAGAAGGCCAACCCCATCTTATATAATTGAAAAACAGTACCAGGAATTGATTGCTAGGAATTAAACTAATAGCTCAATTATGCTGTGTGTGTGTATGTGCTTGATCATGAGTCAACAAGGAGGCTTTAGATGTATGATGTCCCACCATGGATGCTTGAGCTTGAGAACATCGTTCACAAGTCCACCGGCAAAGAAGATGGAACCCAGGAAGCCCAACTCCCGACACCTTCCAGGCCTATAGAAAATGTCTCGTCGATCCGAATGCTGCAATGCAATCGTGATCTATACCACATCATCTCTCTATATATATCCACCTAAGAATTTGGCACGTGTAGTCTGTTATTATTGTTGAAAATGGACCAGGGTGCTGCATCCCCATGCCCTGCCCTTATATATATCGGCTGGATGCTGGCTTGTGGTAGCGTAGTCCTTTGGGTGGTGTTGCATTAAATCTGAGCGTGAGACATATATATACATACCAGACCATCTGTTAGCAAAGACGCAACACATATAGGCCATTTGAACTTTAAAGTAGTGTAGCACGCCCTTAGCTTTCTACAATCGAAAACTGCAGCAGACTCATCGTTCAGGGACACTGGCTGCTTTCTTACTAACATGTACCATCCATGAGTAAGAGAGGCAAATTGTGCAAGGCTTTGTGATGGATTGAACAGGACACTGAAAGACAAAAATGGAGCTGCAACTGCAACTCATTATTAACGATTAAATTTGTGTAGCCTCTTTGTAATTGTTTGATTTAGAAAAGCAATGTAGGTTCAACGTCACGTACAGCCTGTAATTCCAAACTTTATAATATCATATCACGAGGCAAAAACGAGCAGACCTTGCCTTTTTGAAAAAAAATGAACACCCTGATTGACATTTTGTGCATGCATAGAGTGATAAAGCTATGGAACAGCAGATGGTGACTAAGCTTTTATGCACACCCCGATCGACCAACTGGCTCCCAGCTGGTATATTAGGACGCTACGATAACCGAGCTCTCCAATAACCAGAGGCACCTCTAAGTGCCAAAAACCACCGTTATGATGTTTTTATCATACATGGCAGAATAGAGCATGTTGCTCAAGAGAAGAGTAAGGCCCCAATTTGGGGACACAGTATTTTTCGGAGTACTAGATAAATTTTAATACTAAGGCCATTTTACAAAATACTTTGGTTTTCATAAGCTGCTGGGTATTTGGATACAACAAGCTTAATCTGTAGTTTGTAAAATCTTGGTCCTGTCAAAACTGTAGTCGTCCTTGGAGTTTTAGAAAATTCACTCTTGGCATCTCCCCCCCCCTAAAAGACCACAATTTTATATGTAACCGGATTATAAAACCACAATTTTATGATGCCACGGTTTTCTAAAACTACGTCATCCAAACAGGCCTTAAAGGGAGATGAAACATCATCGAACAACAGAAGGTTGGCTTACGCTTATATTAATAATCGAATAGCAGCGACATCACACGATGAAATCAGTTCGAACAAGTTCATAGTAAAAGAGGATGCACGAGCCACGCTGCCTATAAAAGGGAACGAGAAGCAGCCGCCAAGTTAGGTATTCAATGGGCTACATACATGTCCTATCTCAACCCGAACTCATTCTTGAGGAGTAGGTCCACAGGTGGAAGTAGTTTCTTGTCCAAAAGTTCAAAAATGACTGGGGCTAATTCCCGATGCCTTCGAGTCCTACACAAATGTCTCATGTAAAAATGCAATGCACTTGGCACCTATGACCGTTGAAAATGGGTGCTCCGATCTATTCCACATTACACACACAAATGCCTTATATCAGCCGGCGTGTGCACATTTAGTCCTTGGGTTTTAATGCTAGGCATATGAATGAGCATGAGCTCATGTATAAATAAAAGGTCCATTCAATCTTGGAGCAGGTCACATACTTTCTGGCCATGTCTTACTCTCCTACTAATTCCACACCTAATTAATGGCATCGAGCTGAAATAACTGCTCATGCATGCACCAATGTGTCCACGGGTGGATCTAGGATTTATGGTGGGATGATGTCACTGTGTCACCGTCAACTCTGCGATAGTAACAAGATGCTGGTTTATTTTAAAAATACAATGTGTATGAAATGTATGATAGTTCAATGGAATTATTACTATATATACGTCGATCTTCTCAGTCACATGTCTCCAACCTCCCATATACCGTGACTCCCCGCGTGTATGTCCACCTCACCACCGTTTGCTTTCCGTTGCCCTTCTCAGTGACTGCAAGAGATGTCTCTTCTCCGACGTGCATGCCGTCTGAGCATGATGCATCTCGCATCACACACGCCTCTGTAGTATGTATTCAAAATGACTACGACTACGACGGCTAGTTTTGCTCCTCGTGGCCGACGTCTGCACCATGCATCGATGTTAAAGTGTCAAGGACGATTTCCTGATGTCCTCTAATCTTATGTATTATTTCTTCTTGGTGCCATTCTAACACTCTAGTGCAAGCAATGACTATAGCATAACAGGCCGGCCTTTGAATGCACGCTATATTCACTACTGGAAACGCGTGCTTTGCCGAGGGCCTGAGGCTTTGCCGAGGGCCAAATCTCGGGCACTCGGCAAAGACACTCTTTGCCGAGGGCCAGCCACAGGAGCCCTCGGCAAAGAACGGCCCTCGGCAAAGAGGCCTTTGCCGAGGGTATGGCCCTCAGCAAAGACAGGCCCACGGCAAATCAAATCTTTGTCGAGGGCCGCGGCCCTCGGCAAAGATGCCCTCGGCAAATTAAGCCCGTTGGGTCACGGCGGCCATTCCCCGTCAAGCTTTGCCGAGGGCCACCCGTTAGGCCCTCGGCAAAGGTTTTTTTTCCTTGAAACCAGGTTATTCGGCAATTTTTTTTTATTTTAAGTCTTTGCCGAGGGCCCTAGACCAGGCCCTCGGCAAAGATTTTTTTAAAACCAGTTTTTCGGCAAATTTTTTTTTATAAATCGCCTTTGCCGAGGGCCCGAGGCTAGGCCCTCGGCAAAGAAGCCCTTTGCCGAGGGCCAGGATAGGCCCTCGGCAAAGATTTTTTATATATTTTTTAAAAATTCTTTGCCGAGGGCCATGGGCCAGGCCCTCGGCAAAGAGCCCTTGGCAATTTTTTTTTGGTTTTTTTAGTCCAGCTTTTTTGTGGTGCTACAATACATTGTTTTGAACTCAATTTTAAAATTTAGGCCAATTTTGATTTTGTTTTTTTATATTTCCTTAATTTATTTCGATTCTTTGATTTTTTTCGAATATGTCAAATTTGAACTGCAGGTGCATGGAATATTGCAATGTAGTGTTTCGAAAAATGTTATTCATGTTAATTGGAGCATGTTGAGTCCCTATCCACGAACTCGCATCAAATTTTCACGCATCTTGTTCGCGTAACATGACGATCGACTTGCCGGAAAAGTGTTTTAAAATTATATAAAATCCATACGAAGTCCGAAAATCACGAAACTTGGCGAGATGTCATGTTATCGCATGTGTAGGCTGTGGTAAAAAATTGAGAAGGCTTCGAGCGAGTTGCGACGTCGGATGCCTGAAACCCAGACATCTCCACATGTGAATAACATTCATAATGATTCGTTTTGATATTAAGTAGGTTTAATTTCATCTTCTTATATGTCAAATACTCGATGACTTGTAGGTGATTCTCTGGTGGTGCCGATCGTATCCCGAGTGCTGGGCCATGATCGTGGGCAAGTGGTTATCATAGGACTTTGTTGACATGCACGAGAGGCAGCGGGAACAGCGTCTGATGAGGCAAGGTCCAACTCATCATCAAGGCAGCCATAGCCTCCCCGGATACAAACAAGCATACGTAAGTAATTTCTTTCATTTATTTTGACGCTCAATTCTGCTTGATTTCTCACCATCTTCCCGTCTTTCTCGCAGGAGGCTGCGCACCCAGGCGGGGAGGTCTCGGAGTTCTCTGCGTGGGCTATGTCCCACATGGGCAGGGCGTCGTCCTCTGTCTCCTTCAACCCGGCTGCCCCGCCTCAGGTGTACTCCAACCCGAACGTGTACACTAAAGTCCAAGAGTACACGTCAACGGTAAGGGAGATCTATGGGGAAGATTACAATGTGCGCACTGAGCCCATTGATGCAGAGGCGATCATGAGGCTCGGAGGAGGCAAGAAGCACGGGCGGCTGTGGATTGCAGACGGCACCATCGACTCCACCACTGTTCCCTCCCTCGACGCTATCCGAGCACGGAGCACGAGCTCTAGCCAGCCCATACGTCCACGGCCTTCTCCAGCACTGCAGCAGGTCCAAGCACTCCAGGTAATTCCTGTTTTACTCATCGTACGTAGATATTTACACACCTAAATTAGATTTGCATTACTGATACATTGAAGTGAAATATTGCAGGCCGAGCTGCAAGAAACAAAAAGGCAAAGTCAAGAGCAGAACGCAGAGCTGACCGCACAGCTGTAGGCCCAGAAGATCACGTTCGAGGCCGCGCAGAAGCAGATGGCGGAGATGATGGTGATCATGCAAAGTCTTGGGCAAGCATCGGGTGTACCTGTGCAGTTTTCAGCTCCTCCACCTCCTACTCCTGCAGCTACTCCTGTAAGTAAGAAAGTTCACTTTTCGCTTGTGCTTTGCATGTATGTCGGCCTTCGTGCCGTTGTGGATGTCGGCGTTCGTGCCGTCGTTTCTTGCAGGTTTTGGAAACCTCCCCGTGCAGGGGAGGTGCTGCCGAAATTTTCAATTGAGTTTAATCTTTTTGTATTCCTCTAATACTAGATGCAATCTCTAAGTTCCAAAACTGTTTTCCCGGATTACTCACACATGCAATCTCTGCTCCTTTGTGCAGCTTCCGTCCGTGGGTTCCAATCAACCCGCTAGTGCGTCACCGGGTGATCCTGCTTTTCCTTCACCATCGTCTCATAGGCTAGCTTGATGAGGACTCGTGCTAGGTGATGTGGTTGGACTTTAGCGTGATTTGTGATTTATGGTTGTGACTTGTGCTTGGATTTCATTAACTTGTCGTAATAAACATGTGAATGATGATGAACATGTGACTTGTCGTTGTAATATATTTTGATTTGTGGTTCACAATTATGGTTGTGATATATTGTGAGAAAATGGGTTCTGTGTGATATATATATGTATATATATGAAATGCTTGTGTCGATGGAATGCAAAAAACAAAAAAAATTAAATTTCTGCCTCTTTGCCGAGGGCAATGACCAAGGCCCTCGGCAAAGAAGGGTCCTTTGCCGAGGGCCCAAGCAATAGCCCTCGGCAAAGATTTTTTTGGAAAAAATCCTGACAATTTCTTTGCCGAGGGCCAGGGAGCAGGCCCTCGGCAAAGGGTTAAAAAATTCAAAAAACCATTTTTTTTGCCGAGGCGGCCCTCGGCAAAGAATTTTAAAAATCCTGAAAATTTCTTTGCCGAGGGCAGGAGGAGGCCCTCGGCAAAGTTTTTTAAAAAAAATAAAAAAATTTATTTGCCGAGGGTCAGCCTCGGCAAATAAATTTAAAAAACCATTTTCTTTGCGAGAGGGTCGGCCTCGGCAAAGAAACCGCCATCGGCGCTGGCGCGCCGACGGCTTCTTTTCTTTGCCGAGAGGCCGTCTGGCCCTCGGCAAAGGCTTTGCCGAGTGCCCGATAAAGAGCCCTCGGCAAAGACCCCTTCGCCGTCTAAAAATTCCCCGAGGGGTCTTTGCCGAGGGCAGCCCTCGGCAAAGCCTTTGCCGAGGGTTTCTAGGCCTTTGCCGAGGGCTAGAGGCCCTCGGCAAAGCATGCGCCTCCAGTAGTGATTGGGACGAAGACAGCATAACGGTGATTCAATATACGCCTCTATACATTTCCCTATGTTGTGGATACTTGTGTTACCACCATATATGTACACGGATACCTTACGCATTCAATGAACAGATACACAAACAGGGAGTATAGATTATTTATATGTCATCATATATACAGAGAAAAACTACCCTTTCATTTTTTATGTTACCATTCATTATGCATTTTGTTCGATTGGTGCAGAGAGTGGTAGGTATATGTAACGGCAGATGGGCACCAATAAGCTTATTATGTGCACCTCGACCAGCCTCCCAACTGGGTATTATGAAGCTATAACAACTGAGCTCAACGTAACTCAACTAATATAATGAGCCAAAGCTCACCATTCTGACGTTTTTTTCATACATGGCAGAACAGAACATGCTGAACAAGAGAGATTAAGGTAGACGAAACATCATCAAACAAGAGAAGGCCAGATCCATCTTATATTAATAATCGAGTAGCACAATGCCATCACCATGATGAAATTGGTTGGAACGAGTTTATAGTAAAAGAGGAAGAGCCATAAATGGAGCCCAGAGAAAAGGAGTGAGGCAGCTGCATAGTCAGGTGTTCAATGGGTCGGCCTGCATAGATCGACCCATTCACCCCGTGGAGTAGGTCGAGACATGAAAGCTGTTTGCTGCTGGTACAATCAAGAATGAGTAGAGCTAATTCCTGATGCCTTCAAGTCCTACACAAATTTGAAAATGGGTGCTGATTCCACATAAAAATGCCTTTATATCAGTTGGCCTGTGCGTGTGTAGTCCTTGGGTTTCCATGCCAGGCATCTGAGAATGAGCGAGAGCTGTTGTATATATATTAGGTACCATGCGATCTTGGAGCAGGTACGTACTTTTAGGGTTCCAGCCATGTCTAGACTCGCCTACTAATTCCACTCCTAATATATGGCGTCCAGCTGAACGTTGTTGAAGACAATTATTGCTCTGCTCTGGATGACTATGCACATACACGTGCATACTCCAGTCCATCACTGTGTCATCAACTCATCGATCAACATGAACTCCGCTAGTAAGATGCTGGCTTATTTTAACATTATAATTTGTATGAAAGATCTGATAGATTAATGGAATCATTACTACATCAGGAGCTCTCTTTTTCTATTCTGGCACCCCTCCTCCAATATAATTGCACGATGCTGCCATGTTGGGACGATGTTATTTTGCCCCTGTGGGCAGCACATGTCGCGTTGGGATCGCCACCAGTTGCCCCCCACACCAGCAGCTAGCCGGGGTGGGTGATGTGTAGCAGTATCTCACTGCCGACAGGGTAACAGGGCTTGCCAGCCAGAAGCCCAGCTGCTCCGCATTGCTGCTTTGCTCCGATTGATCCAGTCACCGCTAGCTGGACGCCGGATCAGATATATCAGAGCTTGTTACTTGCTAGCTTGGATATAAGCAATAAACCACTATCTTTCCACAGAATTGGCAATTAATATGGGTAATCGTGGATGCCAAAAAGTAATTTATTTTTGGCTCCAATCCAGGCCCCCAAGTGTCGTCCCATCGCCAGGTGATTTGAGGTTTTTGTCACGTGCGATTTGGTGGTAAACATCACACGAATAAAGATCAGCTTCCAAAAAATCGTTTAATTTGAGTCCTTTGCTTGATCACTCCGGTGATTGCATATCCTAAATTACACGATTTAGACGATGCCAATAATTCACGTGATTTGAAGGGCTCCATCACTTGACTTGCACAAATTATTAGACAAGTCAAAACGGACACATGTTAATGGGAGCAAATCATTTGCCGAGTTCATCCATATGTTGGATGTCGTCTATGTTGCGGAGGACGAATATCGATCTCAATCAGCACTGCAATTACAGCCTGTGGTGGTCCATCGAACAATCACTACGGAGGCGCCCTCTTTGCCGAGGGCCCAGGGCACTCGGCAAAGGCTCGGCTGCCCTCGGAAAAAATTTAACGGCAAAGAGGCTCTTTGCCGAGGGCCATTTGTCGGGCACTCGGCAAAGTCTTTTCCGAGTGCCAACGGCGACACTCGGCAAAGAAAAGCAGCCGTCAACGCCGTTGCTCCGTTGATGACGCCTTTGCCGAGTGCCGACAGTTAGGGCACTCGGCAAAGACATTTTTTATTTTTTTTTCAAAAACTCTTTGCCGAGTGCCACGGCGGCGCGCACTCGGCAAAGCCATTTTTTAATTTTTTTAAAAAGCTCTTTGCCGAGTGCCTCCCCAGCTTGGCACTCGACAAAGATTTTTTGCTTTTTTTAAAAAAAAATCTTTGCCGAGTGCAATGTCCTGGCACTCGGCAAAGTTTCCCAGCTTTGCCGAGTGCCATCACCATTGCACTCGACAAATCAACCAAAATTGCATTTTTTTTTGTTTTTTGCATTCCACTGACACAAACAGTTTAAATATATATCACATGTCACATATATATCTCATGTCACATATATATCACAAACATCACAATAATCACATATATATCACAACGAAACCATTTTCACACATTATATCACAACCACGACTTAAATAACAACATATCGCAACCACAAGTCAAATATCACAACCACAAGTCACAAATTCACAACACAGTCCATCAAGTCTAGGCACAAGTCACAACCACAAGTGAAGCTCAAGTCCAAGCACATGACGAAGCACAATTCCTCAAAAAAGCGGCCTATGACACGATGGTGAAGCAAAGGCTCCATCATTCGGTGACGCATGAGCGGGGTTATTCGAACCCGCCGACAAAAGCTGCAAAAAGGATAAGAGGTTGCATGTGTGAGATTCATCTAGTAAGTTTGTATGTGAAGCATTGGTGTATGTCATAGCTAGTGCAAGCATCTAGTAAGTTTCTATGTCAAGCATCTAGTAAATTGAGAATGTCAAGCATGGTTGTATGTCATAGCTAGTGCAAGCATGTAGTAAGTTTCTATGTCAAGCATCTAGTAAGTTTCTATGTCAAGCATCTAGTAAGTTTCTATGTCAAGTATCTAGTAAGTTTGTATGTCAACCATGGTTGTATGTCAAGGAAGCATCTAGTAAGAGTAAACTTTCATACTTACAGGAGTGGCTGTAGGAGTAGGAGGTGGAGGAGCTGCCAACGGCAAAGGTACACCCCCTTACTGGACACTCCGCATGAAGGCCTCCATTTCTTGCATCCTCCTCTCCTGGGCCGCGAACGCTTCCCTCTGGGCCTGCAGCTGCGCGCTCTGAGCCTCGACCACGAGCTTCTGGGCCTGCAGCTCGGCCTGCAACACAAACTTCAATGTTTCAGTAATGCAAATGTAACTTAGGTGTGCAAAGATGAACGTACGACGAGTAAAACAGGACGTACCTCGAGAGCGTCGACCCGCTGCAGTGACGGAGTAGGCCGTGGGTGTATGGGATGGCTGGAGTTCGTGCTCCGTGCTCGGAGCACATCGAGAGAGGGAACAGTGGTGGAGTCGATGGCGCCGTCTGCAATCCACAGCCGCCCATGCTTCTTGCCTCCTCCTAGCCTCATGATGGTCTCTGCATCAATGGGCTCAGTGCGCACATCGTAATCTTCCCCATGGACCTCCCTCACCTTTGAGGTGTACTCTTGGACCTTAGTGTGCACGGTCGGGTCAGAGTACACCTCGCGTGGGGCAGACGGGTCGAAGGAGACAGAGGAAGACGCCCTGCCCATGTGGGACATAGCCCACGCAGAGAACTCCGAGACCTCCACGCCCGGGTGTGCAGCCTCTTGCAAGTAAGACGGCAAGATGGTGAGAAATAAGGCAGAACTCAGCGTCAAATAAGATAAAAGAAATCACTTACATATGCTTGTTTGTAGGCGGGGAGGCTGCGACTGCCTTGATGGTGAGTAGCACCTCGCCTCAGCAGACGCTGGTCCCGCTGCCTCGCGTGGTTCTCAGCAAAGTCGTTGGACAACCACCTGTCCACGATCATCTCCCAGCACACGGAGTGGGATCGGCACCACCAGGAAATCACCTACAAGTCATCGATTATTTAACATAGAAAAAGATAAAATTAAACTGACTTAATCTCAAAACGAATCATTATTAATGTTTTTCGTCTACCTCAAGGTACTGGGCCCGGGACAGCTCCACCTGTCTTGCATCAGGCTTGCTGATGGACTGCTTCAACACCACGGCGTAGTAGTCTCTGTGGGCCTGCACGCGCGCCTCGTGGTGCATGTCGGTGACGTACTTCCTACAGGCGGCGGCAGCCGCCTGATCCGCCCGGGCCTCAAGTCCTTCTTCCGGCTTGAAATACCTCTGCATACAAAACCGATGTATCCATTCATTATTTCAGTAAAAGACTTGCCCAATGAAAATGTTGTGCGAGAGAGACTTACCCAAAACTCCGCCAGTACCCGCTCCTGCTTGTTGCGGTACCTGTCGTCAGGGGCCAACTGGTACCTGTCCCACGTGTAGGCCGGCTCCCGCACGTCCTCGGACACGTTCACAAGGCCGGGGTACCATTTCCTGCACAAAACACCAAGGATGCTCGCGGGGGAGCGTGCAGAAGTACCCGACAAAACCAACCAGGCCCTGCACAAGTGATTAAGAAAATTTGAGCCCTTTGCTTGATCACTCCGGTGATTGCATATCCTAAATTACACGATTTAGATGATGCCAATAATTCACGTGATTTGAAGGGCTCCATCACTTGACTTGCACAAATTATTAGACAAGTCAAAACGGACACATGTTAATGGGAGCAAATCATTTGCCGAGTTCATCCATATGTTGGATGTCGTCTATGTTGCGGAGGACGAATATCGATCTCAATCAGCACTGCAATTACAGCCTGTGGTGGTCCATCGAACAATGCCACATACTGCGCCATGCCGGGCCCCAACGGTTTCTGCGCATTCTCGAGGAAGCCAAGCTGGCTGCAAAGGTTGTGTTGAGCTTTTTCCATTGCTGTCATGGTAGGCTTCTTTGGCTAGTCTGTCTGCGGCCCTCCACAGCATACTGCACGAGGACTCATCGCTGCACATCGCTGTGATGGAACAAATATAATTCCCGATGCCTTCAAGTCCTACACAAACGTCTCGTCGGTACACACGCAATGCTGAATTATGCTGTGTGCTAGCTTGGGTTCTATTCCTGGCATCTGAGTGAGCATGAGCTCATATTATATAGAAGAGGTTCATATGGTACGTCCGGTATAGGTACATTGAAGCCATGCCTTGTCTTTCCTACTAGCTATTAATTCCACATAAAATTAATGGTTCCAGAACTGAAATTATATATGCTGAACGATTCCATTCAAACAAGTAGTTGAAGTTGAAGACAAATTATATATGCTGGATGGTGCGATGAAGCCAAGAGCTTCTCCGCACAGCTTTTTTTTTACTAGCAAAAATACCCATGCCCGTTGCAACTTATAGTTATTTTCACTCTTATTAAGATGTTAACATCTTTCTCACAGTTCTTCTATCTTTGCACCATCCGTCGACGACAATATGTATACCCTTGATGCACCTAGAAACACACTATTTAGTCATTCACCTTCACCAGAGTAGTCATGTACGGGTAGGTCTCTATTGCGCGCGCTAGCAGCTTCATTGACGGCGGCTCAATGTTCGTCGTCTCTATTAGCGTACAACAAATCTACCTCTTCTTGTGTATCAGTTATTTTTTTATTTATATTTAGTTGAACAGGTTTGGAACAGTGGGAAAAAGCAACGAAATTAGCAAAAAGAAGATATCCGAATAGAAAAAGAAATTGGAGAAGAAATAGCATATATAGACAATGGATGCTACCCCTGTGCAAGATGGATGAGGACTCACGCGTACGGTACCCGTGTGCGTGACGGACAACTCTTTCTTGCTCCTAACAAAAATTGGAACATTCACGTGGAAAAAACAGACAAAGAAAAAGATACAAAAACAAAAATAAAAATACAAAAAATAATAAGATAAGTTTGCCTAATTTCTACTTTTTTCCTTTTATATCTGGATTAGGATTGGATTCCTATTCAAATTACTCAGGATCAGAGAATATATTTGAAAAAGGATTCCTAGCTATCGAAGTTATTTTAAGAACCTGTGCCAAGCCGTTGTCATATAAATCAAGAGAGTTGTAAATATGGATATAGACAACTTCTATGTTTACGGAGTTAGTTAGGGGACAATGGAATAAAAAATGGTCGAAAATTTTGCCTCATTATTATTATATTAGGTAGGTATAAATATATAGATATAGAGTATAGATTTCACCCTTCGTTGGTTCTCCTGCTTTTTAATATAAAACTGGTACCTCTGTTCCTGGTTTCAAAAAAAAAAGCCGAGATCTCTTCAATACAAAGACAGTCTGACACACTACAACTGCCGGTCCCCTTTACAAGTTAATTACCTGGATGGTGTCTATAGGGGACTAAATTAACCATGCATGGCATCGAAATTGTAGTATGCTCGACGCTCAGAAACCTTGCTTTAATTTCTTACTAATATTTATTTACATTGAATATGTTGGGATTACAATTGGGTTTGGCTCATTTTTTTATTTCAATTAAACCAAGTAAATTCTAAAGGCCCATATTAAAATGCTAGACACATTACAGTCTTAGTCATGTGTATGAGATTTTGATAAAATATTGACTCAACTTAAATAGGTGGCATATGTACACTCGCTGGAAAGCTAAGAGAGACAAAGGTCGTGTCACCCACACGCGCGCCATGACATGATATTGGTGCGGGCTGGGCGAACCACCACACCTTGCACCTTCTCTGTTCCTGATTCTTCTGAGTATTCCCATTTCAAATCATGTTAATTTGGGATTGCCACCAGTTTACCGCCAACTAGCAGGCAGCAGGGAGCTGGGGCGGGCGGTGTGTAGTATCTGACTGCCGGAATGGCACGCCAGCCAGAAGTCCAGCTCCTGATTGTTGGTTTGCTCTGGTTGATCCAGTCACCTCTAGCAGGCCGCTGGATCACATACCATAGCTTCTAATTGGCTCGATATAAGTAAACTCTATTTTGCACAAAATTTGCAATTAATATGCGTAATCGTGGATGCTAAGGGAAGAAAAAATACACCTTTTGGGAAACATAGAGTCTAACGCGCGGCGGGTCGCGCTCCGCACGGAGCGCGTGACGTGGGCCGGCCCACGCGACCCGCGCCCACTCCCACGCCCACGCGCACAGCGACGAAGACGATCGGCGACAAAGAAGACGACGGCGCGGCTAGGGTTCCAGCAACGGCTTCGGTGGTCTTCCCCAACTCTAGCGGGCTTCAAAGAAGGGGCCAGCCAGGGGGAGGCGGGCAGGCCCGACAGTGGGGGTGGTGGCTGGGCGGTTTAGGGGCCCTGGCGATGATAGCGGCGGCCGGGCCAGGGAGGGGAGGGGGAGTTTCCCCGGAGTTGGAGAAGATGGCGGCGGCCGAGCTTGCCGGAGTTGGAGAAAATAGCGGCAGTGGGGGAGAGGGGGGGGAAGAAGGCGACCACCGTGGGCGCAAGGGTTCACCAGAGCTCCGACAAACCCTAGCGCCCGTGGCAGGGTGGTGGTCGGCGGCGGGTGCAAGGACGAGGAGAAGAGCGGGATCCAGCGACGGGGGCGCGAGGTGCGCGACGCGGCCGGCACTGAGTAGCCGGCGGCCGGGGGCGGCAGAGGAGGAGGCAGGGGTGGGGCGAGGACGACCGAGCGAGAGGAGGAAGAAGACCGCTCGTGAGGGGGCGAGAGGATGAAGACGACCATGTGGTGGGAACCGGGTCGCGCGTTCCTCGAGGGCGCGACCGGTCGCACTTTATCTTCGTCCTTTGGGAAAAACACATTATTCATGTGGATTGGACGACAACAAGTAGAAATTAGTTTTTTTGCACCATTAAGGCCCTCAGGTGATTTTAGGTTTTTGGTCACTTGTGTGATTTGTGGTGGCCAAAATCAAATGAATATAGTACTGCCAAGAAATCTTGTGATTTGAGTCCTTTGCTCACTCCGATGATTGTATATTGTAAATTATACGGTTCGCATGATGCTAGTAATTCTTGTGATTCGAAGGTCTCCACCACACGAATTAGACAACGGTAATCCTAGCGCCCAGATGTCTGGCACGCGAGACGCGTCCAGACGTCGCGCCCTTCCCAAAACCTACCGGCCCCCCTCCCGCGGGAATAGAATGGAACGCCGCTCCCTTCCCAAACCCGCCCCTGCGGGAATAGAACAGAACGCCGCTCCCTTCCCAACCCCCACGGGAATAGAACGGAACCCGCCCGGCCCCCGCGTCACCCCGTTCCCCCACCGCGCCCCCTGTCCCAAGAGCATGGAAACACTTCAAGTGCAACATCGCAAACATATGGAAAAACTACGTAGTGCAACATCGCAAAAATATGCAGTGCAACATCGAAAAACATGTACTGCAACATCGAAAATTATGTGCTGCAACATCGCAAAAACATGTACTGCAACATCAAAAAAACATGTAATGCAACATCGAAAAATTTGTACTACAACATCGAAATTTATGTAATGCAACATCAAAATTTATGTGCTGCAACATCAAAAAATATGTATTGCAATATCTCAAATAGTAGTACTGCAACATCGCAAAAATCAACCATGAAACATGGGAACGGAAAAACATTCAAAAATCATCTGTTGCAACAACCAAAAAATCACATTGTAACATTCGAAAATCATATGTTGCAACATCACAAAACACCCATTGCAACACGGAGAAACAGCGAAAAGGACATACAAAACAACAAGGGGATGGGTTCGAGGTGCAGGCTGCTCCAGCCCTGGCCCATCACCTTCGAGCTCGCCCAGAGGGAGGAGAGAATAGGACCCCAGAGCTCACTGGATCCCTAGCCACCGCCGCATTCCTCATATCTAGAGGAGGAGGAGGAGGAGGGCTCAGATCGAGAGAAGGAGGAGGAGGAGGAGAAGGGCTCAAATTCAGAGAAGGACCGACCTACCTCATCGGAGCCGCCACCGTCGTCCTCGTCTCTGGTGGGGGTAGCGGGAGCCGGGTCGCTGGGGAGCGCGGGGTCGCATGGAGGTCGCGGAGGGGGGAGGGAGCGCCGGTGGGCTAGCAGGGCGACGGCGAGGTGGCGCGCGGCGTCCGTCCCGGCGAGCGGCGCGGGGCGTCATTAGAACTGGAGTGTGCGGTCGAGAGGATAAGGATGAGTGCGGGAGCGGCATGCGGCACGGGTGGGTTGGTTCGGCCCGGGCGTGGGTGAGCGGTCGAGTCGTTCCGTAGTTGTTCTTGTGCGGGTCCGTCCGGACAGAATGGACGCCCGTCGTATACCATTATTGATTAGACAAGCCAAAAATAGACATATACATGTTGGAGTAAATGACATGCAGATGAAATTATTGCTAGAAAATTGAAATTAAAAACCAAAACATTTTTTATGGATTTTTAAATACTAGGTTTTGACCATAATACCACGATTCTAATAATTGCAACAAAATAAAAACAGTTGCAATAGGTTGGACTTATTGCAACTGTTTTCATGGAAAAAAAGACATCATGAAAAAAAAGAGAAGGTGGCACACCATCTTAAATTACTCGAGAAGAAGCACCGGCGCCACGTTGACGTTGGCTTTAACTAATTCACAATAAAAGAGGTCGACTCTCGATGCACCCAAAAGGCGATTGAGCAAGCAATTAGGCCAACGGTTTAGTGGGCTACATTGGTTTTGTTACCCACCGATGAGCATATCATTGAGAAGTTGGTTGACAGTTGAGAAGATACCGTTGTCCCAGAATTCAGAAGTGAGTGAGGCTAATTCCCGATGCCTTCTAGCCCTACACAAACATCTCATAAATACAAATCCAATGTAGCACTTAGGCACCGATTGTTGAAGCAAGGGCCAGCTTGTGCGTGTGTATTTCTTGGGTTTTAAGACATCTAATAAATGAGTTAGGGATCAATTAATACCTACCCACCGGGTAGTATCATTCCTACCCATACCCATGAGACACAATTCTGCCTATTACAATACCCTTACTTGCATTGCATGCAGGTAAAGAACTCACTCATACCTGTACTCGCATGGGTAAATACACCTCAGAGGCCCTTCATTTTTATCATACTTGTGTTGTGTGGTCAGGAATCCGAGGCGGCCCACTCTGCCTCCCTCAAGGCCTAAGGACTCATCGCTTCTCTATTCCATTAATGGGACTGGGCTGGGTTAGGCTGCAGATCACCCTACCAATCTGAAGCAAATTTTGTTGGGCTAGGCGCGCCGGCCTATATGCTAACGGAATTGCTCTAACCCGAGCGTTCGACGCCCGTACGCTCCACCCACTCTCTGCACTACCCGCGCTGCGCCACCGCCGCCAGTGCCACCCCCACCCCGCCCTCTGTGCGTTGCCGCCCAGCTCCGTGATGCCGGTGAGCTTCGCCCCGCCGACGAGCACACCGGTGGTCTCCACGTGCCACCCACCTGTCCTCTGCGCCACCGGCGCCCATGCCGCCCCACAACCACCCTCTGTGGGCCGCCTCCTAGCTTCGACGAGACTCCATTCGCCGAAGCAGCGAGATGTTTGTGCTGAAAGAGCACGTTGCAAACGTATGTTTCAAGTATTTCAGATGTTTCAGAGGTATGTTGCAAGTGTTTTATATCGATGTTGCAAAAGTAGATCGAGATGTTGCAAAAGTAGATTAGGATGTTGCACATGTTGCAATAGCTATGCACGTATGTTTCAAGTGTATGTTCCAAATGTTTAATCTGTATCAGATGTATGTTGCAAGTGTTTTCATCTAGATGTTGCAAACGTAGATCTGGATGTTGCATATACATGCATGTTGCAAGTGTTTCATACGTCTGTTGCAACTGTTTTATCTGGACATTGCATATGTTTTGCAATGACTTTCAATTGTTTTCTAGGTGTTTTGCAAGTGTTTCAGACGTTTGTTGCAAGTGTTTCAACTGTTTTCAGATATATGTTGCAGTTGTTTCATCTGGGTGTTGCAAAAGTAGATTTAGTGTTGCACATGTTTCAATGGGATCCACCTATCGTAGCACCTGCTGCATCTGCAGGGTGATGTCTAGGCGGCGTGGGCCCACTGCTAGGGCGCCGGCGAGCCGGCGCAGACAGGCATCTGAGAAATCGAGTGCAGGCATGGGGGGCCATGTGGTAGGGTGCGTGAAAAACAGACAGCGCGGGCTCCTTCTCTTGCGCGCAGCACCGTGCGACATGCTAAAGCTGGCCTCATTTGATTTATCAGAGCAAAACGACACGCTAAAGCGGCGCGTGAAGCAAAACGAGCTGAGATTTGTCAGAGCTGAATTGGAAAATTACAGATTTATCAATCGGTTCATCCCATTAACAGAGTATATATGGCTTTGATCGGTTACGCCTTTGACTTGTTGGGGCTTCCTCCTTATTTCTTTCATTAATAGCTCCGTCCCTGGCATGAAAACTCAAGGACAATTTCCAATAATGCACACCATACTACCGAGATATATATGCAGAGGCGAAGACACCTCACAGGCGCATATACTAAACCTGGCCGTTTGGCCATGGTGAATAGAAGTGCGCGCAGTAAATCAAAATAATTTGCACACTTGTTAAATGAGTCGATGTTTTGCTTTGATGGCAAATTCTGAACAGGCATGGTTGGCCAAACTACCCAGACAGTGAACAGGAACCGTCAAGGCATGCACACAGCACACACGCTTTGGCAAACCATCTAAAACACCATGGACGTTGGAAAAGTGTAAAGAAGAAATTCATTTTTGACCGTTCAACTACAGCCAAAGGCCGATTTTAGGTCTGCAACTTAAAAACCATATATTTTTTTTTATCATTGAACTATGAAAACTGGACAAATTTAGCCATTTTTACTCATTTTAATGGTGGTTAATTTTTAGTCTGTATGTATTTTTTTATAAAAATAATGTAAACATAGCTGCAATCTCTAAAATTCATAGCTAACTCATTTTAATTCTGAAAAAAACATGGAACCGATCACCATTTTTTTTCTAAAACTATAATCGTCTACCACTACGTAAAATATGATTTCTAGGGACGGCTACAGTGCATTTGTAGGGGCGGTTCGGCCAGCCGCCCCTACGCAAGGGTCTCTACAAATCATGCATTTGTAGGGCGGTTTTTGAACCGCCCCTACAAATCTATTTGTAGAGGCGGCTGGTGTACAAATCGATTTGTAAGGCGGTTGATCTTGTAGCCGCCCTACAAATCGATTTATAGGCGATCTGGGAACACCAGCCGCCCTACAAATCGATTTGTAGAGGCGGCTACAGTACTCAACCGCCCTACAAATCATTTTTCCATAAAAAAAAAATAAATTTACAATTCACGTTGGGATCCACTCCACGAAGTAGGGACGAGTTCTTGTTCTGCACATTCAGCATCTGCTCGTCCACCTCCTTGGTGCTCATCTTCCCACGAAACATGGCTGATGCTGTCAGGTAGCGCCCATGTCGTGGGTCAGCTCTTGCACATCATGTTCTTGACATCCCACATCTGCTGGGTCAGCTCGGGGACGGTGAGGGCACGGTACTGCTAGGATCCCCTTGAAATCCTGCAGAAGAAAAGGTAAAGATTATTTCAAATAGAATTTCGGAGCAGAAGCATAAATCAAACGGACAAGCAATTTTTTACACAAAATATCCAATAACCGAGATTCTAGTTGCTTTGTAGATAATAAGATGACATGAAGATGGACAAACCTAGCAAAATGCAACACCCTAACATGAACCAGAAGCAAATATCCTCTAGTAACCACTAGCCAAGATGAGTTGTAAGCTACATTACTAGCCTGATAGATGATTTTTCTCACAAGCACAGTCGCACAGCCATTTGCACCATTTTTATAAACAACAAAACGCAGATAACAGAGAAGTCCAACACAGCCAAAGTAAAACGGCTCAATAAATACTTCACAGTTACTAGTAGTACGAAAGAGCCGGATTCCTTGTTGACATCTAACTTATGAGTTCAAGCATAACTAATTTGAAATGGTGACAGAAAACACTTATCTATACTATAGTCAGGTCAGGTTGGATCAGATCATATATTATAGCTGTCTTCTTTTGAGATGCTAGATGTCAACAAGGAATAAAGAACACATATTGTAAGACAGCCATGATGGAAACGTTATTTTACCTATTCAATGAGCACGCACCACACTTGTCGCAAGTGTTTCCATGGAAGAGTGTGTAGTCTTTAAGACCATAAACTAGCTGGTCAATACTTAATGCCGTAACAGAATGATGCACATCATCAGAATCTTGTGTTAGACAGACATTTCTGGAATCAGCGTTGCCTGTTTGCTCAACAAAGAGCTCACATGCTAAATTCTAAGTACAAAATAAACAGCCAAACAGGAACTTAAGTTGTTGTCAGCCTAAGAAAAAAAAGGAGGCAAAACAGAGATTATCAAGTTACATGCATCCTTGATACTCAACAAGCAAAACTGAAAATATGCCACAACCAATTCAAGTTAAATGTCATACTCACACTAAACGTAATGTGATCGACTGCTGAAAAATGATAATCACTTTTAGACCTATTATGTTTTTTGTTTCAGTTAATCAGCTCAAGGACATATATACACCAATTAGTCTATTACTAACCTTTTTTTTCCAAGACACTTGTTACTAATATATCCATGGCCAATGAACTTCTGATCAACTATCTCCAGCCATCGACAATATCAAACATATGTTGTAGTCTAAATGTATTCATGTTCTTTCATATGTAGGAGGTTTCAACTTCTAGGATCGTGTTGTTTTGCCATTGCAGCATAAACACTGACTACCAAAAAATAATAAGTAAAATCTGAGATCACATTAGAGTAGACAATGAGACATACTCGTTCAGATATACTTACTGCTGCTCTTATCACTTGTATCTGCATAGGTTAAGAAAGAAAAAAAATCAACTCAGACAATATTGGAGCCAACAACACAAAAGGGACATGCTTAACTGTGCGAAATTGACACTTAATTCTACCGTATTTGCCAATAAATGCCACAGATCTCTACCATAAGATCATTAATAGGATTCTAATACTGATGTGTTGAGACACATGTTGATATAGTTTTCATTGATTCCCCGTGTCTGGAGACAGCTGCTCATTGATTAAAGGTTAAAAACTAAATTAGTTCATATAAAGCATTGTTCCTGGGTAGATGGAATGAAGGATAAGGATATGTACGAAGAGTTATTAACTAGGATTTAACATGGGTTTAAAAAACTGTTGGATGATCTATTTGGAAGAAGGGGGATAGCACTGATGGTGTTAACAGATGATTTATTTAAAAAACTGCAGTGGAAAACTAACATCTCATAATTTGAAAACAGGCATCAAACTATTTTCCCTCTTTCAGTCAATGTTAACAGATGATTTTGTAATGAACAAATTTTACTTAGCCTCTAGACATGCACTTTCTAGTCTAAGTATTAGCACATCAAAAAGATGAAACAATGTGATACTTCCAGATGTTTGGCAAACAAATCCTGATGGAAGATGACACAAGTCGTAGAAAAGCTGGTTTCAATAGCTAACATTAGAAATTCTGACCATGCTTTTGGCCTTTTTTGCTAAGGTTAAACAGGTAAATAGATATGGCAAAATGAAACCTTTCTGAAGAAGCCAACCAACCATAAAATAAGATCATCAACGTCAGCATCATTTGAGAGACATAGGCAGACTTCAGTTCCACTGTGTTGAGAAACATATCCATGATTTAATCAATCAAGGTATTCATTTGGTGAAATCAAACTAACAGACAGGTACCTGAATCGTGCATGACTTCAGTTCCACTGTCCTAGTGCAGTGCAGGACAAAGAAACGCACCGGATTCTAGATCTGCAGCGGGATCGGGGATTAATGACCGCGATGGCAAAGGAGAATCCATTCAAGCACTAACGCAGCGTGAAAAAAAATGTATTAGTATCTGCAAAGGAAAGTCGGGTACCATTGGAACGGACCTTAGCTTCTCGCATTGCCGGGCGGAGGCGATGGCGCGGCGAGGACGACCGGTAAGCGAAAGACGGGCTTTTTTACGGAGAAAGGGTGACTTTATTCAACGTCGCGATAAGATAATCTAGAAACCTGGTAAAGGAATCGACACCCTAGGCTTCTCCGCTTGCGGCGCCGTCTTTGGTCAAAGGCGGGAAGAAGGCGCCAGCGAAATCGATGCCGGAAGGGAGAGGGGAGCTGAGGAGGCGAGATCGATCTACAGATGAACTCACCTCCTCGGCGTGTTCGTGGCACTCCACCTCCTCGAGCAGGCCACCACGCCGGTGCACCGCCGAGCCCGGGCCAAGGCGGTTCGTGGCCGAAACCCTAGGTCGGCGTGGCGGCGGAGCAGAGGCCTGCCGCCCAAGCCGAGGTGTCGCTCCACGGGAGGAGAGGCGGAGGCGGCGCTCGGCGGTGTCGGCGTCGGGCGCGTGACGGAGGCGACGGCAGAGGGTGGCGCGGCGGACGCCACGGGAGAGAGCGACGCGAGGGAAAAGCCGGAGGCGGCGTCTCGGGCTGAGGTCGAGAGGACGAGGGAGATATTTTTCTGCCCAGGTATATATGCGGCGGGAATTTGTAGGGGCGGCTCAATCACCGGCTGCCCCTACAAATAGCAACTCTGGGGGCGGTTGGTGAGTGAGCCGTCCCTACAAATCAGACCCATTTGTAGGGGTGGCTCGTATCACCAGCCGCCCCTGCTGTTCTATTTGTAGGGGCGGCTGGTGTTTGAGCTCCTGAGCACGCCACTGTAGGGACGGCTCCATCACTAGCCGCCCCTACAAAAAAATCGAGTCGTTGCTAAAAATCGTTTTTTACGTAGTGTACATATTATTGCTCTTTTTGAAGTTATTTGGATCTTATTTATTTCTGTTGACAGTGTTTAATTGTTCTTATTATAGTCGTGACTGTTTTCATTTGAATTATCATTTTGTGATTTAATTTATGCATGGTTATTAGCTGATTGCACGATTCTTGAGCCCTTGAATTGCTTGAAACATAGGTTACCCAGGCAAGCAATCAAACTAACGTAAGCTCAAGCCATGCTGTGCTTTAATATGACTTTATATATGGCGGAGTATGGCATCTGTGTGGTTGTCACCTTCTAGAACTTCTATGTACTTGGATTATGTTGGATCATATCCTTTTGATCGATATTCTTGTCTAAAACAGCAGAAAGCGATAAGTTATATGGGCACCACAATGATCAACAAAATATTAGAAAGTGGATCAATAAGTTACATACAACTCTAAATAGAGAACCTACATACACCTTTTTTTTGGGGGGGAATGGTACCCGTTTCATACTTCTTTGAGTTAAAATCAATTAGTGATGATTTTTTAGATTAAACTGGACTTTTGTTATTTTAGAAAGTAGCATTTCGTTTAGAAATAAGGAGTTAACTAGCAATCTTGTATTTGGTTAAGTATGCATCTTGTGAAGCAGACCTACCAAAAACAACATTTGAAATTATAAATCTCAAATTGATGGAGTTGTCCACTAGCAGTCTGTGGATTACTAGACGGTTGAGCTAATTTAGGTGTCAGCATGGCCGAGTCAACCGGTCAACCCTCGAGGTAGACAATGCCCAACCAACAACTGTGGCATTCAAGTTGCTTTATTTGCTTGCCACACAACCTCTATCCTAGCCCTACCTGTCAGCACGCCTACACACTGAGTCACTGACTGCCTCTCTACTCTCTCACTCTCTCTCTCTAGAAGCAGGAGCAAGGGAGGAAAGCAAAGAGCAAGAAGGGGAGGAGGGGATCCACATGAGATACATCATCTCTATCAGCATGGCATAAAGACACAGCTAGCTCCTAATCTCTCACTCTCTCTAATTCTTGGAAGAAGAAGGAGCAACTTCACTGCCGTCCCACTACACCAAATTTTGGTCCTTGATCGTGCTCAACAAGATACTCCTTCCGTCCTAATATATGAGGTGCAACCACTTTTTATTCAAGTTAGTGATGTCATGCCCTAGCTCCATAGCAAAACATGGCTCAAAACAGGAAGGCCAGCGGAAATGCCGCCTCGCATGGTTTGTATTACTCATGCATGAAGCAATGCCATAACCACAACAAGATTGGCTTGAACAAGTTCACATAAAAGTGGTCGAGCCATGATGCATATACAACAATGCTGAGCAAATGGAACAAAAGGTCAGAGGATCATCAGGAGTAGTGATACCAGTAGCAGTGATATCTGCCCTCCAGCGCATTGAAGAGAAGTAGATTTAAGAGGCTACCGCTACAGAATTCACATACGGGTGAGGCTAATTCCCGATGCCTTCAAGTCCTACACAATGTCTCAAAGGTATGATTGCAAACGCTTCAGTTGGCACCTATTATTGCTGAAAGATGGGTGTCGCACCATGCTGCATCCCACAACCTTATATCAGCTGGCTTGTGTGCATGTTGTTGGTTTTAATGCTAGGCATCTGAATGACAAAATGACCGGAAGCTCATATATATATTGAGAGAATGAAGGACCATGCGGGGTCTTGGAGGCCATGCTCGAAACTGAAATTGTGTTGAAGTTATGGTGAGTAGGTAACAATGAGCAGGTTGCACGTGCCGGTTGTTGAAGATGAATTGCCCTTGGCTGACTATGCACATGGACATGCTCTAGTATGCGCAGGGTACAGTACAATGCAACTAAAAGCTGAACAGTAGAAATACAGTGCAATTCAAATTTTATAATGTCTAAACGATCTTGAATGTCCACATAGTTAATACCAAAAAGTTAGTGGCCGACCTGATCTAAATGTTTGTTGTTAATAAGTTTTTTATTTGAAGTTTTTAGTGTCTTAAATATTTGTTTTAAATTGACATATTTTCAGATTCAATTTTTTGAAAAATTTAAGAAACAATTTCTGTTGGAGACACGTCCTATACCAAAGTTATAGTTTGTTTCACAAGATTTAAAACTTTGTAGTTGAAACTTTTTTCGTTTGACTTCATTTAGCCAAAATATTCAATATAAGCTTACGAAATATTTATATAAAAAAATATTATCCAAGTCTTTAGTAACACCAAATTATTTGGTTAGAGGTGCACAACTTGCCCGCCTCTCAAAACAAAAACAAAAAAAAAACTCTCCATTGTAGTGATTCATCCCGTAAAGTTAAACAAAGCGGCACTCAAATGAACAACCATAAAAGAATGGTTACAAGGGACAAAGGGGCACTCAAATGAACAATCATAAAAGAATGGTTACAATAGTGGAGACAGGAACGTAACAGCATGCACGTTCGACAAGCCGTTGTGCACCGTGCTCCGTGCACACTAGGGGAAGTTGCCGAACTCTGGGGTTGAAATTGAATGGGGCAATGGGCTGCATACATGACCAGGAAGCAGGTCCTCTAATTTTAAGCCACCGGCAAGTGGACTTGATTACAATCAGGCCCATATGGTGTTGATACAACTGCAGGAATCTAATGAGCCTCATCCCACATCCTTGAAAAGCCGATCAGGGTAATGAAGTGGCATGCTCAGCAAAAAATGCAAAATTGATTGAGGTTCCTTCTCGATGTCTTCCAGGCCTACACAATGTATCGTCGATAATCAAATGGCATCTATCACTATACATGATGCATATGGTGGGAAAATAGCCTCCTTAATTATATCAGGCTATCAGCTTTCGTTTCGTGTGTGCACTCAGGTTTTCAAGCCACTTGTACGGATGATGGGAATCAACTCGATCAGTATAAAAGAGGAGGAAACCAAAAAGAAAAATAATCCATTCAATTGTATATGGACTATGGTATATATAGGCATGCATTGTCTCTACCTAACCTTGTCCATATATACCAGTAGCGTGCTTGGGTTTGAATGGCATATATATGCAAGCTAAGTTCCCTTACACCGTACCAATGCAAGCAGTGCACATAGTCTTGGAGAATCTACTGCTTGCATTAATATGCTTCTACTAATTACACAACTGAAACTATATATGCTCAAGCTGAGATCCAGCCAGGCCACGAGTAGAAAATAACGAGCAGCTAGCATGCATGTTTTATATTGTTGATGACAAATTGCTCTGTGTCACAAAGTATAATAGAGATTAACCATAGGAAAATTAAAGATTAATATGCAGAAGCGATGGAGAGCTATTCTTTGATTGTGCTGGGCTTCGTGGGCTGGGCTTGTCCCCGGCCCTTCACAATCTCTGAGAATGTTGTTGGGCTTAGGTCCATATAGTAAAGCCGGCCCTGTATGGTAGCCATGTATGGGAACGGCTGTGGGAAGAGCAAATTTCACGTGGAGAGAGAGAACATTTACATGAATTCCAGATTGCTAGTCAAAAAAGTAACCAGCATAGGGTGTGTTGTTTGAAAAAAGATATGTTTGATGGATAGCTATCTAATTAGTTGTCTCTGCGGATTGAAGTGGCATATCATGGTCTTGCAAAATTCAGATTTGTTACCATTGAAATTTCAACACATCCATCATTGAGAAACCTTGCTTTCTTACAAATAATGTTAATAAGAGGCAAATTTTATATGGCTATGGGAAGGAATGAGGGCCTTGATAGACATAATAGAGCTGCACAACCTGTCAAAAATTATTTATAGCCTCTTTGAGAATTTGTTGCGGAAAAAAGGAGGGAACATAATTATGCAATGAAAACTGCGACCTGTAGTTCCTCAATTGAAAATCCAGCAAAAAAAATTGCACCAAGAAGAAGAAAAACAACAGAGCTTCTCAAAGATGATTTGAATTGGACGACATAATGAAAATTGTTGGTGTTCTGTCTACAGGATTTTTGCATGGTACTAATGAACTGAGTGAGATATACACTCTGGGTAGTATAATTCCTATCCGGTGTTGCCTCCAAGTGATGTCCTCCTCTTTGATCTTCTATGTTTCTAGGGAACATTTAATTTTTCACTGTAAAATTGGTCAAACAAAAAATAATTTGACTTAGGAGAAATCAAAATGTCTATGCAGGATGAAGGTTACTATGTTATGTTTGATTTCACAGAAACTGCTTTGGTAATTATATATGTAGGTTTAGAATCCATGGAGAAGAAGCCCACTAGATATATGTTGATCTAAAGCTTGTAGTGCAACCATTATCAGAATCGGATTTAACGAAGGAGGAAGTTGACTGACTGTGGTACACATACACACCAAGGAAAAGGTTCACACCTTCTTCACGCTTGGTGGATGAAAACCTCTGGTGCACACCCCACATTATTCTTAACATGTAGATGAACAGATTACAGCTGCATGCTCTGCCAGAAGTTGAAAGGGTGCCATTCCCGATGCCTTCTAGGCCTATACAATGTCCTTGGTAAATCCCAATGGAAAGGATGAAAAGTTTTAATGCCCACTATCTGTATATATCTGCCTAAGAAGCAATTGGCTCCTAGTAGGTGCTGCATCCCATATCCTGCGTGCCCTTATATGTAGCTGGCTTGTGTCTATGTAGTTGCTTCGGGTGCTGCATTTGAATGAGCCTCGGACCCTATATATGTTGTGTATATACGGAACATGCCATCAGTTAGCAAAGGGGCAAACATGTACCTGAGAAGGCATTATGCGTGGGATGCGGCGGCCCTTTGTGGGCCATGATGGGCCACACAGGTGTTAATTGTCTAGCCTGTAAAATCGCAAGGTATTTCAGGAGACTTGGGTGATTTTTGTCCACCTCTAAAAATAAAAGGTGTTGTCTCCTGAAATCATTTTTTAGTTGTGTTAGTCCATTAATAACCCTTGCTCTCGTACGGATTAGAATCATAGAAGACATAATCTTATGACGTCATGAATCTAGGTTATTTAATTTCAAATTTTAACCGTATGAGTTTCTACAAAACTATTTTCACTTGGCATTGATACGACCGGTGCAAACCACTGCCGGTACAAATTATTTTTTACCGCCAGTACAAGACCTTAATGTATTAGTGTTCTCTTATCAGTTTCGGTCATTTTGTTCGTGTTTATACATACATATAGTCTTTAAAATGGATTATGAACCCATCTAGTGAATTTTTGTATAAGGTGTAGTGCACTTTCCCTGCATTGTATTCACTTTTGCTACCATTGTATATGTGTGCAGGGATATATTTATATGAATTTAATGAACATATACACTCTACATAGAAGGATAATAATACGTGATTACAGAGAAAACGCATCTTCACTTTTTTATTTTTCAATTCAGAGATAACCGCCCTTTATTAAGGATGCAGCCTGAAAAGAAAAGTAAATGTTGGAATATACATATATCGGATAGAAGATTGGGATTCATTAATAAGCTGTGTTCAGTGGGCTCACAAGCTCAGTTCAACTAATATAATAAGCTTATGTTTTTTTTTCATGTTGGTTTGATACAATATGCTTGGCAGAACTAACCGTGGAGTACAAGAGCTGCAGTCTGCAGCAGGCAATAGCATGGTATGATCGACATGGACCAGCACAAGTCCCTAGGACTTGGAGAAGCGTGCACAGAAATGAAATTGTGCACGAGCTCACGGGTTCAATGGGCTGAATAATTGGTTCTCTGACCAGGAGGACTTCCCTCAATAGCCGGCTGAGACAATGAACTGACAATGACCTGAGCAGAGAGAGCGAGGCTAATTCCTGATGCCTTCTAAGCCTACAATATCTGAAGCATCTGGATGCAATGCAAGTGTGGTCTCTATCGTGTACACCATATATCTTCCAATCCACCATCTCTATCTGCAGACTATGCAATTGGCACCTATTTATTGTTGAAGATTTGGGTGCTGCATTTATCACATAGCCTTATATGGGCTGGGGTCTTCAGATTTCAATAAGACACGTGAATCAGCTTGATCTCATATACATAGGAAAGAAAGAATCCTATAAATGAAATATGCATAAAAGCATTGTGTATGTATGGGCACGAAGACGAAGGTGCTTTGCTCTATAATGTATTGGCATCTGTCGATGGAATGTATTTTCTTTTTTTTTTCTCGGATACGCAAAATAGTGAATGTTATCTATAGGCCCTGTTCAGCTGACCTTAAGTTTGAGCTTGTTCGGTTTTTTTTTTCCAGCCGGAACAGTGTTTTTCTCTCACAACAATTCAGCCGGAACAGTGTTTTTCAGCCAAATTCAGCCAAGCGAACGGGACCATAATGACGCACCATGAACATGGCACACTAGGGGTAGTGTTATACAATCGGCTCTGCCCTCCCTAGATGTATGAATCAAGATTCTTGGATTGGATCCAAAACAACGGAATTTATAGGAAATTGACCCATGTTGGCGAGGCCCAAACAACGTCGTAGCGGTCAAAAATTTAGGCCGAATTTGAATTTGTAGTATAGTGCAAGCTTATCAAATTATAATCCATTTGTTTCCTCTTCGTGCCTCTTGATCAATTTTTTGGTCAAAATTCAGAGAGATATTAACTAACATGAAAGTTTTGACTGATGAAAGTAAGTGAACCCAGATCCAAAATTAAGAAAATTTCCGAGCTTTACAGATTACTTCAGGTCCGAATTTTCTTTCCATCTAAATACCAAGACCCTATTATGAATGCACTTTTGATTGACTGACACCCATGTGCTAGCAATGCACAAATGTTCATATGGTGTTGGAGGAGCTTCAGGCCATGCATTAGTTTCATGCGCTGAAACTGAAATTACACTGTTGAAGCTGAGATTCTGTGAGGCGAATTGATAACCAGGAGCTTGTGCGTACTTTGTTAAGTTGTTGTGGACAGTAAGGGTTTCGCTATGGTACTCTAAAGCAGGCTTTGCCAATTTCAGCGAAATTTAAATGAAGTTCCTGAAATATTACCTTTTTTTGTTGTTTTTGCCTCAAGATCGTACCAAACCGCACTAAAACGGCCCTCCATATCCTCTAGGGCCATTTTAATCCAAAAATTGTTACCTGATTATTTATGTTTTATGTAATCCAAAAAACAAGGGCTATTTGTTCGAGTACTTACCTCTTAGGATGTAACCGGAGTACCATAGTGAGACCTAGATAATAACTGCTCTGAAGGACTATAATAAAAACCAGAGGATCCTCGCACTGCTCTGTTCCACCTGAAGGATACAAAATAATGAAAACTGGAAGCTCAACAACAATAAGAAGGCAGACTGAAACTACAACTACAGGGCTGCAGTTAGCAAAGAGGCGAGCATGTAAGTGAGTATGCACAATGTTTGTTCCTAAGAGGTTACCATGATTGTATCAAAGTGTGTCTACGGGGGCTACAGTACCATCTGTCTTTTTTGGAATGAACAGTGACATATATCAGCCATGCGCTGTCAATTCGGTAAACAGTTTATTTACATTGGGCCACAGTGCAGGGAATATGAACAATCGTCATGGACAGTGCAAATGTCTTCTTCCTCTGACATTTGTCATTGACAGTTCATGTGGACTGCTCTTAGGCTTCTATGGGATGGTGACATGCGACAAAAACTGACCTTATCTAATGATGAATATTCATTATTTGCTTTGCGTGACTAGATCTGTGCCTCTATATTTTTTTTACCTCAATGAATTATGTAACGAACTTCCAAATTATTCTTAGTTTGATTTGGTTGAATGAATATGAATGTCGACTATAGCTGTGAGTATGTTGATTGATTTAATGGTTCTGAAGTAATAGATGTGGAGACATGTCTCCTAGAGGTTTTGACATATATTTGCGTCATCTTAGTCATGGAGATTGAGAGGACGATTAGAGATTACATATGCGAGCGAGTGAGAGCAACAACGGATACCAGCATACGTGCAAGATATATGAGCAGGCAATTGGAACCGTGAGGATCTGTAACACCAATGAGCAATATTCAGCTTCAAGACTCGGGTATAATCACTGCCTCACTAGCTATATAGCCTTCCATTTATCATGTGAGTTGAGGAGAAGCCGGTGTAGCTAGCCTGAGAAAGCATCTTCTGCTAATCAACCAAATCCAGCTTTCTTGTGTCTCAGAGGAACAGATCGTTGATATCTAGCTCATCCACTACTAAGGAAAGGAGACCGTCCCAATATGGTCCAATATGGGTCCTGTAGAACCTGTAGGACATGCCTGCAAAATAAAATGTGTGCAACATTTAACAACTGGAATCACAGGATTAACTTTTTATTTGTTCTTGTCTAATTATGAGCTCCAATTCTTACCAGGATATGTTGGTTTTCTGCAATGCTTCAGAGTAGAAACTGTCACCATAGATAAAATGAACAAAGGCCAACTAACGGTTAGAACTCAGGCCAGTGCTGCAAGTTATTATTATACACTGTCATCCAAAGCACAGGATCAAATATATTTATTTCTTTCTAACAATGGACCACACATATCTGTGACTTTTAATATGCATGCAATTGTTGCTAGAGGTCATTCACTTGCCATGTGTGAGCATACCCGTTTTATGAATAAAGCATAAAATGTTTACCTTTTTGGTTGGTGATCCATGCATTCAAAATTGTCACACTGAGTGAACTGCATAAAATGGAGAGTAAATGAATTATTTGCGTGCTAGAAAGAGAACCCACAGTGAAAAGATGAAATGAACAGCGTGACATCATGCCTTAGATACATGGCCTATCCGATTTTCATGGCTACATGCTCGAGTGCATGCACAGCTCCATGGAGAAAATGGTCATAAAATTCATAGGATAGATCGATCAAAGCATGCATGGCCACTACTACAAAAAAAATCTTTTGCGAGACGTTTTGGAATGGGCCACGAAGGCGGGCAGGAATTCTAACCGCCTCGGTTAATGCCTCGGATTAACCGAGGCGGTTGTTTTTTATTAACTGAGGCGGTAAAAAAAACACCTCGCAAAATCAATTTACAGATTAAATCTATTAACCAAGGCGGGCCTTATAAGTGGCCTGCCTCCCATTTTCGGAGGCGGGCCCCGCCTCAGTTAATATTCCCGTGGCCCAGCAAAAAGCCCATATCCAATCCAATATCGTGTTTATATATATACAAGGAGAGTTAGGGTTTCACTCACTCAGCCCCAGCCCCAACGCGCCTCTCCCCAGCCCGACACGGCGACACCATGCCCCTCCCCCATCCCGCCGCCCCATCCCTCCACTCTCTCCCT
The DNA here is from genome assembly GCA_904845875.1 of Miscanthus lutarioriparius. Classification (NCBI taxonomy): domain Eukaryota; kingdom Viridiplantae; phylum Streptophyta; class Magnoliopsida; order Poales; family Poaceae; genus Miscanthus; species Miscanthus lutarioriparius. Next base: position 2,668,060 of record CAJGYO010000014.1, read on the forward strand.
CACTCTCTCCCTCTCTCCACTCTCTCTCTCCATGGTGGCGGCGCCTACCCCTCCCCACGGCGGCGGCGGCCGCCCTTCCCTCTCCCCATGGCATGACGGCGCCCTCCTCCCCCACATAGAGGGTCGGCGTGCCTCCGCTCCCTCCTTGGCCCGGCGGCGGTGGCCGCGCTCCCTGGCCACGGTGGCGTGGATCCGGCGCGGAAGAGGTATGTCATCATCCTCTCTCTCCTCTCTTAGATCTAGGGAGGATCCGTCCCTCACCCTCTCTCTCTCCCTCATAGATCTGGTGTTATGGAGGCGGTGGAGGCCGGATCTAGCGTCACGGGCATCAACTCCGGCGGCGGGGGTGGACGGATCCGGTCGCTCCTCCCCTCCCCTCCTTTGCTCACAGATCCGGTGGCCGGAGGTCGGATCCGACGGCGAGCGACCGGATCCAGCGTTAGGCGACCGGATCCCGTCGGTCCGGCGAGGATGCTGGCACCGGCGAGTAGTGGTGGCGGCAGCAGCCCGTGGATGGGCTCGGCGGGCCCGTGGATGGGCTCAGTGGGCTTATCTACGGGTTTTCCTTTTTTTGTTTTTTTATTCGATTTACCAAGGCGCGCATCCAACCACCTCGGAAAATACCCCATTTACCGTGACCTTTGTGCCAAGGCGGTTGCGATGCCCGCCTCGGTTAATCGTTTTTGCCCGTGAAAGGATCAAGATGCCCAAGAGGGGGGTGAATTGGGCTAATTCTAACATTCTTTGCAATAATTAAACCCTATGGTTAGCCCACTTCACCCCTTGTGCCTAGAAAGTATTTCTATTGATCTACCGCACAAAAGTTTAGCAACCTATGTTCCAATCCTACTCTAGCATGGCAATTCTATGAATGTAAAGACAAGAATTGAATTGCTCAAAGTAAATGGTTAAAGTAAAGAGAGAAGGAGGAATGCGGCGATGTTTTGCCGAGGTATCGGAGAGTCGCCACTCCCCACTAGTCCTCGTTGGAGCACCCGCGCAAGGATGTAGCTCCCCCTTGATTCGCGCAAGGATCAAGTGCTCTCTACGGGTTGATTATTCGACACTCCGTCGTGGTGAATCACCCACAACCACTTATAACTTGAGTTGGGTAATCCACAAGCTCCACCGGATGATCACCAAACTCCCAATCACCACCAAGCCGTCAAGGTGATGGCGATCACCAAGAGTAACACGCACGAACTCTCACTTGACCACGACAAGCCTAATGCGAAGGGTGGATGCACACTTTGCTACTCTTGCTTTCACTAATGAGGCCTCTCCCTTGGATTCTCAAATCTCAATCACCTCACTAGGACATTGCTCTTCTTGGCACTCTCAAGGGTGTTTCTCATCTGTTGAAATGAGCAAAAGTGATCCCTCAAGTGAATAGAGGAAGTATTTATACACCCTCATTCAAAACTGTCGACACAGAATTTTCGTCCTGTGCCGAGGACATACGTAGCAAGCCGGAAGGGTCTGCTCGATGGAGCTATAGATCCACCTAGCTTCAGCATAGGGATGGTCGATCCTGCGCACTCCTCCCGAGACGTGCCAATCAATTTGACCCTATAATTGACAAGTAGAGAAAGTTTATCAGTAATTAAGGGCGGAACGTGCCAGTGTTGCCAGACAGTCCCGAATGTGCGGCTCTGAGAGCCAATATGAAAGGAGATCGACTAAACAGTCAATTCCAGCATATTTGTGAGAATAAAACGGTTAAAACTCATTAGGTTGTATAAGAAGAATCGGTTATCATTCAAGATAAATGTCGTTGTTTGAACAAATATTAATCAATGGCAATAAGATGTCAACAACGATTGGTTTATACTAAGCCAATGACTACAAGTAACTGAACCCCTTTTTATATAAAGAAACAATTCAGCACCACTTAATCGTTTAATAAAGATAAATCTAATGAACATGTTAGATCTCATCTATTACTATGACCAGTGGGGCATGAGGCAGAATTATGCAGGCCGTAGAAATAACAATAGACTCGACGACTCTAACTCATTACTAATATCAGTGGGGCATGAGGCAGAATCATGCAGACTGTAATACAATAATAAGATCATGGAGCTAACACATCTTTCAACCTATCTTTACTTCAACGGTCTTGTGATGCGAACTGTTCGTGAAAGCACTCGATATCGGCTAAAACAGCCGATTCAGGCATAGCGCACAGTTAAAGTAATGCGTTGTCAGGAATAGATCTACCAAATAACGATCCCCACTCCACAGTGCTAACAGTGGGGTGTGAGGCAGAATCACACAGGCCGTGATAACGGGCCATGGAACAGTTTTTGCTAGCCAATAAATCTACTCAAGACGCAACATGCTTTAACCGCACGCCATACACGACCAAGATTGACGTAAAACAGCTGATAAAACATAACTCATCGTTTAATGTGTAGATTAGATCAGTTTTAGATTAACAAACAATGGGCTACACAAGATATAAGGCCGATCTAGATCAATCCCAATTGGGCAGAGTGATATTGCTGTAATTTAGATAAATAATGAAAGCAATAAGCAATATCGGTAACTTAATGAATCTATCAAAGACTGTCATCCTAAGGTAGAGCCGATAACTTGACCTTAATCTAGTTCATGCAGTGGGGGTCGATCGGATCGATACAGCCATACTTGAACTAGGCAAGAATCGATAACTAACTTATACCAGAGTCATAGTGGAGGTCGACTGGATCGATGCAACCGTACGAACAGAGGTATAAGCCATGACGGTACTTACAACAAGCAGTGGAGGTCGACCAGATCGATGCAGCCGTACTTGCTGAAGAACTCGCCGAGATCTACTCTACTCCTACTCCTAAGGGGTGGCCGGAGCCGAAAAAGTAAATGACTTGTATATTGGATTGATTGTTATTTTTTACAATAGCCGGGCTTTGATATTTATACCCGGGACCCGCGCATGACTCCTGTTTAAGCACGACTCATCACAATTTTTGGCCCTAAGAGAAAATATTCCTAATCTAAGATAACTTGGACTCTAATCTTTCCCCTTTTTGTAGAGTCCATCATGTCTCGTCCTGGCGCCGATCGTAGCCTTTGTCATTATCTGTCGGCGCTGCCTAAAGAAAGCCGATTCCAGTGCTGCATTTGAATCAGCTAATTCTAATCTGTACGCAATTGATTCCCCACAGACATGATTTTGGGAGCTCTCGAGTCCCTACGACCCTTCTTCCAAATTTTGGTATAAACACATGCTCCCCAATTTTGGGATAAAAGTAATTTTATTCCAAAATTATCATGTCTATATCCCTGATTGGTCTACAGTCACGGGTAGAGAATATTGATCTAGGGTCTACTGTTTGTCGCCGCTTGCGTCAACTCATGAGCCTATGCCTCAAAACTTTTACAATAGCGTCACTGCTTCACGGGCACTTGGATTCATCTTTCTGGGCCAGCTATAAAATGTCTATCCGACCCTGGCGAGAGCAACTCAACAATTCAGCCATATTTTTCTTCCATCTTCTCCCTCGAGTGCCTCTAATTCCGCCGGACCCTCCATGGTCCATTCTCTTGCTATGAAGATCTTGAGTGGTTAGAAGAATTCTTGTGCATAGGGTGATTGTGTCGCTCATTCTAGCGCCTAGTCGAGCAAGAGGATCAGCTGCTGCGGCTAGAAGAAGTCTTGTGATATCACCTGTGTCTTCTCACCATGCTCGCAGAGCTGTTCTAGTGTTTGCAAGGGCTAAAATGTGTGAACACCTTCCCCTTGTTCGTTCCACCAAATGCCCACCGGGAAAGCCACAGGCTTCTTTCCCACAGTTTCCTAGCCACCAATAAATCAGCTGGGCATCTGTTGGGCAGTCTTTCCCCTTTTCCTAGCACAATTCAATCAACGGGCTGGCGTGACTCGGTTCACGATGACCTTCGGTCTTGTGAGGATTCGGACTCCCTTTAATCCAAAGAAATCTTGGTGGGTCGGTCTTTGGTCAATGTAATTTTTTGTATCTGCCCCACGATATTTTGTAATTTGGGGAAGCAATAAGTCCGAATTTGTTATCTCTTCGTTACTTGTCCCCTGAATTTCTAGATTGTCGATCCGTTTCCGTTCCTGATTTCAGTTTTACACCCCCGGCAAAGTCTATCTTCTTGCCTTCCTAGGTTATATATACAAGCCATGGTTCTGGATCGAAAAACTACCCGCTTCATCTCAAACCTCCTGTATCCTTAGTATAGCTTCTGCTTTTTCCGTAGGCTTGAGATTATGGAGAACAGCAATAGATCTGCTGAGGAGGCTCTCTATGGATCTACTTCATCATGCCAGCGCATCCATCGTCAAGAGGGTGCACCTCACGATGCTCCTGTCATCTCAGAGCAGAGGGTTGACTCTGCTCAGCCTTTGGGGTCATCCTCAGCACCAATTTGTTGCCAGCTTCCCCGCTATCTAAGGAGGCCGAGAGATAACGATGACTTGATCGCTTCCATCGACCAGACCGGCGAGAAACTTGTCGACTGCCTTGCTATTGCTGAGTCGGCTCTAGCCATGGTTTAGGGCCAATCACCCCCTGAGGCCAACCCGGTGCGGGAGAGGCTGGCCAAGGCTGAAGCTAGAATCGCAGGTGAGACATTTATCATATTTTTTTTGTTTCTTCTTAACTTTTGCCTCCAAGATCCTAACCACTTCTTCCTTAAATCCTTTAGATCTATCGGCTCAGCTGGAAAGCCTTCGTCTAGCTGCGGACCATGCGGCGAGATTCTTCAATTCTAGGGGCACCATTCCGATGGCTCGCTTGCACGACATCCCAAACCGCGTTAGAGAAGTTGCTCTTCATGGCGTTCATCATGGCGTTGCCATGGCGTTGGCTGCTGCGCAAGTTCACTCCGGCCATGATCTTTGGCTCCTTCCCCATGGAGTTCCAGCCACCGAATACCCCGGAGATTATGAGCTCCTGGTCGAGGATTTCTCCGACGTCGCCAACTCTATAGCCCTGACCTCCTAGGCCGATGATATAGTGAACAAAGTGTTTTCTGGTCTATAACTTGTAATAAGTGACATCAAGCAAACAATTCCCTCGTCTCCAATGATTTTCCTTTTACTTCATGCACCATTTTGTTCGTGTTTGCCTCACTCCTACGGGCGACATATATTGTACTAGCTTTTACCATTTTGGTATCGACTGACAGCTGAGCAAATCGGTTGTCAAGTATTACTCCAAACGTTAGAGTAATATTCCTTTAAATATTCTCCATTCGATTGCTCTGCCGAATTCCTCTTCTCCTCTCAGTGTTTCCAAAATGTAAATATTACCATGCGCATAATGTTTGATCCAATAAGGTTTCTCCTGATTAGGCGACCATATCGGCTATCTCGCTCTTGGCTGTCAAGGGTAATCCATCCCCAGCTCTCTGGAGTCTCATTGCCATTGACCGTCATAAGTTCATCTTCGCGAGCAACCCTAGATCAGCCGAAAGAGTTAAACAGATCGCGAGAGCTGATGCTATTCGGCTAGAAATATTCAGAGCGATCCATGACGTTCCGGACTTGAAATCTGCATGTCAACGCGTATCGATCATATTCTCCGTTATCTAATTACGCTTCTTTTTTCGGCTATAGAGCCGATTTGATACAGCTGATCCCAGACTTCTAATCCAATCAAGTCTGAAAACACGGCTTTTATTAAGAGAACCCTTTGATTTCCTACCCTCAGTTGCTCAACGCCGTATTCCCATCGGCATTAGTGAAGTGGCGCTTCGCCTTCCATTAATTGCGGTTGCCTTTTGTGTGTCCCGATGCATCCATCTCTTCGCTTCACGTCTTCAAATACCAGCCGATGGCTTCGGCCTCGAACACATCTCCACTCGCAACTGTTCCTTTGCTCTTCTTTGCCTGCCAAAGCCCTGTAGCAGTTTTCTTTCTCCCTTCCGTAGATCCAATCACTTTTCATGGCCTGTGAGGACAACCGAGGCAAGCGCGCTGCGGAGGGGATCCAGGAGGAGAACATGCCGATGAACCAGCGTCTCCGACATATGAGGTGAGATTGACATTGCATGTTTATGACGATGAACTGTTCTAACTTGCCCACAGGTTTATTGTGGATGATAGTCTTCGCCCTCTCCCCAGGGCCGGCGGGTCTTCTGACGCCGCATCTTCTGTAACGGCCTCGTCGTTGGATTCTTCTCACTCCTATAATGACGACGACGCCCGACGCTATCTTCATGAGTGGAGGATGGCTCAGAATCGTTATTCCGAGGCGACTTGGGAGAACGACCAACTGGAGATTCGCCTCGGGGTCTCTCAGGCCGCCCTTCACGCGGCTGAGGAAGAGGCCAGTGTTGTCCGAGCGCGACTGGCCGAGTCCGACTCCATGGTGGCGGGTAAGATAAATTCCAGGAATGCCTCATTCCGATTTCCATTATCTTTATCTTGATAGTCTTTTGCTCTTATGATTGTCAGCCCTGACGGTGCAGTTGGAGTCTCTCCAACTGGCGGCGAACGCGGCCACGGACGCCGTCAATGCGAGGGGTTCCCTCATCGCCGCTCGTCTCCAAGACATCTCGGCCCACGTTCAGGAGATTGCCCTCCACGGCGTTCGTCATGGTGCGGCAGTGGCATTGACCGCAGCTCAAGTCCAGACTGGGTACGAGCTCCACGCCATGGAGACTAGTTTTCCAATGGGCGACGGTCCTGAGGAACATGAGGACTTGCTTGAAGAATTTGTTATGGTAGCAGAGGCCATAGTAGACATCACATCCACCTAGGATGTGGTGAACAAGGTTCTTGATTAGATTGTATCTAGGGTAATCTGATGAACAAAGACTCCTGTTCTTTTCATGTATGCACCTCAGTGTAATGCCCTCGCGTATGACTGTTTTTGCTTTTTGTTTTTGCTCTATAGGTGATACATATCGTATCGACTTTTATTGTCTTTGAAGATTTTCAGTTTTTGAACTAGAGATGATACCCTCCTAGTACTGGCTATTAGAGCCGAGAACGAATCGGCTATCAAATGTTGACCAGATGTTAGGATAATGTCCTGCAGAACTTTTCATATCAAAGGTCAGATGAGTAATCAACCCAGGTCACGCATCCTATTAAGCGAAATAGAACTTCTTTATGAAATCCATCAACTCTAAATCGCACTTACAATTCCATTTAGCATTCATACGTTGGCCTAAACCCATCTCCAAGACTCAATGCTTATTTTTTTTAATCCAATGGCTGACGTGAAGCCGTGACTTTTCTACTAAAACAAACTCTCAGAGCCAATCGCTTGCATCGACTGTTGGCTTTCATTGCTGATCTTAATGAAGCCTCCTTCCCATAACTTGCCAGAAAAACATTCAAAGTCTCCTAGTTCCCAAAAGACCGGATTGGCTGTTGCGATGCTCACGGACTCATCAGCGCGAACCAGTTTGACATCATCTCCATGCCATTGAATCAAACAATGATGCATGGTCGATGGTATATAGCAGTTTGCATGAATCCAATCACGACCGAGGAGCAAACTATACGACCTCTTTCCATCGATGACGAAGAATGTGGTGAGCAGAGTCTTGCTTCTGATTGTTAGTTCAACATTTATTGCCCCCCGGGTCTTAGACGTATTACCTCCAAAGTCTTTAAGCATCATGTTAGTCTCCATCAGATCTCTTGGTCCTTTGCCAAGCTTACGAAAAGTGGTGTAGGGCATAAGATTGATAGAAGCACCTCCGTCCACCAACATCTTATTCATCGGCTTCCCATCAACAAGACCTTTCATATATAATGCTTTTAAGTGCCGATGTTTGACTGGCTTGTCAAATATTGCTTGATGTACAACCGTTAACTTGGCAACTATCTCCTCATACTCTAATTCATCGAAATTCAAATAAACTTCTTGATCTGCCGGAGCTCTGAATTCCTATGGCAACAAAAAAACCATTTGGATATTAGCCAATGGTTGCTTTCTATCGGTTGTTTGCTTGGTACGCCATACCTGAGGTTTACCAGATGCCTGAGCATGTTCCATCTCTTTATTCCTTAGGCGTTGCACCCTTCTCTTCTGGCTTCTTGTTAAACCTCCTGGACACCATTGGTCTTAACATATTTTCTTTTGTTGCCTTCGTCTTCATAATCAGCCCAGTCTTGATCAACAACTCGCTTTCCAAGCCGATCATGAACACTTTTATTTTTTTAAGCGCCGATCCATGTTATTATGATAATATGCATCTTGAGTATGGATAGACCGGCGGTTGGTTTGAGACTGCCTAAACTCCCAATACTGATTGTTGCAATCTGGACAGTCATGTCTGGTAGGCAACTTCAAACCTTCATTCCAACAATGTCTGAAGAAAGGACAATTCCAAAGTAATTCGACTTGTTTCCTTTCATACCTCTCTCTTTCCAGTTGACGCTGGTATTCTTGATCCTTTAACCAATGCTGATAATCCTTTTCCTTCTGCCGCTGCCACTTATTCAATAGAATCTGAGATGTAACTCGCGGCTTTATCATTCCTGCTTTTGACATCTCCCCCTGCTCATATCGGCTCTTTTGCTCAGCATGACGTCTTCCAATCTCTCTGTACTCGTCAGCCGATATTTGCATCTTGAGATCGACTGTTTTAGCTTCTTTTGATTTGGTTGATGTTAGGACCTTAGTCTTTCCTTTGAGTAACCAGCATCAACCATCTTTTGATCTCCTAGGAAAGGATTATCATCAACTTTTATTTTCTGAGGCGTATCAAATTTGAGCCTCCCCTACTGAATAGCCCTCTGTATATGCTTCCGGAAAATTCTACATTCGTTGGTGGAATAAGAAGTAGCATTATGGAACTTGCAGAACTTCTTATTTTTCAATTGATCAGGGGGCAACATAACATGACCGTCGGGTAACTTGATCTGCCCCTTCTCAAGTAAGAAATCGAAGAGCTTGTCTGATTTGGTGACATCAAAGTCATAGCTCTCCTCGACTCCTCTTCTCCAAGGATTTGGCACCATTACTGTCTTCTTGCCCCAATTCCATTCAGCCGCTGCAACCGCTTCATCTTCATAGCCGTCATCAACTGAGTATGGATCATAAGCTTCGGCTACTGTAGTACTCTTCTAGAATCGGGTATCTCTACGCATACTCTAGAATTAGCTGTTGAGCGCTGCTACTCGTTGAGCCAATTGACCCAAGTTATCAAATTCTTATCCCAGTAGCTTTTCTTTCCACATCGGCAACATTCCTTGAACAGCTAAAGCAGCTAGTTGATCATCAGTCAAGTTTAAGGAGAAGCACAAGTTCTTAGTTTCTCGGAACCTCTGAAGAAATTCAGTGCCCGATTCATTAGTCTTCTATCTTATAGTTGTCAGATCGGTAATCTTCTTTTCTCCAGTCCCAGTGTAAAAATATGTATGAAACTTCTTCTCTAGGTCAGCCCAATTGGCAATGGAATTGACTGGCAATGATGAAAACCAAGTGAAGGCTGGCCCTGATAAGGACAAGGAGAAGAAACGAACTCGATGGGCATCCTCAACTGATGCTTCACCCAATTGTGTAAGATACCGACTGACATGTTCTATCGTGCTTGTTCTGTCTTGGCCAGTGAACTTAGCGAATTCTGGGAGCCTGTAATTTATGGGAAGAGCGACCAATCATACCATTCTGGATATGGGCGTTTGTACAAAAAGGTCAGCCCTTTTGGCTTCAGACTGAACTGATTCTTCATCATCTCAGTCACCCTCAGCAGTAATTCATCAGCTTGTAGATTTGGATTTCTTTGCACCTGCTGACCCATCTGCGGATTGAAATCCCGTGTGCCTTGATATCCTGGATTTGGCATCATGTGAAGGGTGTTATAATCCGTGCCATAGTGATACCCTTGTGGAATCTCGATTTGCTGGGTTCTTTGCTGGCTTGCTGCTTGAAGTCTCTGATTGTAGACATAAGGATCTATATCTCTACGGATCCTCTAAATTGATGGTGCTATTTTTTGAGCCGACGACGGTATGTGGCCTGATGTGCCAAAATTTGTCATCTGGTTCTGACTTTGCCCCGTCGGTTGTTGCACATGCTGTATTGACGGTCTAGGCTTATGCTGTATCTGATTCGTAGTAGTTCCTTGAGCCTATTCAGATGAACCCTGAACTGTCTAGACATCACCACTACCAGCTAGTGCAGCTTCTTGATGGCTGGTACCGACTTGATTAGTCCCTTGGGTCGATGGATCTGGAATGTTGTAATACGCCAGCCCACCTTGACCAACTAGAAACCCATGAATCGCCTCTCTCATGGCATTCTGGAATATGTCTACGAAAGCTTCGTTATGGCATCACAAACAGATTTGTCTATAACTTCCTTAAAGAAATGTCTGTCTTCATCTTCAATTGTGTCTGTCTACCCGTGTAGTAGAACTCTTGGTAGTGGAAATTTCTGAACAATTATGTTGTCACGTGTTTTGGTGTAGGACAACAAACATTTGTTCTAAAACTCTTTGGTAGCTTTGCTGATAATACCCTTATCCCCATCAGGTAGATCTTCATAATGCAGCATAAGGATGTCGTTGTTGTTGTGAACCGCCATGACGATTGTGGGGTCCCACCGGGCGTGCCAGAAACATGTGTCGACACAGAATTTTCATCCCATGCCGAGAACACACGTAGCAAGCCGGAAGGGTATGCTCGATGGAGCTATAGATCCGCCTAGCTTCAGCGCAGGGATGGTCAATCCTGCGCACTCCTCCCGAGACATGCCAGTCGATTTGACCCTGTAATTGACAAGGAGAGAAAGTTTATCAGTAATTAAGGGCGGAACGTGCCGGTGTTGCCAGACAGTCCCGAATGTCCAGCTCTGAGAGCCGATATGAAAGGAGATCGACTAAACAGTCGATTCTAGCATATTCGTGAGAATAAATCGGTTAAAGCTCATTATGTTGTATAAGAATAATTGGTTATCATTCAAGATAAATGTCATTGTTTGAATAAATATTAATCAATGGCAATAAGATGTCAACAACGATTGATTTATGCTAAGCCAATGATTACAAGTAAACGAACCCCTTTTTATATAAAGAAACAATTTAGCACCACTTAATCGTTTAATAAAGATAAATCTAAGGAACATGTTAGATCTCATCTATTACTATGACCAGTGGGGCATGAGGCAGAATCATGTAGACCGTAGAAATAACAATAGACTCGACGACCCTAACTCATTACTAATATCAGTGGGGCATGAGGCAGAATCATGCAGGCCATAATACAATAGTAAGATCATGGGGCTAACACATCTTTCAACCTATCTTTACTTCAACGGTCTCGTGATGCGAACTGTTCGTGAAAGCACTCGATATCGGCTAAAACAGTCGATTCAGGCATAGCGCACAGTTAAAGTCATGCCTTGTCAGGAATAGATCTACCAAATAATGATCCCCACTTCACAGTGCTAACAGTGGGGTGTGAGGCAGAATCACACAGGCCGTGAAAACGGGCCATGGAACAGTTTTCGCTAGCTAATAAATCTACTCAAGACACAACATGCTTTAACCGCATGCCATGCACGATCAAGATTGACGTAAAACAGCCGATAAAACATAACTCATCGTTTAATGTGTAGATTAGATCAGTTTCAGATTAACAAACGATGGGCTACATAAGATATAAGGACGATCTAGATCAATCCCAATCGGGCAGAGTGATATTGCTGTAATTTAGATAAATAATGAAAGCAATAAGCAATATCGGTAACTTAATGAATCTACCAAAGACTGCCATCCTAAGGTAGAGATGATCACTTGACCTTGATCTAGTTCATGCAGTGGGGGTTGACCGGATCGATGCAGCCATACTTGAACTAGGCAAGAATCGATAACTAACTTATACCAGAGTCGCAGTGGAGGTCGACTGGATTGATGCAGTCGTACGAACAGAGGTATAAGCCATGACGGTACTTACAACAAGCAGTGGAGGTCTACTCTACTCCTGAGAGGTATAAGCCATGACGCAACTTGCTGAAGAACTCACCGAGATCTACTCTACTCCTACTCCTAAGGGGTGGCCGGAGCCGAAAAAGTAAATGACTTGTATATTGGATTGATTGTTATTTTTTACAATAGCTGGGCTTTGATATTTATGCCCAGGACCTGCGCATGACTCCTGTTTAAGCACGACTCATCACAATTTTTGGTCCTAAGAGAAAACATTCCTAATCTAAGATAACTTGGACTCTAATCTTTCTCCTTTTTGTAGAGTCCATCATATCTCGTCCTAGCGTCGATCGTAGCCTTTGTCGTTATCTACTGGCGCTACCTAAAGAAAGCCGATTCCAGTGCTGCATTTGATCAACTGATTCCAATCTATACGCAATTGATTCCCCGCGGACATGATTTTGGGAGCTCTCGAGTCCCTGCGACCCTTCTTCCAAATTTTGGTGTAAACAAAAATGAACCGTTATGTGCCACTGTGAGGTGACCGGACGCTCCGGTCAAGGTGACCGGACGCTCTGGTCAGTTCTCCCCACCACCGAGCAGTTAAGTTGTGACAGGACATAGACCAGCGTCTGGTCAGCACTGACCGGACGCGTCCGGTCACGAAAACTGCTCTCTGGAACCTTACTAGAGTTGACCGGACGCTGGCACCCAGCATCCGGTCACTCACCTCTCAGCGTTCGATCGTACCGGACGACTTCACCTTGATCAAATGAACTAATCAGACTCTGCGCCAGCGTCCGGTCACACCGAAACCAGCGTCTGATCAACATTTGACCCTCCATTCACTTCCAACTCGCAATCATATGTAAATGAAGTTTGCTCCAATTGATCTAAGGGCTATTTAGGAGCTACCTAGTGCTAGATTTGATAAGTGTGCACCACACCTAACCCACTAGACTCACCTAGGTCAAGCTACCCATCCACACCCCCTTAATAGTATGGCCAAATGAAAAACAAAGTCCTAAACTACTCTAAGTGTCTCTTCAACACCAAACGACACTTAGAACTAGTCCATCCTTAACCCTGTTGTCCATCCTTTAAAAACCGAAATGATTTCCATCGTAGGGGCATGACAACCATGATTGTCGAATCAATTGCCATTACCATGACCTAATTTAATTGCATATGCAAAACACACGTTAGTCACAGTAATCTCGTATTGTCATTAATCACCGAAACCCAACTAGGGGCCTAGATGCTTTCAATCTCCCCCTTTTTGGTGATTGATGACAATACCACCTCGAGTATGTAACAGAGATGAGGTTTTCAACATGCTTGGTTCATATAAGCTTTTGTCAATAAGAACAAAAGAGTTAGGCAAGCCTATATGACCCAAGCCAACATGTTGTACTCAACAGATATGAAATAAGCATGAGTACAAGAAATAAAGCTCATTTGCATCGGAGTAAAACGTGGAAGCAAAACAAATGAGCATCACCAAGTGACATGTCATATAAATAATTCAAGTAGAGAGCACATATGTCACATATCACATAAAAATCACTATCACATTAATATCACGATTACGATCACACTTGTGTACTTCAATGCATAAAAGTAAACATGAATGCATAATAGTGTATCGCACATAAAAAGCCAAATATAATAGATAAGCTCCCCCTAGATGTATTGCTCCCCTAAGTCTATCATACTCGATCCCTCTCCCCCTTTGGCGTCAAACACCAAAACCTAAGGGTCAGTCGGTGGGGCTACAGCGGACGAGTAGGACGCTGAGGTGCGGTGAGCGATCTAGAACTGTGTGCCATCATCCTCTGATCCTAAGCTCTGAGCTGTATGACCCTCTGTCGCTGGAAGTGACGCTGAAGTAGTCTGGGTCGGATCTGGCACTGGTGCAGCCTGTGACTCTATAGGTATCACTGAAGCAGGCGGCTCTGATGATGCAACTAAGGAAGGGAGTGTCTCTATAGTCCCAGTAATAGGAGCAACTGTGGAAGGACCAGGGACATGTAGATCTAGTGGTGTCGGCTACCCTATCAACTCATTGAAAGTAGCACCAAGGCTCCTAGAGACTAGGGTATCTTGCACAAGCAGGGAGGAACTCGGACCTGGTGTGAAGCCCGTATGTAGCGGTGTAAACTACGCAGCTGGGGCTATCACTAACGAGGCAAACCACTGGGACACCTACTCTGTAGGTGAAGCAAACTGAGTAGCAGTCTATCCCTGACTCTGAAGCCCACTAGGCTGGAAAGCTAGAGTCGTGGAAGTGGTGGCAGGCTGACCAAGCTAAGGTGTTGACTGTGGCGGTGGAGCCCCAATAGCAGTCACAACATGCTGCATGAATCCAAGTAACTGCTGCTGCATGAGGAGCTGCTGCTACTGCATGGCCTGCTGCTGCTGCTGGATAGCCTGCTGCTGTCGCTGAAACTCGTCCTATCTGGCTTGTACCTGTGCTAGAGCAGCTGCTATCTCCTGGGTCTGGCGAGCCTGGTCCTGCCTCATCCGCTCAAGTATAGCAAGTAGAGCGGGGTCTGTCTGTGGTGTAGGTGGAGCTAAATTGGAACCACTGGCCTCACCATCATGTCATCGAGGAGGCATCCGAGGGATATCCTGATAATCATCATCTGTGATGTCGCTGGGGTCACTCTCGACCATACCCTCCTACTGAGCATCAAGCTGCTCCTCCTCTGTAGCTGCAATGCCCTTGATAGTCTCATCTTGCTGGGCTGTAGACTCTAGCACCTCTGGGTGACAGCTCGGCTGGCTGGGTGTCCTCACTACACTATGGCGGAGCATCTGAGTCAAGTTATATGCAGGGAACTCGGTAGTAGCACCACTATACTCTACCAGCATCTCAGGAGGCCTCACTATGATTGTCCTATGAATAAAAAATGTAATCCAGTGAGCATAGAGCAACTGCCTGTGACCTCTGAATCCCTCTGCAAGGGTGTCCACCATCTCTGATAGAATAAGATCCCAAATATCAAACACAGTCTGCTGCATCAGAGAGTTCAGTAGCCATAACTAAATGCGAGTCAAGCCCTCGCGATATCCCATCCTCGGAAGCAGGGTCCTCCTCATAATAGCATCTAGCAGTCTCGCTGTCGGAGTAAGATCCCTGGGTGTCCTGCTCGACCCCTCACCGAAAGGCTCTGTGAAGCACTAGCGGACCAGATCTGTAGGAGGTACAAGACCACCGTGAGGGCATCTGGGAGGCTCTGTCTGACCATAGCACACCTCATGTAGCCGGATGGGTTGCTCTTGAAGCCTAAGAATCTCTCTGACCCTGAAGCTCATCAGCCTATAGTCACAGCCTCTAAATGCAAAGTGAATAAACCTATGTTGCGGTCAATCCAAAGTGTAGCATAGAACTCATGGACCCATGATGGTACATATCTGTCTGTCTACCCAAGTAAATCTGTTAGCCCTGGTAGGTAGGATAGGTGAGGGCAGACCTGCTCTCCAGCTGCTGCAACAATGGCCTCAATGGAACAGACTCTGTGAGACCTGAATGCTACCCCACTGTTTAGATATGCATTGTAAAAGTCCTCCTGCAGTGGTGTGTAGAAGCCCTCTGAAGCACGCTCATCCCTCCTAGGCAGGAACCGGTCCTCAAACTGAACAAACCTAAGCTGTTGTACCTGCTTGGCCGTGGCGGCCCTCAAATCCAGATGAGTCAGTGGAGGCGGACCCTGTGGTCTAGGAGGCGGACGAGAACCCCTCCGCTGTGTCTCTAGCCTTGGTGTCACCTGGGTATTGGTACGACTAGAGCAGTGAAGCTATGGTGCCTGCTCAGTCTCCTCTGCTAGCTGTCCCTCCTGAGCCTGCTTTGTCTGCTGCTGTGGCTCCCCCTGAGGCTGAGTCTCCTCCAAAGCAACACATTGTCCCTCAAGCATGACAGTCCTAGCTAGACTACCATGACGACGCTCAACCTACTCAATAGCTGCCCTCTGTGCTGGTGAAAGCTGATCTACAATCTGGACTCCACTCCTAGCATCTCCTCTCTCTGCACGCTCTGTGGCGGCTGCAACTACTGCTGCTCTCTCTGTATCTGCATCTAGATACTTGCGCTTCTTCGTCGCTAGCTTCTTTCCCTTGCCTTTAACCTCAAAAGGCAAGCGAGGCAGAGACCTTGGATCCTCATCACCTGGACCACCTCCGGCGTTCTTGACACAAGCCATCTGAAACGAACTACTGCCTTGGACAAGAAACAACTGCCAACTATCACTTCCAAGGCTTAGCCTCGATCCGTACTTGCGAGCTTGGCCCCGAGTTGACTAACAACTGCCAAAGTGACCTTAGAAACACCGACTCACTGCACGTTAGAATAGATCGGATAAATGAATAATTTCAATATACATCTAGAGATATGAAACCTAAGAAGAAAGCATTAGGTACGAAATTGAATCGAGGGCTTGCTACCTGACGAACCGGTGATCCAAAAAGCAGAGGAACGAATCACGAGGCCACCACCGGAGAAACGCCTAGGATTAGGGTTGCAATGTGTCATGAATCAACGGTAGTGAAGACACAAGGCAGTGTAATGTGGCTCGAGCACGTGGAGCAGCGGCACTGGTGCGGTGGTTGCTGGCATGGCGGCGCTGGTGAGTGCTGCGGGTGGCGCTAGGGCAGGGGAGCACTCGATGGCTGTGGTGCGGCGGTGTTAAGGTGGTTGTGTAGGAGATGGCGCGGGCACGGCAGCGCGGAGCAGGTGGCGCGGGCAGGGAGCACGGTGGCATGGGCTGCAATGGCACGGCGTTGGAGTAGGGAACGCGGCGCGACGGCTCAGGAAACGGCGATGTCGGAGCGGGCGAGGATGCAGATTAGGTCAGCGGCGCGGCGGTTATATGGTGGGTCACCCGTGATTGAATAGGAAACTGAGAAGAGTTGAAAACCCACATGTTTTCTACTGACCGGACGCTCCGGTTGCAATGATCGGACGCTACCACCCAGAGTCCGGTCGACTCGAGAGAGGTCCAAATCTCCTGGAGTTGCGACCGGACGCATCCGATCACCACTGACCGGACGCAGCCAGAGTCCGGTCCAACCTGTCTTCTTCGTCTTCGCTCGACCGGACACAGGAATGCCATCTAACTGGACGCTGGACAGTAGAGTCCGGTCACTCCTTCGCAGCAATGGTTCATCTCCTGTGAACTAATCGGACGCTAGACTTCAGAGTCTAGTGCAGCGTCCGGTCACTCTTTTCCAGCAAATCTTCAAAGTTTCTTCGTGCTACCTGTTCCCAATCAAGTCCCAACTTCAATAAGACCCAAATAAACACCAGTTGGGACTGATGTGAGTGACCTCTCTCAAACCCTCAATTTTTTCAAAGTGTTTTCCCTTAGGCTATAATTCTTTTTGAGAAAATAGGCAATGAAGGGTGACTAAAGAGAAACGACAAAACAACATTCATGCATATGCAATACTTGAAAGTAATTCTAGTTGTTTGTCAAGTTTGATCCAAGGTTAAGCTTCTTCACATGCTTTTCGGCGGTTATCTTAACCATGTTAGACAAGCCCTAAATGCATTGCCCAAATTTAGACATGTTGTATATTACAATCCAATGCAAGGGACAACACAAGCTCATTTTCTAGTGAAGTTGCTAAAATCAAGAACATTGAGCTCATTCCGCAATCAACAAAAGGTCGCCTCATCTAGCGGTTTAGTGAAGATATCCGCCAATTGATCCTCGGTTCTTACACCTTCTAATGATATATCATTCTTAGCAACATGATCTCTAAGAAAGTGGTAGCAGATATCTATGTGCTTGGTGCGAGAGTGTTGAACCGAATTATTAGCAAGTTTTACCACACTCTCATTGTCACACAAAAGTGGTACTTTTTCTAGAACTACACTATAGTCTAGCAAAGTTTGCTTCATGTAAAGTATTTGTACACAATAAGCACCCACGGCAATGTATTCCGCTTCGGCGGTAGACAAAGCCACACTATTTTGCTTCTTGGAGGACCAAGACACAAGTGATCTACCAAGCAAATGGCACCCTCCGGATATGCTTTTTCTATCAACTTTGCAACCGGCATAATCCGAATCAGAATAGCCAATTAATTCGAATCTAGCTCCTTTGGGATACCAAAGACCAATGCTTGGTGTGTGCTTAAGGTACCTAAGGATTCTTTTAACGACACTTAAATGAGCTTCCTTAGGATTAGCTTGAAATCTAGCACACATACACACACTAAACATGATGTCAGGCCTAGATGTGGTTAAATATAACAAGCTACTAATCATAGAGCGGTAGAGAGTTTGATCAACCATGTTACCTCCCTCATCTAGGTCGAGATGTCCATTAGTTGGCATTGGTGTCTTGATTGGCTTACATTCATCCATTTTGAACCTCTTGAGAAGATCATTTGTATATTTCTCTTGAGAGATAAAAATCTCTTCTCTCATTTGCTTGACTTGAAAACCAAGAAAGAATGTAAGCTCTCCAATCATTGATATCTTGAACTCTTTCGACATCAATTCACCAAACTTTTTGTAACAATCTTCATTTGATAATCCAAATATGATATCATCAACATATACTTGACAAATGAAGATATATCCATCAAGCTTCTTGGTGAATAGTGTGGTGTCAACCTTCCCAATGGTGAAGCCCTTCTTAATGAGGAAGTCCTAAAGGTGCTCATACAAAGCTCTTGGGGCTTGCTTAAGCCCATATAACGCCTTGGACAACCTATAAACATGATTAGAATATCTAGAGTCTTCAAACCTAGGAGGTTGATCAACATAGACTAGTTCATTAATAAAACCATTTAAAAATGCACTTTTAACATCCATTTGATATAGTTTCATTTCATGATGTGATGCATATGCAAGGAGGATACGAATGGCTTCAAGTCTTGCAACCGGTGCAAAGGTCTCTCCAAAATCCAACCCTTCTACTTGAGAGAACCCCTTTGAAACTAGTCTTGCCTTGTTCCTCACAACAATGCCTTGATCATCTTGGTTGTTGCGGAACACCCACTTTGCTCCAATGACTCTTGCACCTTGTGGTCGCTCTTCAAGAGTCCAAACTTTATTGCGGGTGAAGTTGTTCAACTCTTCATGCATGGCATTTATCCAATCTGGATCTTGAAGAGCTTCTTCTACCTTAGTAGGCTCAAAGCAAGAGACAAAAGAGTGATGTTCAATAAAAGAAGCAAGTTTTTGAGATTGAGTCATTACACCCTTTGATGGACTCCCTATGATGAGATCTTGTGGATGAGCTTGTAGTAGAGGTGTATTTCTTCTATCAACCACTTGAGGGGGGATTGTGGAGCATCAACATCTTGAGCTTGTGCCACCATTTGATCATGGGAGATATGAGTATCTTTATTTTCAACTCTCCCATCTTTATCACCATCTTGTGGCACATTTGATGAAGAAGGTGGATTAATCACTTGTACATCATCTTCATCATCTTGTGGCTTGATGTCTCCAACCAGAATATTCTTCACAGCCTCCCTCAATGGTTCATCACCTACATCATCAAGATTCTCATATGCTCCTTGGGAGCCGTTAGATTCATCAAATTTCACATCATATGTTTCTTCAACCAAGTCGGTGGCATGATTAAATACTCTATATACTTTGGACTTTGATGAGTAACCAACAAGAAAACTAATATCACAACGTCTTTGAAACTTCCCTAGGTGTTGCCGCTTCTTGTAGATGTAGCATGTGTAACCAAACACCATAAAGAAGGAGACGTTCGGCTTCTTCCCATTGAGCAACTCATAAGGTGTCTTGCCAAGAAACTTTTAGAGGAATAGGTGGTTGGATGCATAACATGCGGTGTTGATAGCTTCCGCCCATAGAGCTTTGGGTGTGTTGTACTCATCTAACATTGTTCTTGCAAGAGTGATTAATGTCCGGTTCTTTCTCTCAACTACACCATTTTGTTGAGGAGTATATGTTGCGAAGACCTCATGCTTGATTCCAACTTCATCACAATAGGCTTCAATGTTTGTGTTGTCAAATTCTTTCCCATTGTCACTTCTAATCTTCTTGAGCTTCACCTCAAACTCATTTTGTGCTCTCTTGGTAAACTTCTTGAAACATGATGCCACTTCCGATTTGTCATGAAGGAAGAACACCCATGTGTATCTTGAATAGTCATCAACAATCACAAGACAATAAAGATGTCCTCCCAAACTCTTGTATGTTGTTGGTCCAAATAAGTCCATGTGAAGGAGCTCTAGCACTCTTGTGGTTGACATGAAAGCTTTTGTAGGATGAGTGTTTGCAACTTGTTTGCCGGCTTGACATGCACTACAAAGCTTGTCCTTTTCAAATTTCACATCCTTCAACCCTCTCACCAAATCATTCTTCATAAGCTTCTTGAGTGAGCTCATCCCAACATGAGCAAGTCTTCTATGCCATAGCCACCCAAGTGTTGTTTTGGTGAATAGACATGTCTTCAAGTTAGCATCTTCGGATGTGAAATCCACTAGATATAGGTTGTTGTATCTAAATCCCTTGAATATCACTTGATCATCATCTTTCTTGGATACAACCACTTCCTTCTCGGTAAATAGGCATTGAAAGCCAAGATCACACAATTGTCCAACAGATAGCAAGTTGAAGCTCATTGAAGCAACATATAGCACATTTAAGATTGAATGATCATTTGATATTGTCACTTTGCCCAATCCTTTAACTTTGCCCTTTGAATTATCTCCAAATGTGATTCTTTCTTGTCCATCTACTTCTTCATCTAGTGAGGTGAACATACGAGGATCACCGATCATATGTTGTGTGCAATCACTATCAATTACCCAATGACTTCCACCGGTCTTGTAGTTCACCTACACATAAGAGATCAAGCTTGTTTAGGGACCCATACTTGTTGAGGGCCCTTGACTTTCTCTACTAATGACTTTGCTACCCAAATTTTCTTAGGCCAATTCTTGTTGGGAGGTCCTAAGAACATAACTTTCATCTTTCCACTAGAGTCCTTTCTAAGCATGTAATGAGCATTGAAAGCAAAGGGTCTAGCATGCTTGGGCAAGGGTTGTGGTGGTGGAGTTGGACACTCATGGGCAAAGTGGCATTCTTGTCCACACTCAAAACACTTCTTTGGCTTTGGCTTTTGTTGTTGTTGTTGAGCTTGAGCCTTCTTCTCTTTATTTGCCAAATACCCAATTCCACTTTTATCCATCTTCATGACGGTGTTCATTAGTAGCTCACTTTGAAGATGTTTGCCTCTTGTGAACTTGCTCAAGCCAATCTTGAGATGTTCTTTCTCCAACTTTAGCTTCTTGTTCTCTTCTTTGAGTACATCATTATTTTTCTCTTCCTTGAGTTTCTTGTTCTCTTCTTTTAGCTTCTCATTCTCAAGAATCAAATCACCATCATGATCAAGAGTTTCTATCACTATAGTGTTGGTGGTTTTGAGCTCTTCAAGATCTTTCTTGAGCTTTTCATTATCATGCTTGAGCTTGACATACTCATCATAGTTGTCAGTTTCAACCACTTGCTTGCCTTTGCCACTAGATTCTTGCTCAATGCTCTCAACAATTAAATCTTCACATGATGTCGCTATATCAATCTTAACAACATCATTAGTAGCATCATGTGGCTCATTGGATAAAAATTCTTGAGCGATAAGAAGATTATCATGATTGATCTTGAGAGTTGTATATTCTTCTTTTAGCATATTGTGGCCAGTGATGAGCTCTTTATACATCCCCTAAAGTTTATCATGTTTATCTTTAAGCTCTTTCTTAGAAGATTTGAGCTCCTTGAGTTTGGATGACATAGCATCATTTACTTCTTTAAGCTCAACACTAGCCTTTTCCGCTATATCACATTTAGCTAAAAGAGAATCATTCTTAGCTTCTAGTTTTTCATTCTTAGCTCTAGTCTTTCTAATGATCTTAATGTATTGATTTAGCAATTTAACAAGATCATCGTAAGAAGGTGATTCATATTCATCATCATCACTATCACTATCATCATTGCTAGCATGTTCATCACCACTACTATCATCATCATTTGATACCTTTCGTTCACCCTTGGCCATAAGGCATAGGTGTGTAGAGGATGATGTCGATGGTGTCGGTGAAGATGATGAAGAGTCAATCACAATGGCGGCCACCTTCTCGTTGTCACTATCATCATCGGATGAGCAACTTGATGAATCAATGTCCGTGAGCCAATCACCGACGATGTATGCCTTCCCATTTTTCTTCTTCTTGTGGAAGTCCTTCTTGCCATCTTTCTTCTTGTATGGCTTGTTTTTCTTCTTCTCATCTTCTTCTTCATTACTTGAGTCATCTTTCTTGCCCTTGTACTTATTCTTGTACTTGTCTTTCTTGGGCTTTGTCAATAGAATATCATCGGCAGTCCTCCGAGGGGTATCACACGAAGGTAGATTGATCGGCAGAGGAGCGTGAGATTAAGAACAAGAAGGCAACAGAGACCATGAGTTTGACTGCTCGGCCGTGTTTGCACCTGCTCAGACAAGCTCAAGACGACATTGCACAATGGATACAAGGCACTCGGGGACTAACTATGGGGGGTACGACCCCGGATACCCATGGCAGACCACATGGGATGCGCCCCTAGGGGCGGTCCAGCCCACAAGACGAAGCCTTGTGGGGCACAACTCTGCTCGGCGCCTTCCGCAAGACATCTAGAAGACATCCTAAAGATACTACGAGATCTGTTAGGATATGTATGATCCCAAGATTTCTATAATCAATCATTACTTTTCAGTTATCTCTCAGATCTAACCAACTTGTAACCCTGCTCCCTGGACTATATAAGGCTGGCAGGGACCCCCTCCAAACTCACGCAATATCGATAGCTAATACAAACCAGCAGAGGTGGCAGGGACTATACAGAGTAGGGTATTACATCATACTGACAGCCTGAACCTGTCTAACTCATGTGTCTCTGTTGCCTTTTTGTTCTTGATCTCACGCTCCTCTACTGATCAATCTACCTTCATGGGATACCCCTCGGAGGACTGCCGATGATATTCTGTCGACAGTTGACGCGCTAGGTAGGGGCTTGCGTGTTGTTTCCTTGTCGAACAAGATGGCTTTTTCCATAGGCTCTTCGTCCCTCCCGTAGCCCGGCTAGATCTTCACGATCGGATCGATCTCATGGATCATCAATACTGACGGAGTCGGAGAGCTCCTCGAGTCGGTGCAGATCGATTCTGCGCCGATCACCCCCCGCACCCGCAGATCTCAGAACCACCTCCCTAGGAGCGTAGCCCATGTGGTCTGTCATGGGTATCCGGGGTCGTACCCCCCATAGCTAGTCCCCGAGTGCCTTGTATCCATTGTGCAACATTATCTTGAGCTTGTCCGAGCAGGTGCAAACACGGCCGAGCAGTCAAACTCATGGTCCGACCACCGTGATGAGTTGCCGAGCAGTTGCGAGCAGTTGCCGAGCAGCGTGAACTATCGCCGAGCAGCGTGAACCAAATACGGCTTGCCATAAGGGTGTAAGGAGCTCAAGTTTAGAATCAAAAATTTCTTCACAGTGGACCAAGTGTGCCCACTTAGAGTCCGACCACGAGAAAAGGAGATAACCTTCGTCAGCTTCATGGGGCGCGGAGTCTTCCAGAATAAAGCAAGCATATTCACCGCTAGGTGAAGTGTGCCCACTTAGTCCCCGAGCCTGATAGTAGATGACGTAGTCATGTGGTGCTAGGGTCCAAAGCAGAAGAAAAATAAAAGACCAGCCGAGCAGGCAGCCAGTCCGTGGGCGTAGCCCCGAAGAGCACATTCACCGCTAGGTGAAGTGTGCCCAGTTAGTCCCCGAGCCTAATAGTAGGTGATGTGGTCATGTGGTGCTAGGGTCAGAAACAGCAGACAACTTGGAGAAAACAGAATCGTGGAGAAAAAAATGGAGTAACGGCTGTATAGTAGTAAGTACTGAGCTATAACGATTGGCGGAGATGTCGGCGAACATTCGGTGAGCCGCAACAAATTACGGAGATAAATCAGCAATACGGGTTGGGGCTGCGCGAAGGCCTAGGGAACGGCCCACCTTGCAGTTGCAGAGAATTCGGGGTGGCAAAAATCGTGGGAACGGTTCCCCAAAAATCCTCAAATGCGAAAGGGTGGGGAAAGTGCTTTATAACTGCGCCGCCGCACCTCGCGTTCCCACCTTTGCCATTTCATCTTCCTCCAAAGCTCTCGCATTTCCAGATTTGCATCCACACTTGCCTCCGCCGCCAAACCCTAATAAGATCTGAGAGATGGCGCCGAAGAAGGGAACTACCAAATCAAAGAAGACGAGCCCGAAGAAGGCGAGCGCCGAAGCCCGGTGTGACGAAGAGTGGGTGCCGTCACGTACGGGAGAAGCGGAGCTGAACAGATTGGTGGAAGCTGGCGTTCTTCCTGACCACGCTACCGTCGGATGGCGGCCGGCCCTCGGTGAGCCCTTCCCAACACCTCATACCGATGAAGTGGTGGTATTCGAGGATTACTTCTGGCGTGGGTTGGGATTTCCTGTTCATCCATTCCTTAGGGATTTGTTGGAGCTTTGGGTGGTTAGTCTATGCAATCTCCACCCAAATACCATTTTACACATCTCTACCTTCATCCATTTCTATGAGGCATATCTCGGAATCCTCCCTGACTTCAACCTCTTCCGTCACCTGTTCTGGCTCAAGAAGAGAGGCGGCGACGGTTCTAAGGTGGTCGGCGGAGTATACCTTCAGCTGCGCGATGGAATGGCGGGGGAGTACCTTACTATGCTGCTGAACATGTCACTGAAGAACTGGAACACCAGGTGGTTCTACATGAGGCAGAGCCACCCGGCCATCCGCTACGACACCAACCACATCCTGGAGAGCCAGAGGAGCTGGTCGGAGATGCCAAGAAGCACTGATATGGAGCAAGTGAGGGAGCTCCTTAGCTTAATTTAGGGTGTGAAGACCAACGGTAGACTGGTTGTGGCGAGCTTTAAAGTGCGCTGCGTTCAGCCCTGCAAGGAGAGGGCCCACCCTGCCTTTGAATTCAAGGGGGAAACCGACGGTACCCGGGAGAGGCCGGAGATGCTATCGAGAGACATTGTGGAGGAGCGAGCTGTAGAGCTATTCGCTCTGTTTGCCTCATTCAACATGTCAGGGTATTTGAAGCCCTTTAACTACAAGAATCTGCCTCCCTAGGTAAATATTTCAGTTGTATGTTCCTGATGCTTGTTTCCTTTTGCCATTTCTGAGCAATGGATTGACTCACGTATGCGAAGATCCATTCATAGGATAGGGTGGTCTACTTCTCGGGCATGTCGAGGAGCAAATGGCCAAAGGGGGTAGACGCTCGGCCATCGCCGCAGACAGAGGAGCAAAATGTCAGCATCTCGTCAAAGAGTCCATCCCTAGTGTCAGAGAAAATCCAGGGAAAAAGGGCAGCAGTAGACGAGCCAGCCCGGAAGAAGAGAAAAATAGCGGCCGCCGCTCCCCTCAAACCAGGCGACATCTTGCTTGGTGGCGACCAGGCCACTCGAACATGAAGGACTACAGTGTTCGAGTGGTCAGATGAAGATGAGATTCCGGTAGCTGCTCCACCGAGCATTGAAACACCTCCGCGCAACAGGCGCGCAAAAGAACAATCGAAGGGAGGCGAAGAAGTCCCCGAGCAGCGGGCGAGGAGAGACCCTGTGCGGTAGATGATGGAGGCCCCCGTGGAGCAGGTGACGGGAGTCCCCGAGCAGCATGCGGAGGAAGTCCCAGAGCAACGAGCAGAACAGAGGTCGACGGTGGAGGAAGCGGCACCTCCACCCCGAAGCACGGGAGTCGACCCATGGTCACGCCTGGGGGCTCAAGTGGGCAGCGTCGGTTCAAGAAATTGTACCGGCAGACCAAACCGTAAGTATATTTGCCTTGGAGTTTCTTTGATGTCGTTTCTTAGCTTTTTTGGCGTCTGATGAGATGACCTAATGCAGTGCAAAGCGTGCAGAGGATCCGGCCCCGCCTATCTAGACTACTGAGCAATCAAAGGTAGGTCTCAGAGCAGAAAAGGTGCCGGTAGACCCCATCCTAGAGTCCCTAGTTGCTCGGTGGCCTACGGAGGAGTCAAACGTAGCTACTGGCGGACTTGGCAGCGGCGAGAGGTTGGCGGACGGATCGGCAACAGTGCCCGAGGCGACGGCATAAACCGGTGGATCCTCAGGAACAGAGGCCAGAGCCGCCGATGCCGCGCTGGTGTTCGGAATGGAGGGGCCTGTGGTGCCAGAGGAGCAGGCGGCCCTACCTAAGGCGTCGGAGGGCGTGGTCGGACACGCTATTCGGCGACCGAGCCCCCAAGTGGTGCATCTAGTTGCGGCGGAGGAGGACGAGCGTGTTGAACCCCGACCCCAATCTATCTGAATCCTCCGCAAGCGCGGAGATGAGGTGGTAGTTGTCGAGGAGGAGAACACCACCAGGGAGATGAGGAGACTGAAGTCTGCTGTTGCCAGCGTGATGAAACAAATCGAGGTCAGTAGCGCATCTGGAGAGATTGTCTTCGATGTTGGAGATCAGAGTTCATCATTATCATTGTGCGTTTGCGGGGAATAACCCAGACTGCCGAACAACGGCACCAGCTGGTAATGGGGATGGAGCCCCTAGCCGAGGAGAACGAAAAACTTAAAGTGGCGATGAACCTCACGAAGATGAACATCCAGAGGGCCCAGCACGAGCGAGACCTTGCAGAGTCCAACGCGTGGGACCTGGAATACCAAAAGGGGGTCCTGTCCGAGCAGCTGGCGGCTGTGACTGAGCAGGTGCATTGCAAGTCCAAGCAGCTGGCCACTGTCTCCGAGCAACTGACGGGCACTTCCGGGCAGTTGGAGAAGCTGCGCAAAGTCTCCGAGCAGAAGAAAGGTACGTCATATCGGCGAATGTGCTTTGTTTTGCCAAATAGCTATATCTTTGGTGATGAATGTTGTGCTTGTAGAGCAAGACGTGGAGCTTGGACTACTACGCCAGGCCCTTGAACAACTCTGAGAGGAGAAAACGAAGGAGTCAGAGCAAGCAAACAAACTGGCCGAGGAGCTGAAAGGTGAATACCTCCTGGTCGGAGTTACTGCTGAAGTGGTTTTCTTGTTTGATGGAACCTTGTAATGCTTGTAGGCTACCGTCATAAAGCCAAGGCACAATTTGATGTGCTGGTGCAGGAGGCCAGGACCCAAAGGGATAACTTCGATGCTGTAGTCACCACAGTTAAACCTGTGATCGACTGCGTCGACCTGAAACTGGCTCCTCAGCCCGACGATAGGCGGCAACGTTCGGACTCCATCATCCAGAGGTGCAAGGCAGCGTGGGAGAACTTCAAGAGCTTCAACCGCGATGCCATTGTGACCGCCGCTACTCACGCCCTTGCGGTGGTTCAGATCATGCTTGGTGCCCCGCCGAGTACACGTAGCCATGTAATTGTCGGTGAAAACTTTTTTTAGCTCTTCCCAAGATCCGATGGAATCCGGGGCTTGTAAACTAGCTCATGGCAGCTGGCATGAGCATGATAGGAAGATAGTTTGTCATGACACTGGTGTCTCCTCCGGTGGCGCGGACAGTAGTGGCTTAAGCCTGTAGCCACTGTGTTGGGTTCATCCTTCCTTCGTAGGGCTCGACCCCAGTGATCTTGAAACCACAGGGCCATTGAAGTGTTTGGAGCGCCCTTGTGAATGCTGGGGGCCCCTCGGGGTTGTCGGCGCCGTCGTCTGTAGCATTGCCATTGGTGAGCGGCTCGAGAGCTGAGTCCGGGTTACCATACTCTTGCTCATACTCCTGGCGACAGCGTGCTTTGTCTTCATGGCGACCGAAGCGACGTTCATCGATGCGTCGTTGTGCATCTTAAAGATTGTTGAGGTGCGCTCAGATGTCCTGGTCGACCTCCTGATCGCGTTGGCGGTGATTTTCGACGCGGTTGCCCCTCGATCCACCCTGGAGGGGTTGCCTATCGTCGCGGTGCTGGTCGGTGAAGCGACTTGGGCGGCGATCGATTCTAGTGGTGAATGATCGGCGAATTGAAGTGGTTGAGTAAGAAGGTCTCTGATCCTAGAGGATCTCATTGACCTGGCAATGCGCCGCTTTAAGCATTGAGGCGACCTTGGCGACCTCCGGCATCTGCGGGAGCTAGGCGAGCTCGTTGGTGGCTACTGCCAGATTCGCGATTAGAGTCTTATAGACGTCGTGACCATCGACACAGACAAACTCGTCGTTGAGGTTGCGGTGGACTGGCCTTCCCTACGAGTCAAGTTGCTGCTCAGCCATCGCGAGAGCATTCTCGTTTGCTCGGCGCTACGCGCGGTTGATGTTCTGATTCTTGCGGGCGGTCCGTTCTTCCTCGGTTTCACCGTTCTAAGGGGGGCTATCGACGCTGACGTTGAAAATCACACAACCCTAGAAAGGAGGGAGAAGAAGTTGATCAGTGAAGGTTTTGGCGAGTGTCTCCGTAGAGCCCTGGGACTCAGAGTCCGGATTCTCCTCCGAAATGGTTTGGAGGGATGCCCCGGGATGTCGATCGACGTGCAGCACATTGACGGCTAGCAGGGGCTGGTCAGCGATCTGGTCGGCGAGAGGATGGATATCTCCAACCTGGTCGGCGAATTTGCCCCTTAGGGCATCCTGATAAGCAGCGGTGGCGTTGGTGAACCTGAAAGGTAGGGCCGCAACCCTTGGAGTCTCCCAGACAACCTCCGATAGATTTGGATCGGAGGGTGGACGGCGTTGAACGAGAGTGTCCATAGCTGATTCGGCGATGGAGAGGCAATCAGCGAGCTTCAGACCAACCCGATCGATGGATGTGATCAGATCGACAATGTTGATCTGCTTCCTCTGGTAGCGAGGAAGCAGGCGGCGAGTCATCAATGAAGCCAACCTTGGAGGTGGTTCCAAGATCTGGGGGTGCAGGGGGTGATCGGCGCAGAATCGATCTGCACCGACTCGAGGAGCTCTCCGACTCCGTCAGTGTTGATGATCCATGAGATCGATCCAACCATGAAGATCTGGCCGGGCTACGGGAGGGATGAAGAGCCTATGGAAAAAGCCATCTTGTTCGATAAGTAAATAGCACGCAAGCCCCTACCTGGTGCCCCAACTGTCGATAGAATATCATCGACAGTCCTCCGAGGGGTATCCCACGAAGGTAGATTGATCGGCAGAGGAGCGTGAGACCAAGAACAAGAAGGCAACAGAGACACACGAGTTAGACAGGTTCAGGCCATCAGTATGACGTAATACCCTACTCCTATGGTCTGTTGGTTTGTATTAGCTATCGTATGATATTGAGTGAGTTTGGAGGGGTCCCTGCCCGCCTTATATAGTCCAGGGAGTAGAGTTATAAGTCGGTTAGATCTGAGAGATAACTGGAAAGTAATGACTGATTATAGGAATCTTGGGACCATACATATCCTAACAGATCTCGTAGTATCTTTAGGATATCTTCTAGATGTCTTGCGGAAGGCGCCGAGCAGAGTTGTGCCCCGTAAGGCTTCGTCTTATGGGCTGGGCCGCCCCTGAGGGCATAGCCCATGTGGTCTGTCGTGGGTATCTGGGTCGTACCCCCCACAGGCTTGGTGTGTTGATGTGCTAGATGACCAAGTTCTCCACAATTGTTGCGATCCATCTCCGAGATTGGCTTTCTTCTAGTGCTTGTGAAGAACTTCTTTTTCTTTCCATCAAACTTGATGCCATTCTTGTTGAGCTTCTTTAGCATCTTGGCGGTTCTTCTCACCATGAGAGTAAGACTTGCATCATCAACTTCATCATCACTTGAGCTCTCATACTCAATTCTTGCTTTGCCCTTCTCTTAGCTAGCTTTGAATGCTAAGTCTTTGTCTTTCTTTTTGGTAGAGGATGAGCCATCTTGTGGTGTGATGTGCATGTACATCTCATGAGCATTGATCTTTCCCAAGATTTGTGTTGGTGTAGCGGTGGAAAAATCACCTTGATGAAGCACGGTCACAATATGCCCATATTTGTCAATGGAGAGGACACCCAAGATTTTTCTTACAACGTCGGATGGTTGCATTTGAGTAAGTCCAAGCCCATTGAGTTCCTCTACAAGAACATTCAAGCGTGAGTACATTTCATTAGCACTCTTTTTAGGAAGCATCTCAAAAGAATTAAGCTTTTTCATTACGAGATGATAGCATTCCTCACTCTCGCTCTTAGTTCCCTCATGGAGTGCACAAATGTCTAACCATAGTGCATGGGCGTCCTTGTGGTTCCTCACCCGGTTAAACACATCTTTGTAAAGGCCTCTAAAGATGGTGTTTCTAGCCTTTGCATTCCATTTTTCGTAGTTGACCTCATCGCCTTGTAGGTGTGTGGCATCCTGAGGTTTTGGGAAACCTTGTGAGGCGGCTCTAAGTATTCCAACATCTAGAGCTTCTAAATACGTCTCCATGCGGATTTTCCAATATGGAAAATCATCCCCCTCAAAGATAGGAGGACCATTCCCGTGAGACATCTTTCTCTAGACAGTTAAGTCTAAATACGTGAGCACGAGGCTCCGATACCAATTGAAAGGATCAAGATGCCCAAGAGGGGGGTGAATTGGGCAAATTCTAAAATTCTTTGCAATAATTAAACCCTACGGTTAGCCCACTTCACCCCTTGTGCGTAGAAAATGTTTCTATTGATCTACCGCACAAAAGTTTAGCAACCTATGTTCCAATCCTACTCTAGCATGATAATTCTATGAATGTAAAGACAAGAATTGAATTGCTCAAAGTAAATGCATAAAGTAAAGAGAGAAGGAGGAACGCGGCGATGTTTTGCCGAGGTATCGGAAAGTCACCACTCCCCACTAGTCCTCGTTGGAGCACCCACGCAAGGGTGTAGCTCCCCCTTGATCCGCGCAAGGATCAAGTGCTCTCTACGGGTTGATTCTTTGACACTCCATCACGGTGAATCACCCACAACCACTCACAACTTGAGTTGGGTCATCCACAAACTCCGTCGGATGATCACCAAACTCCCAATCACCACCAAACCGTCTAGGTGATGGCGATCACCAAGAGTAACAAGCACGAACTCTCACTTGACCACGACAAGCCTAATGAGAAGGGTGGATGCACACTTTGCTACTCTTGCTTTCACTAATGAGGCCTCTCTCTTGGATTCTCAAATCGCAATCACCTCACTAGGGCCTTACTCTTCTTGGCACTCTCAAGGGTGTTTCTCAGCTGTTGGAATGAGCAAAAGTGATCCCTCAAGTGAATAGAGGAAGTATATATACACCCTCATTCAAAACGAACCGTTATGTGCTACTACGGGGTGACCGGACGCTCCGGTCAGTTCTTCCCGCCACTGAGCAGTTAAGTTATGACTGGACACAAACCAGCGTCCGGTCAGCACTGACCGGACGCATCCGGTCACGAGAACTGCTCTCTGGAACCTTACTCGAGTTGACCGGACGCTGGCACCCAGGGTCCGGTCACTCACCTCTCAGCGTCTGGTCGCACCAGACGACTTCACCTTGATCAAATGAACTGATCGGACTCTGCGCCAGCGTCCGGTCACACTGAAACAAGCATCCGGTCAACATTTGACCCTCCATTCACTTCCAACTTGCAATCATATGTGAATGAAGTTTGCTCGAATTGATCTAAGGGCTATTTAGGAGCTACCTAGTACTAGATTTGATAAGTGTGCATCACACCTTTTTCACTAGACTCACCTAGGTTAAGCTACCCGTCCATACCCCCTTAATAGTACGGCCAAAGGAAAAACAAAGTCCTAAACTACTCTAAGTGTCTCTTCAACACCAAACGACACTTAGAACTAGTCCATCCTTAACCTCGTCGTCCATCCTTTAAAAACCGAAACGATTTCCATCGTAGGGGCATGACAACCATGATTGTCCAATCAATTGCCATTACCATGACCTAACTTAATTGCATCTGTAAAACACACGTTAGTCACAGTAATATCATATTGTCATTAATCATCGAAACCTAACTAGGGACCTAGATGCTTTCAGCCCGTCTCGAAAAAGTTGTTTGTAGCAGTGGGCATCAAAATAACTGGAACATGCAGCACGCACGTCCAAAAAAATGGATCACCAACCAAGGAGGAAAACTGGACGCCAGTGTCCACGGCCTATGATCGATGACTTTGTCGGTTGTCCACGTGGCACCAGCTGAGGTCTCACACAGCATGGCAGCAGATCCTGGAGCACATGGCCACCGCCACTGCCGAGAGCGCAAGAGCCATGCCATGAAATTTCCAAAAGGATTCAGCATAGCAACACAGTGTGGGCTCAAGAAACTGGTCTGGGCCAGCAATATTAAGTGCGTAATCCATTTCCATCACGTCCTCGAACCACTAGAAGTAGGAGAGGCCATTGCTAATGCTAACTAATTGCTTTCCGTCACCTATTGCTAGAATGACACACTGCGGCTGCAAAAGTCGTTATAGATCACACTAGCAGGC
Organism: Miscanthus lutarioriparius; assembly: GCA_904845875.1. Lineage (NCBI taxonomy): Eukaryota > Viridiplantae > Streptophyta > Magnoliopsida > Poales > Poaceae > Miscanthus > Miscanthus lutarioriparius. The sequence continues at coordinate 2,700,327 of CAJGYO010000014.1, forward strand.
TCATTATTGATAATAACACATCAGGATTCATGTTATTTAAACGGCAAAAAAAAACTATCTTGACCTTTGCAGGCTATCGATCCACACAATGTTAGGACGGTAAGAATGCTCTGCTATCAAACGGCCATTAAAAAATGTACAGGAAGATGATGCAGGTTGTAAATATTAGGAACTCAGTTTATAGTCCTAGCAAAAAACAATATGTGACTTCGCTAGGTGCACCAAACTATTATAGCACAACAACGAATCAAAGGCGAAATTGCCTATCGGCATTTGTAGTTCAATAAAGAGCAACTCCAAGTGACTTTGCTATTTTTTCTATTGTGTAATCCGATTTGGAGAATTTGGTGTAAAATGGTTCTCCAACAGACTGTCCATCTCGTTCTATAAAATAGCCACGGGCTATCCCTCAATTTTCGCTCGGCATAGAAGGCGATCGCCAGCTCACTCGCCAAGTCCACATGATCCCCTCTCCTGCACACCATCTCCCTCTTCCACATGCTGACATCTAGCTGTGCCATATGTCTCCCCGCCCCCCATGAGCACGAATTCAGCAGCGAGTCCACATTTGTTTTCGGTTCCAATATACCATTCTGTCATGGTCACATCTCGTGCATCCTACACTATGCACCGTTTGGATGGCTTGAGGCGCTTCCTCACAATGAAGTGGAGCGGCAGGTCGCCATGCAGGTCCAACGATAGCAACAACGTCGGTGAGAGGGGGCGGGGGGTCCATTGTGGCGGCATGTACCAGGACAACATCCACGGGTTCTGCGCCGACCGATGCTGCTGACTATTTGCTACCTGTGTGTCGTATAATGCGCTCGGCTTTAGTTCTGGTGACTGCTGCAATGGTTCACCATGACTGAATGCCCACAATGGCGGAACGCGTGAGGGCTCTACCTCGACGTCGGCGATGAATGGGGACGGGGATGCAGCCACATAGGCACATGACGCATCTAGCACCGTGCATGCATCGACGGCAGCCTGTGCCAGCATGGCACAGGCAACACAGAGTGCACTGTGGCACCCAAAGCCTGGGCAACATTAACTCTCGAAGCGAAGCGATGGATACGAAAAACTCCCGGTGATGATGTCGCATGTTTAATATGGACAATGCCAATATTTACATAGCTTGTTCGACTAGCCTATTTTTTTGTGCGGTTTACTTTCAAAAATAGCTAAATCAATAAATTTTGAATCTCCTTTTGGCTAATCTTTTGGAGTTTTTCATTTTTTTTTTGAGGAAACAGGAGGGATCAGAGGCTGATCCCTACTGAAATAAATTAACCAAAACCAACAATACAAGTACAGAAGAACAGAGAAAAAAGCAGAGCAGGGGAGGGCAAGAATTCAAGAAACAAAAAAGGAAGTAAAGAAAATCAAGTAAATTACACAAGCTGCTCTAGCCATGAGACAATCAAAGGGATGTGCTTCTTTTTTGCCCTGAGAATAACTAGGCCAAAGACTTCTTTGAAGTGGTGTCTGCATCTATCCAACGATATCGCTTCACCTCTGAAAATAAATCCATTTCTGACAGTCCAAATACTCCAGCACAATAAGATGATAACCTCCATGAAAAAGGAAACATTAAGCTGAGATTTGATAGCATCTATCGTCTGCAAACGATCCTCCAAGTCTGGAATTTGAACACCAACGATATTCCAGCAGGCCCGTGCAAACTAACAATAGTGGAGGATCGTTTGCAGACGATAGATGCTATCAAATCTCAGCTTAATGTTTCCTTTTTCATGGAGGTTATCATCTTATTGTGCTGGAGTATTTGGACTGTCAGAAATGGATTTATTTTCAGAGGTGAAGCGATATCGTTGGATAGATGCAGACACCACTTCAAAGAAGTCTTTGGCCTAGTTATTCTCAGGGCAAAAAAGAAGCACATCCCTTTGATTGTCTCATGGCTAGAGCAGCTTGTGTAATTTACTTGATTTTCACAGTCTCCTCACAAGAATCATTGCACATGGTACAGTTATAAGTTGGAAGATGCATATTTTTCCTCCTCAAAATGTTCCTGGTGCTAAGCCTGTCCTGGAAGAGCAACCAGAAAAAGACCTTGTGTTTATGTTGGCACGAAGATCTCCATAACCATTTAAATATTGGGTGAACCCAATTTTGCCCCATCAAATGTTTGTAAGCCCTTGAAGAAGAATATATATTGCTGTTCCAAATATAACTCCATGAGTCTCTGCAGACCAAGGGAGATTCTGCATGGCAGTTTCTAAAAATTGCCACTGATCAAAGGCCTCCACAGAAAGAGGAAGATTGAAGAGAGATCCCACTTCAAGCTGATTCATGGCTTGCTGGAGAGACAGACTTGTTTTTTTAGCAAAAGAATAGAGCTCAGGGAGTGCAAACCTTGGAACTCTGCCATCCCACATGTCATCCCAAAGAAGACAGGAACTTCCATCAGCTATATTAACCGAGGCCAAACCTTTGAACTTATCAAGAAGCTTCAAAACATTCCTCCACCAAAAGGATCCCCTTCTAACTTGATTGGGTAGCTTCCCATTTGAATAGTGCTTCTTCCAGATTAGATGAACCCAGGGAACATCCACCCTGTTGAAAAACTTATGAAGATTCTTGATCAAAAGGGCCTCATTTTGTGTTCTGAGGTCAATAACACCTAAACCACCAATCTTGTTGGGTTTGAAACAGTAGGCCAGGCAGCTTTGGCATTAATTCTATGATTGATGTCATTCCCTCTCCACAGACAGTGTCGGTGTTTCGTACAAGCACCGGCAAGTAAATTTATAGTAATGCGCATTAGGCTCGGATGGTGCGCTAAAGGACACAAGATTTATACTAGTTCGGGCTGAATATCCCTACGTCCAGTTTGTTGCTGCTCGTGTTATTAGCACCGTGAATGGTTTGTAGTAGGGGATACAAACGATCGAGAGAGGGACAGGTCCCAAGTCTCTGATGGAAGGGTCGAAAGGAAGCCAAGAGCTTGGTAGCAGCTTGACTATGTGTGTCTGTTGCGTTGTTTTTTTGGTCCCCCCAGCTGGAGGAAGCGCATCCCCTTTTATAGATGAAGGGCACGGCTTTACAAGGGTCAGGGCTTAGGATCCGTGCTCTACCTAGCCTTGTGCCTCACTTCTACCCAGCCTCCTTACCCATTCTGATGGGTGCGACAGGAAGATAAGCGCTTACAATATTGTCGATGCTTCTGTAGAATGTCAGGATGGATACAGAATAGTGCCCTACGCCGGGTACGGGCTGGAGTACAGTGGTTTTGACTTATGAACCTCGCCCAGCCTTGCTCCGCATGCCTTCTGGCTCTATGAGTCTCTGTCGGAGGGACGCGGAGTCGAGGTCCGGAGTAGCGCTGTGGGCAAGGTCCTTTGATTTGGTGGACCCGAGGGGTCGGGAAGCCGGCGCCACTCCCTTGGGTCCATAATGTGGTGATGGCATGTCCGTCATTCGTGGAGATCACAAATCCTTTTCTGGAGTGTAGTGGTTGTCGTGTATCTTCATCGGGTCCCGTGTCCCAGAGCTGAAGGCGGCGCCTACAACTCTACAGGGCGAGGAGTATGCACCTGCAATACCTTTTGGTCTCTGCGGCGCCCGAGAGGGTCTAAAGCACCTATCCAGTCGTTCCCTGGCAGTATCTTTCCTACCGGGGAGCAGGGTATGGTCCTTGAAGCCGTGGTTGACCCGAACATCTTGTCCTGCACTGTACCCATCATCATGAGGGAACGGGAGAGAAGTTATCAGGTAAGATAAAACCAGCCTTTGGACATCCAACGGGGCGAGGTTCGTCCTTGGTCGTTGGGCGAGGCAGAGCCCAGTCCTTATCCCTTGGGCGTGACCGAACCCACCCCTCGGGGGTCGGGCGAGGCGGAGTGTATCCCTCAGCCCTCGGGCGAGGCGGAGACTAGCCTTCAGCCCTCGGGTGAGGCGGAGCTGTCCCGAAGGCGTCGGGCGGAACGGAGGCCAGCCCTTTGCCCTCGGGCGAGGCGGGGCTGGCCCAAAGGCATCGGTCGAGACGGAGGCCAGCCCTTTGCCCTCGGGCGAGGCGGGGCTGACCCAAATCCGTCGAGCGAGATGGAGGCCAACCCTTTGCCCTCAGGGCCCTTTGCCCTAGGGTGAGGCGGGGTTGGTCCAAAGGCGTCGGGTGAGACGGAGGCCAGCCCTTTGCCCTCGGGCGAGACGGGGCTGGCCCAAAGGCATCGGGCGAGACGGAACCTAACTTTCGTCATTCGAGCAAGGAACGCAGCGGCGCCCTTGTTCGTCCAGAAGTTTTTAACGTTCGATGGTTATTGGTTCCACCTTCTGGGGTACCCTGGTATTAGGTCCCCGACAGTAATCCCCGAGCCTCTAGGTGATTCGGATAGAACCGCCTGGAGGGTGTTTTTTGATTTCGTCGGAGTCATTTTGTCAGAGGGTGTAGCCCCTGAGCCTCCAGGTGATTCGGATAGAACCGCCGAGGGGTTGTATCGGACCCTTCGCGGGTAAGGCTGAAGGACTTGGTTTTTTCGTCAACTGGACATTTTTTCGAGGGGGTCGTGGTATCCCGTTCGCGGGGATCTCATTCAGGGCTAACCTAACTAGGGCTTGACCATGGATCGAGACCCCAGTAATGCCTGCGCCCTTGATTTCGGATTGTTCGTAGACCCGCCCTCAGTTGGGCCGGCCGCCGAGCTTCTGGGCCCTAGGTGGGCCAAATAGAAAAAATCTTTGTGACCTGCCTTCCCTAGGTGGGAAGAGAGTCTGGATCCACCTGTGGAAGGCAAACCGTCCACCGTGATTCTCGATGGGAAAGGATAGGGACTGCGGGAGCGTGTCCCGCGACATGTAACAATGGTGCGCATGGCGTGGTGCCTCGAGATCGAGGTTCCGTATAAAACCACGGGTTCGCCCCAAGGTTACGTATTTTGCCCCCCTTGCCTTTGCGTCGAGCCATCCACCACCAATCATGACCTCAAGGCGCTCGCCACCACCGCCCGTCGGCCAAGCTTGCGTCCATGTTGCGACCGCCGCCGTCAAGCTTGCTACCGTCCTGTAGCCACCGCCGAGCTTGCACCCACCTTCTCCCCAATCGCTTTAATGGAGTTGTGGGGCAGATCTAGCATCACCTCTCGGTGTTTGAGGGCCTCGTCCGCCATGGCCTTCAAATCCATTGTCCGCTGGTCCAGAGTGGGCGATACACAGTGACGAGGGTGAGCGGCGCCTTGAAGGGTATGTCATATCTTTCGCCATCTTTCATGAGCGGGATTTGCGATACCGCGCATAGATTCTTCTTGGGGCTGCTGGATTACTATGAGGTGGAGCTACAGCATCTTACTCCCAACGGGGTTCAACATATGGCGGCGTTTGTTGCCCTGCGTGAGGGTTTCCTGGGGATCGATCCCCATTTTGATTTGTGGCGGTATTTCTTTACCGTCAGTTTGTCGAAGAGGAAGATTGGGGGGAAGGATGTGAGCGTGCCGATGGGATGCGCTAGTGTTCATCTGCACCATACCCAGTCGAGGGGTTACTCGTTCATGCATCTAGCGGCGTCTAACAAGGGATGGCACTCGCAGTGGTTTTATGTCAGGGATGATGTGAGTGCCACCCTGCCGAGGTACACTGGGCGCCTTATCGAAGAGGCTCCGGGGTCGTGGGCCTAGGGCGTCCAGTCCAAAGACAAGAAGCACCATTCCGACCTTATTTCCGCCCTCCAAACTCTGAAGGAACGGGGCGTAAGGAGATCAACCTGAAGGTGATGAGCGAAGGTTTTCCGCCTACCTATGAGGATGATGAGCTAGAGGCGATTGAGAAGGTGGTGGCTCCCCTTGCAAAAAACCTAGCGGATAATCTGAAAGAAATGGTTCTCCCTTCGCGGGAGTAGTTAGTCGAATAATTTTGAGCACAACTTATATGTAATATGTGAACAAGTGTCGGTATTTTCGAGTCGGACATAGTTTTGTGATTTTGCTTAGTAATT